>JAMPIV010010390.1:0-242522 GCA_024509875.1 Oreohelix idahoensis
TATGAACTTTCATTTAGATCATTTTTGTTGAAAATGACGATGATATTGAGAGCTATATAAATAGGTATGAACTATTAGCTACCACGTATGGGTTAGAGAGAGAAAGGTGGAGCTTAAAGTTATCTCAGGGACTTCGTGGGGGCAGCTTATGAAGTTTTTGCAAAAATGAGCAGAGGTGATCAGGAAAATTATGACATGCTAAAGCAGGCTCTTTTGTTAAGATATGAAAAGAATGCAGAGTTTTACAGGAAAAAATTTAGGAATGCTAAACTACTGTCAGGTGAAACCTATCACCAGTTCTCTGCACGCATAGAGACATACTTGGAGAAATGGACTTCTCTGGGGAAAACCCAAGATCTTAAGGAAATGGTCCTTATAGAGCAATTAAGAGAGTCCATGGCTCCAGACCTGAGAAAGTTTCTCATGGAACAAGGTGCAGAGAGGCTGGGTGAGTTGCTAAATGTTGCTGAAAGGTATCAAGCAGCTCAAGCAGAGGTAACAGGTAATAAAAAGAAACAGGTGGATAAATTTAGGGCACCACAGAACTTTAATAAATTTGATCCTAGGGATCAAAATAAAGGTAAGCACCAATTTGATAGGCCACGGTATGAAAATAAAAATAAATTCCCACAATTCGATGAAAGGAAATATGATGAAAGAAAATCTTTCAACCAAGGAAAAAGGTGGTGTAAAAATTGTCAGATGGACAATCATGACACTGACCGTTGCAGAAGGAAACCTGTGTATATGGCCACCCTTCAGGTCAGGTCGACCTCAAGACAGGAGGAGGATATTATGTTAGATACCACTCCAGAAGAGATGAGGAAGGCACAGGCTGGGGATAAAACACTCAAGCCTTGTTTCAGGAAATTGTCAACTTGTCATACAACTCCAGGCAAGGGAGATTTTTACATGAAAAACAAGTTGATGTATAGGAAGACTGGAGCTAGATCCAAAGGTCAGGGACAGCTGGTACTTCCTAAAAGATATAGGGCAGACTTAATAAGGAGCCGACATGTGAAACCAGATGGGGACCATGAGAAGATAGGTACCATCATTCAAAAGGTGGCTCACAATTATTATTGGCCCAAAGCAAGATGGGACATTGAGAATTTTGTAGAAAGGTGTAGCATAGCACATGAGGGAACACCCACAAGTGGGAACATTGATCAGGACCTGGACACGACACGGGGCAAAATTAGGCCTGAGAAACGCCCGTTTTTTTTTTTTTTTTTTTTTTTTTTTATTTTTTTTTCCCCTCTTATCTTGGGGGGGATATCCCATGGTTTTTTTTTTTTTTTTTTTTGCGGTCGCCCGCTAATACTCGAGGCGAAATCTCAGGGTTTTATTTATGTCTAACCTGACATTGATTTTACGTGAGTATCCCTTTATTTCTTGTACAGAGACAAATGTCCCTCGCCATTCAGGCAAATACTCGCCGATTTCGGAGGTACCCATTGCAGCTGGGTCGGCTCAGGAGCCGCCAGTCCCTGGTCGACGACACTCCTTCAAATGTCCTCGCCAGGTCTCGATTTAATCCAGTCCAAATCCCGGTCGACGAAAAATCCTCAAATGCCGTCGCCCGGGTTTGATCCTGTATCACCCGGTCGCCAGAGCGGTGTTGTAACCACTACGCTAGCGCGGCTCCCGGCCTGATAATAAAAAGAAAAATAGATTTGATAAAGTGGACCAAATGGAATGGGAAGCCCCTTTTCACGGACAAGCTTCACTTAACTGTTTTACAATGGCCACTATGCGGAGAGTGCAAAAAGATGTCTTACCCCAGGATAAGCCGAAAATCCCTCAATCGGACTTAAACAAACTGGAGGAAGAGGATGTAGAGAGGAAATCTCTCATCAAGAATTTTAAGTGGGGAGAAAGCCCCAAAAGAAAAATTGGTAGCGGTCGTTTTGTGAATGATAATTCTGGGGGAAAAATCATCACTATAAAGCTTCGAGTGGAAGAGACCATACCGGTGCATGGACAAATAGGTCCACAAAATTAAAGGTCCATATGTAGCTTTGTTAAGAACGTGGACTGATGAAAAGGCAGAGGAAAATATTACATCTTCATACCAATATGTGAATGAGCTGACCACTCGTTTAAAAACTGGCTGGAAACTTGCCAATGAAAATTTGAAACAAGCCAGGAAACATGCTGCCTATTATAACAGGAAGGCGAAAGACAGAAATTTGGCTGTGGGAGAGAAGGTACTGCTTCTTTTGCCCGGGAGTCAGAATAAGTTACAGATTGGATGGCAAGGTCCATATACAGTTCTAGAGAAGGTGTCTAGAACAAATTATAAGATAGATAAGAAGGGGAAAGAAAAAATCTATCATGTGAATCTCCTGAAGAAATATTTGGAAAGAGAAAATCAGGAAGAGACACACTTGTTGACCTTGTCTATCGCCATGGAGATGAAGAAGGAACCACTTTCATCATTTGAATATCCATTACACCCCTGTGAGACAGCGGCACAGGTGAAAATCAGTACACATTTAACGGAAAATCAGAAAGAGAGAGTGCAACAGGTTCTAGATAATCATACAGAGGTGTTAACAGATCGACCGGGGCATACAAACTTATTGGAATATGATATGAAACTGATAGACCCCACACCTGTCTGTATGAAGCCTTATTCGATTCCTTTTGCTAAGGAAAAAGCTTTGAAGGAAGAGATAGACTATTTGTTGAAGGAAGGAATTATTTCACACAGTGAATCTTCGTATAGTTCCAGTGTTGTACTTTTAAGGAAACCCTCTGGAGAACATAGACTCTGTATAGATTACAGGAGACTGAATGCTATTACAGAAGGACAGGTGGATCCATTGCCGGATACAAATCAGTTGTTTGCCAGGCTAAATAAAGCTAAATATTTCTCAAGGGTGGATCTGAGTAAAGGATACTATCAGATCCCAGTAAAACCTGAGATCAGACAAACTTGTTGGATGTAAACATTTCGGAGGAACGTAATGAATCAATGAGTTGCCTCTTTGATTGAGGATATTCCGAATGTTTCATACAGGTTAATAAGAAGATTATGGGATCCACTACGAAAACTCGGCTATCACCAGGTATAGGTTATCTCCTCATAACGTACATTTTGAGGAAAATCTAATGTTCTCTGGACATGTTATGCGCAGACTCAGAGAAGAGAAATGGTGAATAAGGGTTATGAAGCAGCATTAAGACAAGCAGTCACACTTGCGGCTGTTCAGTAACATAGCCGAAAGATATTATTGGTTGTAGAGGTCTGAGGCAGATTTCATGAGTAGTGCTTACTCTGAATGGACCCAACTACATAAAACCATGATAGCACAACAGCAGAGTAAAGTCAAGTTGACTTACATTTATCTATGTGTATATAGAATAAAGGACTGACATAAGATGTCTGTTTTAAGAGGGGAGATGTCGTGAAATATTCTAATCCACATATATAAATTATCAGGTAAATGTAAAGCATAACAAATAATTTAATAAAAGGAAAGAAGAATGGTAAAGAACAGTGCTGTCACAATGACTGTACTCGAAATCCCCTTGTGTTCTCCTGCGTCTGCAAATTGTAACGTTTCACGTTGATAGTAAAGCCTTCTGCAGTATACACGCGTTTCCCAAACACACTAAAAAGTGTACTCCATTTCTAAGAAAAAACCTTGAAATACGCAAGTTGACCTAGAATTAAAATTCCATTCATGTCTTTTTCTACACTATGTTACCAAAAACAAAAGACAGATGGACTAAAGATAGAAAGAAGGGAGAGGCAGAAAGCAGGCACAGGCAATACTAACACGAGTCGCGCGATACACAATTACTACCATCACGCGTGTAAGGCCACAAGCACTAGCTTTTTTTCAAATCGACAGTGATAAAAACATCAGAATCGCTCAGTGAAAGAATTTTAAACCACCATTGTACGGAAATAGGCCACAAGTTACATTTGAATTGATTGGATGGAATGATATGTAAGGCTAAACACGATTAGTCGGACTATAAATGCTATCTTTTGTTGTCAAGGGAGACGGAAGTAAGAGTACTTTTTTTCAAACGATTGGGTAGAGATGGCCTGATTGGTTAGGTCGGTTAATATAGTTAATTGATAGCGTTAGTTCGAGACCACTAGTTCAAATAAGCTTGATAAAGCAACAGTGCGTTGAAGCCAGCTCATATTTTTGCTAAATAAAAGCCTGGAACATAAGCAGATGGGAATTTGTGCCAGTATTTGTGCCTACATTCATTGCTAGTCAACGTATCTGTGTTTATTTCCTTGAATTGTGGGACTGTGGTCCTAGTATTGAAGCCGCACCTGGTCTGAGCGTTTGCTGAATCCAGAGGCTGACAGCATACTCTTGGGTCCCTATAGTAACCAGTGAGGTGTCTTCAGAAACAGTGAATAGTCGAGCAGAGGAGTCCTTGCCTGCCGCCATCACGAAAGTTAAGCCCACTGTGGCCAAAAGAGCTCAACACTATGTACCCCTCGTAAATGACACTAACTTAATTAAAGAGGGGCAATTAATTGTTTTAATGTTCGGAACTGAGACCATCTCCAATACTAGTTCCAACATACACAAGCACATGCAGTCATGATGTCTAATAAGAATCTATCTTGAAGAACAAAACCAGTATTACCTCATATTACCACATCACAACTCACACACATAGAATACTAATATTGTATGTCAATGCAAAGACCACATTTATATCTGTGTACATAATATTTGAAATTACATGTTATTATATTGCCTGGTTCACTGTGTAGTTGAATCAGGATCACTATTGTAGAGAAAATCAATACATATGTACATATCTGAAATTTATCATTGAATCTTTTAAGATAGTCTTCTAGAGTGTTGACTGTTTGTGAGTGTCACAGTATTGTCAAGTGTGGTGGAAAAATTAAATTGTTTATCTGTTGTTGTTGTGGTGACTTACACTTCATCATTTGCATAACCCTAGACATATAACGTTGCCAACACAATATTCCAGAATAATTCTGACTGAGATATAAATATGTGGCAGTAAGTAAGGTTATCTGTAAAACACTACACATATTAGATACAGATACCTTCACAGCTGATCTCAGTCAGTACACTAAGTCCCTATAAATATTTATATCATCCCACTTTACCACAGGCCCTCACGTATATTCGTTTTGCCAGCAGTGATCATTATTGCTCGGTTATTTGGATAAGGTTGTGGGTGCAGTTATAGTCGCACTAGTGTTGTCTCCTTCACCCGCGCCTTGGAGAGTGGGTGTGCGCTTGGATTTATTTAACAGCTTTTTAACGGGGAGCTTATCTCCACATCATTTGGATATCAAATTAGGAGGAACAGTGTTGATTGTCTTAGAGGTGGATTACTTTTAGCTACCAGGAGAGAAGGACTTTATAGGCTTGGCCATCTCTATCGCAAGGGACTGGGGGGGGGGGGCTACCCCAGTTAGTTGCACTTAGTAGTGAGAAAGTATCCGGGTGGCCAATGCCGGTCCCAAGCCCGGATGAAAAAGGAGGAGGGCGGCCTGCATGGAGGCCGTAAGGAGGCAGCCCCTCCACCATGCAAAAGCACAACAGGCCAATCACCTGTTTGCTTTAAATCATGATTACGCGAACTACAAGAGAGAAAACTGGACTGATTCTAAAGGCTACGAACTGGAACGGACTACGGACTACGACTTATGGAACTTGGAACACAAGAAGTATAAATGGGAAGGAAGAGGAGCTGGTGGAAGAGATGAAGAAAGCAAAACTAGAAATCCTGGCTATAACGGAAACGAAGAAAAAAGGACAAGGAGTCATGGATCTCGATGGCAACATGTTGCCCTACAGTGGTGTACCCATATCTGAAAGAGCTAAAGGGGGCGTGGGTTGCATTGTGGCCCAAAATCAAAAAGATAGTATCAAGGGATGGAACTTTGTCTCGGAGCGCATTATGGTTGTAAAACTAAAAGAAGGAGAAACCATAGTCAACCTGGTCATAGTGTATGGGCCAAATGAGGATGAGAGAGCAGAGGTCAAGGAGGAATTCTTCGAGCTGCTTCAAAGGACAGTGGATGACTGCCTAGATGAAGTTATTATGCTCGGAGATTTTAATGCCAGAGTTGGAAATGACCATGCTAGATGGGGTGGAGTTATCGGAAGATATGGAGAAGATCTCTCAATGACAATGGAAAGCGACTCCTTAGATTCTGCAGTGAGCAGAATCTGATCATTACAAACACAAAGTTCCCCCATAAGCGCATACATGCATACACTAGATGTGAACCAACCAAGAATGAGAAGTCAGTGATCGACTATGCCATTGTTCGGAGAAGCTCATTCAGATTTGTCCGAGATGCAAGAGTCTGGAGGGGGCCAGAGATTGGAAGTGATCACTACCTGCTAACAATCAAACGAACAACTGAAAGAGTTGCTCAGCCTAGGAACTGCCCAACATCACGCAAGAAACCAAGTAAACGAGCAGGAGAAATGAGCATTAGGACCTACAAGCTGAGAGAGCCAGAAATTAAGACCAGATATCAGGGGCTTATTGCTACAGCAGTGAGCAACACAGAAGAACGACCTGATGACTTGGAAACCCTCTGGAATAAATTCAAGGATATCATAAAGACAGCTGCTGCAGAAGCATGCGGTGAAGTCCGACTTGGGAACAAGAGAAAGAGGACACCTTGGTGGACAGAGGAAGTCAAAGAGAAAAATAAGAGAGAAGAAAATGGCATGGAAACAATACTTAGGAGCTAAAAACACAACAGGACAAATGGAAAAATATAGAGAATATGTGACACTCAGAACAGAAGCAAAGAACAAAGTGCTAGCAGCAAAACAGAAGTCCTGGGAAGAATTTGGAGAAAAGCTAGAAAAAGATGCACAAGAAAACCAGAAATTGTTCTATAAGACCCTAAAGAACATGAGGAAAGAAAACAATGCCCTCTCAAATTTATAAAGGACAAGCAAGGCAAATTGCTTACTGCCCCGAAGGAAGTAATGGAAAGATGGAAAGAATATTTCTCAGAACTCCTGGATGTGAGCATGATGAAGCATCAGAAATGATAACCACTGACACAGAAGAGGAAACCAATGATGGTGAAGATGACATAAAGATGGAAGAACTGAGGGCAGCACTAGAGAAAATCAAGATGGGCAAAGCAGCAGGGCATGATGGTATAACACCAGAAATGGTTAAGTACATGGGAGCATCAGGCGACCTATTACTCTTAAAGGTCCTACAGGCAGCATGGTGCAACAAGACCATACCAAAGGATTGGGAGATTGCCATGATAACACCAATTTTCAAAAAGGGTGACAATCGACAATGTGGAAACCATAGAGGCATATCCCTTCTCAGTGTCCCTGGTAAAATCTACTCTAGAATCCTAGAGCAGAGACTCCGACGCCTAGCTGAGCCACAATTGGATGAGGACCAGAGCGGATTCCGAGCAAACCGAAGTACTCAAGACCTAATCTTCACACTCAGACAGCTGAGTGAAAAGGCCCTTGAGTATAAGAGTGAGATCCATCTTTGTTTCATAGATCTGGAAAAGGCGTTTGACAGGGTCCCCTGGAGCAAACTTTGGGACTGTTTGGCAAGGAAGAATATTCCAGCACCTCTGATTCATGCTATACAGAGCTTCTACAAGTCTTGCAGAAATTATGTGAGGACAGCAAACCATAAGTCAGAAGAGTTCAGGACCACCACTGGTGTAAGACAAGGTGATATCCTATCACCTTACCTCTTCATACTCCTTATGGACGATGTCATCAAGGCATGTAAGGAGAGAACAAGAAAGTATTCAGTGGGGTACTGGAAGATGAGACAGGTCTATATTTCGGAGCTGGCATTTGCTGATGATGTTGCCCTGATTGCTAAATCAGAGGCACATCTCCAATCCAACCTGCAAGTCTGGAAGGAAGAGCTGGAGAAGAGAGGGATGGTCATAAGCAGCTCTAAAACAAAATCCATGGTGATATCACGAGAAGAAAGAAAACATCAGATTAAGTTGGGAGAACAGATCCTGGAGCAGGTCGACCACTTTAAATATCTCGGAGCTATTATAGACCGAAAGGGAGGCATCAAAGAAGAGTTGGCCACTCGAAAAGCAGCGGCTGGGAGACTTTTTCAGGCCATAAATCGTGGATTCCTCAGCAAGAAAGAGGTTGGTAAGAAAACGAAGATGGCTGTATACCGCTCCACCTATGTCCCAGTCTTGACATATGGATGCGAGTCGTGGGCAATGACTACAACCCACAAAAGCCAGATCCAAACCTCAGAAATGAGGTATCTGAGGAAAGTGGTTGAAGTAACAAGAAGAGACATGGTCCGCAACCAGACGATCCGTCAAGGCCTAAAATCCCATCCGCTGCAGACCAAAATAGAACAGTCCCAACTAAGATGGTTTGGCCATGTCTGCAGAATGGGAGAAGATCGGCTACCACGACAAGTATGGGAAACAAAGAGCCAGGGATCCAGACCTCCAGGACGACCCAGAGTCCGCTGGGAGGACAACATTAGACAATCTTTGAAGGACCGAGGACTAGAATGGAACCAGGCCAGGAAGAAGACAGCTGATAGAATGGTCTAGCGCTCTCTCTTCCAAACCTCTACACCTCACGGTAGAAGGGGAACGACTAAGTAAGTAAGTAAGTAAGTATCCGGGTGTTGGTGTGGGCCTGAGACGGAGCCGCTTGCTGGTGTGATTGAGCGACGTGATATGTTAGTTTTTCTGTGGTTTTGATTTACTAGCCTTCAGAGATATTGAAGGCATTTCTTATTTCTTTGGTGTTGTGCTTTTCGTTAATAAGCATATTTATATGTAAAATGTGGTCAGAATCCTTTCTATTCTAACTGTCTCTTGATGCTTGCTGTGTGTCCTTACTGTAGTGGATTATTCTATTTAGCATTTGGAGGACGGGTGAGAGATTAATATCTTAAACACAGTCGGAGTATGGCGGAGAAGTAGACTGACCTTAAGAGACCAGTACATATCTCACTACTCTCCAGAAGTCATATCTCTCCCCATAATGTCATAGTGACTCTATTTTCTCTACTTTCACATTATTCATCCATATTCTATCTAAACTCAGACATTCACTATTTCCATACTCGCGACAAATGATCAGTTAGTAAGTTCGTCGATTCGACAAGTTTCTACTAAGGAAATAACAAGTTTGGATTAAAAAGTTTTCTATGAGCAGTTATCTGGATGGCATCGAGGAACACGTCCCATTGTTGTTCATTTCAACCTTAAGTTTTACTTGAGCTGTTAGCAGCTCCAATTTTACAACAAGTTTCTACTAAATTTACCTAATTATTAAGTTACTATTAACATTATAAAATTATCGACTCTCAACACGATGACAGAGTATCAAACAACTTTAGATATGCAAATTATACCGTAAAAATAAAATAAATCTTAGAACTTGTGAACACGTATTTACAAACTTGACCTGTTCCTGGAATCTTTGACAATATAACGAAGAATGGGACATCTGCATCCTCAAGCATGTCGTACAAGGCAACTAATGCGAGGTTTTGTTTAGGGTTGGCCACCTCATAAATTAATTGCCACAGAAACATCTGCTGGAATAGCATGCGAATTTGTGGCGAATGTTTCCTGAAAATAGATCAGCTACAGTGGTGACCCCATGCTCCGTAAGTAGAGCAAAAGAAAATGATGATGATTTAAAAGATTAATAACAGAATATAACTTAGATAGTATTATTGATGAAGCTGCCGATCGCACCAAGTGGCCATGGTATCTACGGCGGCACCTCAGATCGGGCGAAAGGAAGCTCTCACAACAAACAGAAGAGAAGAGAAAACGTAGAAAGAAACACCAGGAAAATAAGCAGCTGAGGACTGTCATCTCATCGGCGCATTCCCATAGTCAGTTTTGACTGAAGGCAGTAGCGTACTAAGGGGGTGCGAGGGGGGGGGGGGTGTCCGCCCCGGGTGACAGCCAAGATAGGGTTACCATCGTACACTTTTATGATAGTCATCTCATCTCATCTCAACCCGTAACCCGTCATGGGTCGTAGGGGTGCCATGGTGGAAGCATGATAGTACTTACTGTTAAAAATATACTTGCCCTAGTGTTACTTTGTGGGGAAAGGGGTGTCAAAAGTAGGATCCGCCCCGGGTTTGAGTACGCCTCTGACTGAATTGTCTACAATATTATTATACTATTATTGATGGGAAAATATGATAATTAGCAAAACAGACGAGAGGCGAACATTACAAGCAAGAAACATTTTGACAGACATTGGAACAAGTGTAATTTTGTTTTCTCTTCTATTTCAAACGTAGGCCTACAGTAACAGAGATTAGAAGAATCGAAATTGAAGTGGAGAAGAATATAGGCGTAGCGCGCACACAAATCAGTAGGCTACATGACAGATATTAACAGCCATACAAAACTATTATTAAGTATGATAATCGTTGTTACACACATGTGTGTGAGTGTTTTTGTGTATGTTTTCATTATGGATTTGTGCAGAAAAAAATGGGGACAAAGAATACACTACCGAAAGAAAGAACAGAGTGTGAAGAAATTGGATATAAATATAAAGCAAGGAGTTGCACTTCAAGGAAACAGGCAGAAAACAAACAAAGTCTTGAAAAACTAAGAAGGAAATTATCTGGCAGATAATTAGGCAAATAAAATATTCTGGAGATATTAAAGAAGACTGAAACCCATACTAGCAAAGAACAGCTAAATTCAAACTGGCAAGTCGGTTTGTACCATCAGTGGTTGGACAGAAAAGCCTAGAACATCGTGTAACAAAGCGTGAAACATTTAGCAAGATATATAAATTGTTAGACATCCGTTGATGCTGAGAAGGCAACTATCTAATCTGTTGTAACTCATAGTATTGTTAAGTGTTTTTTCTCCATATTCGTAACTTTTACATTATGCCGTGCTTTGCTTTGTTTGCTTAGTGGGGAAAATTCGCATGTCATTCTTCTTACGAATATCGATTCCACGATTCATCATAAATGACCGATTGCGTTCTATTTTTACACAACAATGCTCGATATATTTGATATTAATTAGAAGAAAAAAAAATTAACTGTAACAAAAACTGTAGAAAATAACAGACATTTAACGTTGTATGTGGCATTCTTCTTCCGATCCCTTCCGGCATCAACTTGAATATGCTTGAAGAAAGAAGGATTTCAGGTATTCGAGTATAAAAGTATTTGAATCAATGATTAGTTTCTGCGTTACAAGTGTGAAGCCGTTCAGAGCAAGTTGTGTAACACGCGTGACGATTTAAATGATCGGTGTTGCCACTCCAATGTTTTTCATTCATTCATTCATAACCCTCCACTCCTAAAGGAGCAAAGGCCTTCAACAAACGCATGCCAAGTCCTCCTGTCCCGTGCCATCATCTCAAGTTCTTTCCACGTTCTCTTTATCATTTTCACCTCTGTTTCCAGCTCTCTTCTCCATGTGCTTCTTGGTCTACCTCTGCTTCTCTTGCCCTGGGGGTTCCAGAACAAGGACTGCCTTGTAATGCTATCAACAGGTTTCCTCAGTGTGTGACCTATCCATCGCCATCGTCTTCTTCTCATCTCTTGTTCCACTGGCACTTGTCTAGTTCTTGTCAGCAGTTCCACGTTGGTAACCTTGTCATACCATTTTAATCCCTCTATTCTACGCAACCACCCATTTATGAAAGTCTGTAGCTTTTTGGTAGTTGTCTTTGTTGTTCTCCATGTCTCAGAGCCATACAATATGACTGACTTCACATTTAAGTTGAAGATTCTTATGTTCGTGTTGGATCCGATTTCTCTTGATCTTCATATATTTCCCAATGCAATGAAAGCTCCTCTTGCTTTTTGTATTCTTATTTTGATATCACTGTCTGTCCCTCCACCTTTGTTTTTATATTGCTGCCAAGATATGTGTACGATTCTACATCTTGTATTGGTGCTTCTTTAAGTTCAACCCTGTTATCATTCCCTGCATTTATTCTCATTATCTTTGTCTTTTCCCTGTGTATTTTCAGACCCAATTGCTGTGACCTCTCATCGAGTGTTTTCAATTTGTCCTGCATCTGATTACGGTTATGGGACAGAAGAGCTAAGTCATCAGCAAAATCCAGATCATCCAACTGCTTAGTCAGAGTCCACTGGATTCCATTTCTGTTGTGCGTTGTCGATGTTCTCGTAACCCAGTCTATTGCTAGTAAGAAAAAAAATGGAGACAAGAGGCCTCCCTGTCGCACTCCTGTTCTTATCCCAAACGGTTCTGTAAGCTGTCCTTCATGAAGAACTCTGCATGTCATGTCTTCATATGTTTTCTTTATTAAATTAATGATCTTCAGGGGAACTCCATAATGCCTCATCAATTTCCAAAGTGATTCTCTGTCTACATTGTCAAATGCCTTTTCGTAGTCCACAAATCCGATGTATAGTGGTGAATTCCATTCCAGACTTTGTTCAACTATTATTCTCAAAGTGGCTATCTGATCTGTACAGGATCTGTTTTGTCGAAAACCTGCTTGTTCATCTCTCAGTTTCTTGTCTATGGACTCTTTTAATCTTTCAAGGATAATCCTGTTTAATACGTTTCCTGGCACTGAAAGTAACATTATTCCTCTATAATTTGTGCACTCTTGTAAATTTCCCTTCTTAGGCAACTTAACCAGATATCCTTCCTTCCATTCTGCAGGTATCTCTTCCTTTTCCCAGACTTTTCCGAGTAATTTATATAACATCTCTGTAGCCGTGTCGATATCTGCTTTGATGGCCTCTGCTGGAATGCCATCAAGTCCAGACGCTTTTCCATCTCTTAGAAGCTTTATGGCTTTCTTTATTTCTTCCTTCGTTGGTTTTTCACCGTTAATTTGTAGCTCTTCTTCTCCTGACTGGATGTCCGAGGGGTTTTGTGGAGCTGGTCTATTGAGAAGGTCCTCAAAATATTCTGTCCACCTCTTCATTTGCTCTTGTATATTGCTGAGCAGTTTTCCATTCTTGTCTTTTATGAAGCAACTTGTTTGCTTGTATTTCCCCGTTAGCTTCTTTGCGCTGTTATACAGTTCTCTCATATTTCCTTTGGCTGCAGCATCTTCTGCCTCTCTTGCCAACTCCTCAATGTACTTCCTCTTGTCTCTTTTGATACTTCTTTGTTTGCTTCTGTGTACACTTCTTGAGCCTTGGCTTTGGAACTTTTGGTTTTGCTTGTGTTTAAATCTGCTTTCTTGTTTTTCCTGTCTTTTATCTTATTGATGGTTTCGGTTGTTATTCATGCTTTTTGTTGTCGTCCCCTTTTCCCCAGTATTTCTTCACATGTCTCATTCCATACCGTTTTGATTTGCTGTCAATAGTCTTCTGTATTCTCTGCATCTTCCAGATGTTAGAGCACCTGGAATTTGTTGGATATTGTGACCGCAAGTTTGTCTCTTGTTTCTTGATTTCTTAGATGTCCTACATTAAATTGTTGTTTATAATTTTGCATTGCTGCATATCTCTTGAGTTTCATTTTTACTTTGGCTATCAGAAGGTGGTGGTTTGATGCCACATCTGCTCCTCTATATAAACTTCTTGTTTATGCATATTTGATCAATCTGATTTTCTGTTCTATGGTCTGGTGATATCCATGTTGCCTTGTGTATTCTCTTATGTGGAAACATGCTTCCTCCTATAGCCAGTTGATTTGAAGCACAGAAGTTTGAGAATAGTTCCCCATTTTCATTCATTATTCCTAGCCCCTGTTTTCCCATGACTTCTTCAAAGCCGGTTTTGACTGTACCTATCTTTGCATTCATGTCACCCATCAAAATTGTGATGTCTCTTCTTTTTACTTTTTCCATAATTTCCTGTAGTCTAGTATAAAATGCGGTTCTTGTGCGTTAATTCACCGCTAAAATCAAATTCTGGAAATTTATTACCCAAACTGAGAACCGTACTTTTTCTTGACTGAAAAAGGTTGATTTCACATTGTGATTTGGGAGGGCAAGTTAAAAAAAAAAACGTTCCTCGTGCATTCATAGTTGACACGCTTACGACAGACCCGCCCTCGAGAAGGCAACGGCAGCGAGGAAGGGAACAGGTGTCACGCATCAGTGTAACCAGCTGTAAAAGGGTACCTGACTCTGATCTTGAGTTAGAGAAGGCAACGGCAGCGAGGAAGGGAACAGGTGTCACGCATCAGTCTAACCAGCTGTAAATGGGTACCTGACTCTGATAGCGACTTGAAAGCTGATGATGATGATTATGATGACTAGCAATTCCCTAGACTTAAGGGTCTTTTATATTTGGACATGCGCCCTAATATAACCGACTAGGTTGAACGGGACGCGCCTCACCAAAACGAGACAAAAGTGTTAAAAAAAAATTCGAGTAAGTTGTATTTTTCCGGATTACAAAAAAAAAAAGAAAGAAAGTACGGACGGACGGGGTGGGTAAGAGATTTGTGACGTCGCGTAAGGGGGTGGCAAAAAATGTCACCTAGACTGCGATTGAATTCAGGCGAGAAATAAAAGAAAAAAATTGTAAGAAAAGAAATGTAAGAAATAGTACGGTTCTCGGTTTGGGTAATAAATTGCCCGAAATATTAATTTGACGGTGAATTAACACACAAGTACCGCACTGAAACTGCGCCGGGGAGGTGTCAGTTATCGCGCTTTTCCTGAGCGCTCACCGAGAAACTACGATTTGACAGGTGAGAATGCAGACTATAGGTCGGCCCTATGTCTGAAACTAGCCAAATATTCACAGTTATTTCGTCAATCTGCTGCGATTGACCGAATGCCTTCTCACGCCAAATCGTCTGGTGAGGGACTGACGCGTTACGTAAGAAGTTTCTCGTTTAATCAGCCATGAAATGCGTTTCTAAATGAGAAACGAAACTGGCGAAAGTGAGAATGGGAAAATAGTAATGTATATAGTCGCAAACGAAAAAATGCGAAAAACACAGGAAAAAGGTAAAGAGCGACAATAATTAGAGAACACGCGTGGGAGAAAGGAAGAGGAAAATATAGAAAATTTAATGATCCTAACTCTCCGTGACAACGCATTTGCAGTTTCACGCAGCTTTATCGTTATCTAGGCTATTTGAGGCAAAGACATTTACACAAATCACTAAAGGTTACCTGATTAACCTGTGGTGGACTTCAGCTGAGCTGCTTGGTGGACTAGACTTTGCCGATGACCTTGCATTATTGTACCAAGGCCGTATGGAGGATAAAATGAAAGCACTTGATAAGAGATTGCGTCTGGTGGGTCTGAAAGTGCACAAGGAGAAGACAGGGATAGTGAGAGTAAGTGCGGGAAATGATAGTAAGATTGCAGTTGAGGAACACGCTACAAGATATACAATCACACATATATCTTGCTAACAATACAGACAGGAGGGGAAGACTGTGCTATTGGAATACAGTGGTAGAAGGGGCTTGTTTTTGCATTGGGAAATGTATGGAAATCAAAGGAGATCACGTCTGAAGCAGAGATGGAATCTTTGGCCCAGTTGTCTGGTCAGTCCTATTGTATGGCTCTGAAGCACGAGGGCGACGGACGGAAGTAGCAGACTTTCCTGTGTTCTTGTATAGAATAGAAGAATTGAGATGGGATTTCAATGTGTCCAGGGTTGTCTCCTCTGCTCTGCAGTTGTGGTCCAGTGATGACCAAGCCCCGAGTGAAGGGATGAGGGTTTTCAAAGGTATCAACTTTTGCTCAAGATTACTCTTGGCAGAGATATAAAGGCTAGTATAACAACTGAGTCATCGAAGTTGCCATAAATTTCTTATTCTCCGCTCCTTCTGTGATAAAATGATTTGACTCGCATTTTATGAGCCCGCAACTGAAGGTGATTCAGCAAATATTAATCTGTATAGCTTTGTATTTGTATGTATTTTTTTTTTTAAAAGAGTCATACGAGTGCAAACATAAAATTCACTCAGTAATAATTAACTCTAGATTTATATTTACGTATAAAATATGTTTAATAATGAGTTATTTGCTTAACAGAATAAAATAAATAAAGTTGATTTTTGTAAAAGGAAGAAACTAACAGTTAACTATTTTCATCAAAGGATGATATAGGAAAGGTAAAAAGGTAAAGGATCCCGTTACACGCCCATTGAGGCATATTGGGAATATGGTGTTAGGCCCATATCTTTTTGCCCGTCGGCACACTAGGGGTAATGTGGTCAGCATCACGCCGGCCGCCTTAACCTTCCCTGAGTTGCTCTGGTACCCATTTGGGGCTGGGTCGACCCAGGAGCCGTTTGTGGCCTAAAAAATCCCACCGCATCTGGGGATCGAACCATAGACCACTGCGCTAGGAAGACTGTGCACTAACCACTATGCTACCGCGGCTCATAAAGGATGATATGGTGATTGTAAAATTAAGAGCATGCGCTGAGCTTGTACTGAGTATATAGCTCGAAATGAGATGACCATGGTTGTCGCTGATTACTGGGTGCGTCACTGTTGGTCTCCAGAGGTGTTTTGACTGTTCCTTCTCTTCAGGAGACGAATGTTTTGGCAGCAGCACGTCCCTTGCAGCAAGGCCGGGGTAACTACTCAGGTTGCCTAGTCAAGTGTCTACAAGACTTGTCTGGTGTACGTGTCAAGTGTCGACTGCTGGCAACTTGTACCAAAAACTGAGAGGAAACAAATAACTCTTTACAGTATCGTGTCTCCTTATATAAACATCAGGCGACTTCCACTTCCCTCCACCATTTTATCTTCTACAGACTTTGGCCCAATGCCCTAAGCATTAAATCTGAACCCATCGACTCAGATGTTAGTGTTTTAGGAAAGCGGAAGGCGACAAATATATTCTATACATATATAAATATACCAATAACTTAATTAAAAAGGTGAGCATAGTAAATATTTACCATGATGTTATCATCATCCACTCCCTGCTCTCAATGACGCCTGGAACTATCTCCGCTATTGGTTCCTTGAGAGAAAACCCGCACGAAGCAGTCGCCAGCCTTGCAGTGGTAGTTTATGTGAAAGTTCTTTTATATGACGACGCTTCCATCCTCATACGCAAATGTACATCCACAAGCAATTTTTACATGTCAAAAGCAAATATAAAATGATAATATATACATATTACACCTTACCCCAAATTTGGACAAATTAATACAAAGACTTTAATCAATCAGTTAATACCCTTTAGCTCCCCATGGAGCATAGGCTTTCAACAAACATATTTTAAGTCCTCCTGTCACGTGCCATCAGCTCAATTTATTTCCATGTTTTCCTCATCACTTTCACATCTGTATCTAGTTCTCTTCTCAATGTGTTTTTTTTTTTTTTGTCTACCTCTGCCTCTCTTTCCCTGAGGATTCCAGAACAAGGACTGCCTTGTAATGCTATCAACAAGTTTGCTCGATTTGTGTCCTTTCCATCGCCAGCGTCTTCTACTCATCTCTTGTTCCACTGCACTTGTTTGGTTCTTGTCATCAGTTCCAAATGTGTGACTTTGTCATATCATTTCAACCCTTCTGTTCTACGCAAGCACACATTGTTGAAAGTCTGTAGCTTTTTGGTTGTTATTCTTTATGCTTCAGAGCCATACAATAGGACTGACTTGACATCTGAGTTGGAGATTCTTATTTTCGTGTTGGAATTGATTTCTCTTGATTTCCATATATTTCCCAATGCAACGAAAGCTCTTCCTGCTCTTTGTATTCTTATTTTCATATCATTGTGTGTCCCTCCAACTTTGTCTAGTTTGCTGCCAAGATATGTGTTAGATGCTACATCTTGTAGTGTTGTTTCTTCAAGTTCAACCTTGTTATCATTTCTTGCATTTATTTTCACTATCTGTCTTTTCCCGATGTATTTTCAGACCCACTGTCGTAAATTTATTTTGAGAGAAAAGAGTCGTAGAAATAGTGGTCCGGTTTAGATTGGAAAATGATGATGGAAAGCTCAGTGATAGAAAATGTAGAGATTTAATAGTTGCTTCACAGCGAGCTGGAGGAGAGTAAAGACAGACTTATTTACGACAAATCGCTTCTCTCAATCTTCTCTTCCGCTCTCCTGGTCAAACAATTATTTGCCAGTTTTCCAGACTCGCATTTGCGCGCACACCGATTTGGTGTTTTCAAACACACACACGACGTTGATACAAACTATATTAAACGAATAGGGGAAAAGTTGGGCTTTGGGTATATCCAACACACAGAACTAAATGAGTTTATGTGATTTTATTCACTTTAAACATCAATCACTAAAAATATCAGATATTACATAAATTATCATAAGTACACAAATGCAAATAACAAATTTGGGAGGGGTGAAGAAGATTGGTATCGACTAAGCCCTTCCCGCTTATTAGACAAAGACAAACCCAGTCCAGAGATAGATAATATCAGGAACACGGGTACGTTAACCTAACAGTAAAGTTAATTACTCTGAAAGAGGTGTTACCAAGTTAGGTATAAGTGATAGAAAAAAAACTGTTCTTCCCAGCTGTTCTTCCCTTTACTAAGCAAATGGAAAGGAGGTGGTTTTAAACAGAGTTAACAAATTATCAACTATCCCACTTAAAGGAACAATGTAGGGTATACCGAAAAGATATATATTACCAGGTAAGCAAGTTAACAAAATGGTCACACAAAAGAATTAATTTCCTGTCATTCATACACGCGCTAGCAAAGGCCTTCACTCATCTTGCTCTCACTTACCGATTGTGAAAAAATCTTGCACTCCATAGAATAACACAACAGCAGTTACACCTCAAACTAAATGTATGAGTGTTTGTTCAAGTTCTAGCCCCAGATTAGCGGGTAGGCGGTCAGCACATAAAAGGATCCCGTAATCGCTGGAAAATGAATCTGTAGTTGTGTCTCTTTCCTTAATAACAGTTTCTATGGGAGGGCACGGTCTCTGATACCGGGGTGAGGATGGTGTGGTCTATTTGACTATGCCACGGATAATAAAATTCTTACGCGTGCTGGTACACTTTATCCGTGAGGTATGGTTTAAGTCCAGTGAGAAAACTAGTCACATCACTGTTCAGGAAATTATGAATTATCTCTCTGTGTCAGTAAACTAACAAAGCTCGGGCCAGACTTCTTCTTCCCCTTACGACTTAAGTTGTTTGATGGTGCGTTAAATTTGTCTTTGGGTGTGCTTTCTTTGCTATAAGTTAGATAGCGGAATTCCAAACATAGAATCGACTCAAAGATTAACAATTTACACAGTCTCAACAAGTTCTGCGTCAGGGGAACTCTACACACTGTTTATGCTTTGCTTTGCTTAGATTAATTTCTTTATTGCTTTCTTAATGCTGGGATCGCACAGGTTACGATCACTCTGTATGAAAGAAAAAAAAAGACATGTAATATACCGAAAACAAATAACCTTCTAAAGCGCAATGAATTTCCCGTAAAGCCTATAATACACTCGAGTATTTAATTATGTATTTAATAAACACTGCGCGAATTCTAGTGGTAAAAAACACACATCTATAAAACTAGGACTTAACTGAATTTATTAATTATAAATTCCTTCGCGACTTTAAAAGTTAATTTAAGCATCTATTATCTTTTGAAATAATATAATAGATAGATCATTATATTTACCACTGGAACTATTGAGATGGTTTAATTTAATAGATTTAAATTAACACAAAATCCATTGAAATAGAATGACTGAACTAGACCACTGATCACTTTACACAATATATATATTACCGCTTTGCACAGACTAGAAATCACTGCAAATATATATATATAAAATCCAGGGGAAAATCTATAACAAGATTTCAATAAAGCTAGTGCTTCTGTAAAGGTCTGGCCAGCGAGTGATAACGTGTCTAGTCTTAATGGTCTATTTAGCTAAAATGGAATGTAAGTTGAGTGGGACATGATAAACTTGACAGCTTATTTGATCTCACGAACTTTTGGGGATCTGACCGCCAAATCAAGAGAAAAAGCCGCCCCCTGGTCTTCGTATCCGCTCGCTGCTGCCCGTTTCGCTTTCCTCCGTTCGCTCGGTTCCTCGATTGACACCGAGACGCGAAAATAGCGACAAGCAACTGCGTCTCGTATCAGGGACCACTACTGTCTTTGATAACGCCGATAGTCTCCCCTAAAATCCCTCGGTCTGACTCTTTGATCTCGTGCCGCCTACTAAATGAGTCCCGGTGGAATGAGTTCTGGCAAACGAAAAGTTACAACAAATGTTCAGGGGTTCTAATGTTATGAAAAGCTAAAGTCCCTTTAAATCATCCATCATATCAGGGAGAATTCACTTGTCAAACTAGACGTACGTCACAATCGTCCCCACTTTTAGACATGAAACCATTTTTCATGTTTCATTTTTTGACAATGGAGGTGACCTGATTGGTGATTTTAGGATGAGTGGTATCTTCAGTTTGCTCTTCTTCCTCTGTAGACCAGTTTCTACTCAGGAAATCAGCCCCGACATTCTGTCTTCCCGGAATATATTCCACTTTGAAAGAATAAACGCTTAAAAGGAGGGCCCAACGCCTGATCCTAGCGTTAAATTCTTTATTGGCACCAAGAAATGCTAACGGAGCGTGGTCTGTTTGCACCGTGAAAGATGTACCATAAAGAAACTCATGATGGCGTCTGATACTGTCAATCAGAGCAAGACATTCCCTTTCAACTACGCTGTCGTTCCGTTCCGCTTTATTTAATTTCCGACTGCCATAGGCAACTGGAAATAGCATGTTCAGGTCACTGTCATCGGCTTGAAGCAGTGTTGACCCGATGCCCTGACCTGACGCGTCGACTCTCAGTACAAAAGGTTTCTTGAGGTCAGGCAACCTCAAAATGGGGTATGCAGACAACTGTCCTTTCAAAGTGCTATACGCGTTGTAGTGAAATTGACCGAGATACAACGGTAAAATACTCCAAAGATAACATTTAAGGATAAAAAACATAATGCGTAAGCTGCTGATGTACATGATCGCCTAGACCGCGGGTCATCATCCTCTATAAATTTTGCCTTGCTAGACAGGAGGGGAACGGAGGATCAAAAAGGAAAAAATATGACTGGAAAGATTGCGTAGCAAGGCTAAGGAGACGCAATTGGGGGGGATGGAGGAAAGTAAAAAATTCACGTCCCCCAAATTGACACGAGGTACGGAAATGGACGCTTTTGCGATACTAAGATTTTGATTTGAATTGAGCGGCAGAACGCGGATGGTAGGAAAATTACAAAAATTTAAAAAGTAAATTTTCTTAATATTAATGTTAGGAATATAAAAATTAGCTGGCCGGATGGCCTATTCTGAGCAGTGAACTAATATGATCTTAATTTTACAAACGGATAGATAATATTGAAGATAATGACAAAAGACAGTGTAGTTCACATCATCGCTAGACTATATTGAATCTAAAAGTGTCACAATTTGCACACAAAAACACGACCTTGGAAACAGGTGTTCAAAGTTACTTATTATGGAGGAGAGGGGTTTTGAGCGGTAGCTGTGTCTAAATATAACTTTTTACGACAAAATTTTAAGGGGAGAGAAAGGTTGCTTCAAAAATCAAGCACATTTTTTTTAGAAACACAAGTAGAGACGGACAGACTAACAGATAACCATCCATACTTGACTGAAGCATGACTGAAATGACTTTAGTGTAGAAATTTGAAATTAAAAATAAACCTTGGCAGTGATTGGCCACAGACAATCATATCATTAGCGCTCAGAGCGCATTTGGGGTCATTCTTCAATAATTGTTCAGTGTTAGACACAGATTTTAAAGTGTGGTGTGTTCCCATATGAAAGACAGTGAATAAATTTAGGGACGCCATACTATAGCCAGCAGCTCAGCTGAGTTTTGCTAGCAATTCTGTGTTATGTATTCTTAATCTGGTAAGATTGAAATTATTTCTTTATATATTTTGAATATTGTTTCATGTTCGAGTGATTTGATACTGCCATATCATAATATAGCCTTACAAACCAGTAGGGATTTTGCTCTAGACCCCCCGCCCAAGTCAGGGTCTAGGGACCAACAAGGTACATAAACTACAGCAAGGATTATGCAAGATATATCAAGCGTTGAAACAGATTACCTATCTTCTTTTAGGGCCAACAACTAATAAATATTTTTCAGAATCTATAGTCTGGGAGGATCTATCTGAGGTAAACCCACCATGGTAACTGTGCTGTTTGGTCAGAGAGATCTGACCTGTCTGTATGATGTGGTTGTTGTGTCAGTGTGGTGTCCAGACGTGGGTATAGAATAGATTTTGACACATAGCCCATACTTTGATTGCAGAGCTGTGAGTTTTCTATCGACAACAAAGCAGAGTCTATCCGGTGGGTGACTTTACTCGAGTGTATCTGTGCAGTTCTTGTGACAGAGACCACCATTATTGCCCGCCAGCACGGAGAGGTGGGACCGCAAGTTTTTTCAGCACCAGAGCTACAAAAAGATGAGTGAGCCTCTGGTCTGCTGGACATTCACCAACTATTGGTAGTGACTAATATCCCCATAAAAATTCCCACCAGTTTCTGGACACGGTGTAGTCAATATAGACAGGTGTGATGAGACCACCCCAACAGCACAGACAATAAATATCCTCCCTAGTAGCTGACTACCAGAACATTTGAATAAAACTAACTATTCTAGTACTTAAATATGTACACTTTTGTATTTATTATGTAACATTCCATGCATAATTTTCATAAATTTTAAATCCTTCTTTTAAAACAAGTTCTGGTCAAAATAAAACTTGATCCAGAACAAATAAATGTAATATAATTATATCAAAAACTTTATACACGTGAGTTAGTTCAGTGTATTTTAACACTTGTTAATCTTATTAGTCTTCTTAAATGCCTGTGGGTGTATTTATAACTAACACACCACATTACACATCATTACCCTAGACACTTTACGTAGCCACATTCATTAAGAAAAAAAAAATTAAGTGTGAGGTCGTAGTGGTAGCAAGAAAGGCCTTCTGATAATTCTCAACCACATTTTATCTCAGGAGCCTTCACAGCTGGCCTCATACAAGTTACATGTAGTAATAACACCATCATACAATACCATCAACACCACTACACGCGTGTTCGCACTTTTGATCCCATATGACCTTATCAGGACAACCTTTCCTTGTGAGGTCAGTCAGCGGTGCCGTCAGTCCGTTGAAGTTCTGGATGTACTTCTGATAGTATGCACATAGCGATATGAAGGAACGTACGTCTTTCTTCGTTCGGGGTCTTTTTGCTGCCACTATTTTCTCCACGTTCTTCTTAATAGGCCAACTGCATCCGTGAGAAATAGTGTGCCCCAGAAAGTCTAACTGTTCAAACCCGATGAGACATTTGCTAGGTCTGGCTGTGAGACCCGTTTCCTGTAGTCTCCTGAGGAGCATAGCAACCGTAGCAATATGTTCTTCATAGGTTTCCGATGCAATTAAGATGTCATCCATGAAATTATGGATATGGGGACTTTGCAAAGGTTCTAGAAGCTTCCTCATCATCCTGGTGAACACTCCTGGTGCGTTATGCAAACCGAACGGCATCACGTTAAATGTGTAATGTCCTTCACTAGTGCTGAAAGCTAACAAAGGTTTAATTTCCTCCTTGACTGGTATTTGATAATAACCTTTGCTGAGGTCAATCTTGGAGAAGATCTTTGCTTTGCTGAGCTTGGTGAACAACTCAGAAACAGTTTGGAGAGGTTCGGGCTGGAATTCCGTTACAGCGTTTAGCAACCTGTAATCAATGCACAGCCGAACTTCCTTATTGGGCTTCTGCAACAGCACTACACTCGAGCTGTAAGGAGATGTAGACTCACTGATAATTCCTGCCTGACGCAGCTTGTCTATTTCTCCTCGAAGTGCATCAGCTTTAGCGTACGGGATGGGGTAAACTCTGGTTTGAACAGGGGTCTCGTTTGTTAATTTCATATCAAATTCAATGAGATTTGTTCGACCAGGTACATCCGTTAAGACTGCACTGTACTGTTTTAGTAGAGCCCTGGTTTCTGTTTGTTGTTCTGGTGAGAGATTGTCGCCGAACTTGACATCTTTAAAGGATTCTGTGGGTTGCAATGGATACTCCATGCAACCATCATCATCTTCCTCGTCTTCCGTTGCTATGGCGACAGCCAGGAGATGCTCGGAGGATGGTACCGGTCTTTCCAAATATTTCTTTAGCAGATTTATGTGGAAGACCTTCTCCTTTCCTTTGATGGAGATCTTGTAGTTGGTACGTGAGATCTTTTTAAGGACGGTAAACGGTCCTTGCCATCCGATGCGAAGTTTATTGCTTCCGGTTGGAAGTAGCAATAGGACTTTCTCCCCTGGTTGTAGTTCTCTCTCTTTTGCAGCTTTGTTGTATCTTTTAGTAATTTTATTTTAGCGCGGGCTTTCTTAAGGTTGGTAGTAGCTAGATCCCATCCTAGCTTTAGCCTTTCCTTAAGCTCAGATACATACTTGCTTGCAGAGACGACTGTCTCGTCAGCCTTCTGGTCTGTCAGGGACCGAAGTAAGGCTTCTAGTGGCCCCTTAATAGGTCTGCCAAATAAAAGTGTAGCTGGCGCAAAACCCGTAGACGCTTGGGGTACCTCTCGGTAGGCGAATAAGGCAGCCGATATATATTGGTCCCAGTCTTCCGGTTTCTCCTGACCCAGCTTACGTAACATCATGGTGAGGGTACCGTTAAAACGTTCCACGAGCCCATTTCCGGCCGGATGGTAGGGACTTGTGTGGATATGTTTGGCCCTCAAGATCTTAAAGATCTCCTCCATTAACAGGCTACGGAATTGGGATCCATTGTCCGTCAAAACTTGTTGAGGGAATCCCAACCGTGTAAAAATTTGCACAAGGGCTTCTGCGACATGCTTGGAATTAGTGCATGGTAGCGGTACGGCTTCGGCCCACATAGTGCAAGTGTCAACTAAGGTCAGGATGAACCTGTTCCTTCTTTTGGTCTTTTCCAGAGGACCAATAATGTCGACAGCAACCCGTTCAAATGGAGTCCCTACTATTGGCATTTGCCCCATAGGTACTGGGGGTGTCAAGTGCTTGGGTGCTACCCGTTGGCACTGGGCGCAGGATTTCACATACCTGACAATGTCAGAGTTCATTCCTGGCCACCAATAGTGGTTTTTTATTCGCTGAATAGTGGCGTTTTGTCCCATGTGTCCGCTAAAGGGAAGAGAGTGCCCCATTTCTAAGATCTGGTTTCTGTACTGCGTCGGTACTAGGAGCTGGTTATTCCCCGTGTCCGGGTTGCCCGTTCTACGATACAATACACCATCCTTAGAAAAAATGTCTCCGTTGTGTCTGGGGTCCTTAGCCATGGGCAGTTTTTTAAAGCAGGGCGCCAGAGTAGGGTCCTTTTGTTGCGCCTCCTTCAGTTCATTCGGCAACAAGTTTGGCGCAGGCTCCCTCTCCTTCTTGGCTTGCCCTCTTGTGGTTACCGCTGCCACAATCGGCTCCTTAGGTCTCCCAATGAACACATATCTACATCCCAGGATAACTGGGTAGATCGGATCATCCATTATGGCCGCTTTAATAACTCCTCTGACAAAGTCAGAGTGTATTTCTACCAGTGCGATAGGAAGCGTCCTGGGTGCATCACTCCTGAAAACTCCACTAAGTTTGACGGTTTCCTCTGTCTCCTGACCGGGTTTGACTAGGTGCCTAGCGACAATACAATCAAAACTTAATCCAGTGTCAAAAAGACAAGTAGTAGAGGTACCGTTCAAAATTACAGTTCCTCGAGTTGAGGGTCGGTCCCCCTCAGGTTGAGAATCACTGACATTGACTCTACCTTTCGAGGCTGTATGCAAACATCCAATGCGGTTTGCACCGGTTTGTTTGCCCTGATCAGACGTTCCTGGTGTAGGGGTCTTCCCTTTTCCTTGACCTTGGTGGCCGCGCTGCCACGTAGGCTTGTTGGGTTGATCATAATTTGTGTTGGGGGGTATCGGGTTTTGTAGAATTTCGATTTTTCCTGGGGAGGTTTCTGGGTATTGTTATCTCGTTGGTTATTATAATGTTGAGAGGAAGTGGAAGAATAGGATGCCTGCTCTAGATTCTGTTTTCGAGATGGCTCATCGGTGGGTTTACGTTTAGTGCTGGGAAGTTCGGCCATTGCATTGCTATAGCGTTCGGCTTTATTGAGTATGTCTTCAAGCCTGACTGCCCCCTGTTCCGCCAAAAATCTACGTGTTTCATTCGACAAAGTGGATTTTATCTGCTCCACAAGAACAAGTTCGAGGAGTCCCTCATATGAAAGAGGTAGGTCAGATAATTCAATGCACTTTGTCAGATAACCCGTGAGACGTGAAGAGAACTGGGGAAATGTTTCCGTGCTCTCTTTTCGGCTGTTTCTGAACAACTGCAGAAACTTTCAGTCATCTCAAACTTTCGGGCAGTCATCTCAAACTGCTGTAGTAAGGCCTTTTTCAACATGTCGTAATCATGTTGATTCGGTCCCAGCTTTGTGTACACGTCATAAGCATTGCCTTTCAGTGACGTTGAAAGTTTGAGCGCCCAGCGGGTACTCTCTAACCCATAAAGATTCGCGAGTCTCTCGAATTTTTCTAGGTAGCTGTCAATTTTTTCGTTAGGGCTAGGAAAAGATTCTAAAGAAAACGACATAGCAGTTAATTGGGCAGATTGAGTACTGGAGAGGTCCTTTGATTGAGACTGGGGCGAAGACGGCTCTCCGTTAGTCGAAGTAGAGGCGCCCGACTCTCTAGAGCCTTAAGCGCCAGTTGATGCTGTCTTTCCTTGTCTCTCTCTCTCTCTCTCTGCGAGTTTCCATCTCTGCTTCAATTTTTCTTCTGTTCCAAAAGACGTTCTTCCGCTTCTTTCTTATCTGCCCTCTCCTGGGCTTCTCTCCTCTCTGTTCTTTCTTTCTCTTCCTTCCTCTCAGCTTCTGCTCTCTGTTGCTCCGCCTTCCTCTCAGCTTCGGCTCTCTGTTGCTCCGCCTTCCTCTCAGCTTCGGCTCTCTGTTGCTCCGCGTCATATATTTCCAATTCCTGGTTAATAAACGCGTTTGCAGCTTCTGCATCTAATCCTGCCTCTTTCGCTTCCAGCCTCAAGATGGACCTCATCTTTATCCTCTCTGCCATTGTTAAAGAATAAGATGGAGTATGCCTAGAGAACTAGTAAGAAGCAACGCGAAAGGGAGGAACTCTGAACCGCTACGAGAAAAAAACACAAGTATAAATTTACCTGTGTTACCTCCTACCTGTACTGTGCAAACTTATCGCTGCTATTATCTGGCAATTAAGGCTCTAAACGCAAGCGACTATGCCACTAAATGGTAAGTTACACTGGAAAAGAATCTACTTTTACTAACAGTCGAGAAAAATTTATATTAAAACAATTTAAAAGAAAAAAAAAATTTCCCCTAAATTTTAAATCTCTGACAACAAACTCCGTCCCTAAAGTCAATTATTGAGATGAGACGTTGTTAACTTAATTTTTAAAAATCAGAACAATCCGTCTTTAGCTAAGCTCAACTCTTTTTAACTTCAAAAACCTTAGTGACTGTAAAACAATCACGCAATCCCAGCAACTCTTATAAAGAAAGAAATATAATTATCTCCGCCAGAGGATAATTATAATAGCAAATATATTTGTTTATCTGTACTTTCTACTGCTGTGGAGAGAAAACAACCTGTAAATATGCTGTGTGGACAACCCAAATACTTAAAGAACGTTTGTCTAGGGGTGTAATTATTTATTTATTTCCCTAATTCACAAAGACAAATCATTCACACTCTACCTAGTTAGACCCAAACTAAATCAGACTCAAAATATTTTTATCCCGGCTATGCGATTGCCTCAAATGTAGCTCAAGATCCCAGAACCAGCCCACAAATATGTGCGCATCAAATGTATCTCAAAATTATCCCGGCGAGCCGGCCAAATATTGTCGTAAATTTATTTTGAGAGAAAAGAGTCGTAGAAATAATGGTCCGGTTTAGAGTGGAAAATGATGATGGAAAGCTCAGTGATAGAAAATGTAGAGATTTAATAGTTGCTTCACAGCGAGCTGGAGGAGAGTAAAGACAGACTTATTTACGACAAATCGCTTCTCTCAATCTTCTCTTCCGCTCTCCTGGTCAAACAATTATTTGCCAGTTTTCCAGACTCGCATTTGCGCGCACACCGATTTGGTGTTTTCAAACACACACACGACGTTGATACAAACTATATTAAACGAATAGGGGAAAAGTTGGGCTTTGGGTATATCCAACACACAGAACTAAATGAGTTTATGTGATTTTATTCACTTTAAACATCAATCACTAAAAATATCAGATATTACATAAATTATCATAAGTACACAAATGCAAATAACAAATTTGGGAGGGGGTGAAGAAGATTGGTATCGACTAAGCCCTTCCCGCTTATTAGACAAAGACAAACCCAGTCCAGAGATAGATAATATCAGGAACACGGGTACGTTAACCTAACAGTAAAGTTAATTACTCTGAAAGAGGTGTTACCAAGTTAGGTATAAATGATAGAAAAAAAAAACTTTTTCCCAGCTGTTCTTCCCTTTACTAAGCAAATGGAAAGGAGGTGGTTTTAAACAGAGTTAACAAATTATCAACTATCCCACTTAAATGAACAATGTAGGGTATACCGAAAAGATATATATTACCAGGTAAGCAAGTTAACAAAATGGTCACACAAAAGAATTAATTTCCTGTCATTCATACACGCGCTAGCAAAGGCCTTCACTCATCTTGCTCTCACTTACCGATTGTGAAAAAATCTTGCACTCCATAGAATAACACAACAGCAGTTACACCTCAAACTAAATGTATGAGTGTTTGTTCAAGTTCTAGCCCCAGATTAGCGGGTAGGCGGTCAGCACATAAAAGGATCCCGTAATCGCTGGAAAATGAATCTGTAGTTGTGTCTCTTTTCTTAATAACAGTTTCTATGGGAGGGCACGGTCTCTGATACCGGGGTGAGGATGGTGTGGTCTATTTGACTATGCCACGGATAATAAAATTCTTACGCGTGCTGGTACACTTTATCCGTGAGGTATGGTTTAAGTCCAGTGAGAAAACTAGTCACATCACTGTTCAGGAAATTATGAATTATCTCTCTGTGTCAGTAAACTAACAAAGCTCGGGCCAGTGTTCTTCTTCCCGTTACGACTTAAGTTGTTTGATGGTGCGTTAAATTTGTCTTTGGGTGTGCTTTCTTTGCTATAAGTTAGATAGCGGAATTCCAAACATAGAATCGCCTCAAAGATTAACAATTTACACAGTCTCAACAAGTTCTGCGTCAGGGGAACTCTACACACTGTTTATGCTTTGCTTTGCTTAGATTGATTTCTTTATTGCTTTCTTAATGCTGGGATCGCACAGGTTACGATCACTCTGTATGAAAGAAAAAAAAAAGACATGTAATATACCGAAAACAAATAACCTTCTAAAGCGCAATGAATTTCCCGTAAAGCCTATAATACACTCGAGTATTTAATTATGTATTTAATAAACACTGCGCGAATTCTAGTGGTAAAAAACACACATCTATAAAACTAGGACTTAACTGAATTTATTAATTATAAATTCCTTCGCGACTTTAAAAGTTAATTTAAGCATCTATTATCTTTTGAAATAATATAATAGATAGATCATTATATTTACCACTGGAACTATTGAGATGGTTTAATTTAATAGATTTAAATTAACACAAAATCCATTGAAATAGAATGACTGAACTAGACCACTGATCACTTTACACAATATATATATATTACCGCTTTGCACAGACTAGAAATCACTGCAAATATATATATAAAATCCAGGGGAAAATCTATAACAAGATTTCAATAAAGCTAGTGCTTCTGTAAAGGTCTGGCCAGCGAGTGATAACGTGTCTAGTCTTAATGGTCTATTTAGCTAAAATGGAATGTAAGTTGAGTGGGACATGATAAACTTGACAGCTTATTTGATCTCACGAACTTTTAGGGATCTGACCGCCAAATCAAGAGAAAAAGCCGCCCCCTGGTCTTCGTATCCGCTCGCTGCTGCCCGTTTCGCTTTCCTCCGTTCGCTCGGTTCCTCGATTGACACCGAGACGCGAAAATAGCGACAAGCAACTGCGTCTCGTATCAGGGACCACTACTGTCTTTGATAACGCCGATAGTCTCCCCTAAAATCCCTCGGTCTGACTCTTTGATCTCGTGCCGCCTACTAAATGAGTCCCGGTGGAATGAGTTCTGGCAAACGAAAAGTTACAACAAATGTTCAGGGGTTCTAATGTTATGAAAAGCTAAAGTCCCTTTAAATCATCCATCATATCAGGGAGAATTCACTTGTCAAACTAGACGTACGTCACACCCACTTGTGACCTCTCATCGAGTGTTTTCATTTTGCCTTGTATCTGATTATGGTTATGGGACAGAAGAGCCAAGTCATCTGCAAAATCTAGATCATCACGCTGTTTAGTCAGATTCCACTGGATTCCATTTCTGTTGTGTAATGTCGATGTCTTCATAACCCAATCTATTGCTAGTAAGAAAAGAAATGGAAACAAGAGATACCCCTGTCGCACTCCCGTTCTAGTCCTAAACGGTTCAGTAAGTCCGTCCTTCATGAAGATATCTGCATGTCATGTCGTCATACACAGATTTGATGCACAGAAATCTGTAATATTCGGGGCAACTGTTTAAAATGCCGTCGTCCTTCATGTGAGTTACTTTTCTAACTTGATACACTTGAGTAAGGTTTCTAGAACTTGGGGCGTAAAGTATGAACACTAGAGTTTACTCCTTCTAATTTTAAACGGTGTTGCTAGTTCTTTTGCCTGTCCTCTGTGAAAGGGTGGGCGAGAATGATGATGATGATGATATTGTGATATGTGATCACTCTCTTTTCACCCTCGCACCGACCCGAACAACAATAAAACTCTGATTCTTGAGGCAGGGGCTGTATTTATTTTTACAACCCATTCAGTGACTATGAGCACACTGAAGCAAACATTAAACAAATAAACCAACGAACATAACACCAAACAAACAAACACCCAGCTAGTGCTCAGTTCCTAATGATGAAACGCAAACAAAGCACGGGCTAGTTAAAATCATAGTTGAATAACGATACTCTCACCTGCCAAACAGTCCTTCCACGCCACCTGACACCCTCAACTATCACACACTCATGCGTGTCGTCCAATGCAACTAGTAAGGTGTTGTGCTTGAGGCTGGCAATCTCACCGTGTAACATCGGTTGCTACCAAAACCACTACTGCAAGAGCACACACTCAGCTATCACACACACACACTCATGCATGTCGTCCAATGAGACTAGTATGGTGTTGTGCATGAGCCTGGCAATCTCACCATGTAACACAGATTGCTACCGAAACCACTACTGCAAGAGCACACACTCAGCTATCATACACACACACTCATGCATGTCGTCCAATGAGACTAGTACGGTGTTGTGCATGAGGCTGGCAATCTCACCATGTAACACAGATTGCTACCGAAACCACTACTGCAAGGGCACACTCAAGTATCACACACACATACTCATGCATGTCGTCAATGAGACTAGTATGGTGTTGTGCATGAGGCTGGCAATCTCACCATGTAACACAGATTCCTGCCGAAACCACTACTGCACGAGCATATGAATACTTCATGCGGAGGCAAACCACACTGGTGGCCCCATGCTCCATCAGGAGCGGAGAAGAGAAATATATATCTCCAAGTGAGCCCACCTGCTCTCACAAACCATTCTACGCATAACCATAATTAAATAATAATAAAATGGACATAAAATAATATTAAACTATCTGTACAACAAATACTCTCAATAATGAGAATAAACCACCACCCCGCAACTGATCCATCTCAATACTTGTTCCTGCACTCTGAACATGTCGTAAGTGACGACTGGTGCGCCTGGCCACAAGCGTGTCGTATATGACCCCTGATGAGATTGGGAACTCATCACATGAAACACATTGTTACAGAAACAACCCTCGTAATAGCATAGAAATGCTTCTTGTGGGCCTGTAATGGACACCAGCTGCATTGGTGTTTCCATGCTCCGCCGGGAGCAACCAGAGAAACACATGTCTCAACAAAGGAGTGGCCTCGCGCTCTCCAGAAATCTAAATACATATCCTCACCTCACTCAAAGTAACCCACTAAAGATATACAGTAGAAATATCAATAATCGTGAAATACACTCAATTACTCTTACATTAAAGAACAAAATAAAATTATTCTTAACTTTAAGAACTAGAACTAAAGTCATCACCACGTGGCCGCCATCTTGCTATTTTGCTAACAAGTCAATATTATCTAAATTCAAGTGAAATAGTTTCACACTATATTTGCTTTCTGATGAATGGAATAATCGCTCTTAAACTTTCACATGTGTCTATCTATTTATTTCATTAACCATTAAAACAGACACGCTCAATATAATTTCAGAATTATAGAACACTAATGCTATTCTAAATTAACTCACGTGCTCAAGGCATTTACAGATTGAGTCTGGTGTCTAACTTCGTATCTCTCTCGTCTGGGCGGCTTTTGCAAAATAGGCCCGTTCGCCGCCCGCTATCTCTTTTATAAGCCCAGGTCGAATCACTCAATTTACTGCGCGGCGCATAGTAATTGCGCCACGCAAATAACACTCGCGATATTTGCTTTATTAGGCACGAAAACACAGATATGGCCCACAATTATCAAATATAACACATCACAACTAATTCTTAGGCTTTATTATGGCCTAAACTAATATATCTTCATGAAGACTTTTCACATCCCAGAGTGCTGCGCGCACATCGAAAATATATGGGCGATAAATATGCCTTGAACCTGAAGGGGGAAGCCGGGGTGTCTTTACGTGAAGGGGGAAGCCGGGTGTCTTTACGTGAAGGGGGAAGCCGGGTGTCTTTCCGGCCCCATCACACCTCTAAAGGAAACCTAAATGTTACTTGTTATTATGGCTGTCTATGATTTCTCATTGACTAAAATGAAATACATTGTAGACGTTTTAAAATGGTTTAGGTTTTAAGCGGAATTTCGCCCCCACTTCTCCACCGCCCCAACACGCACACATGGCTCCCCGTGAGGTTCTGTTGGAGGAGATCCAATCATATTAATGTACAAATGGTGTCCCGTCGGGTTCTTGTTGGGTGAAACCCAATTAAGTTTAGTTTAATTTATAATCTTAGCCGACCCCTCGGTAAGGAGTCTGATTTGGACAGCAAACCATAAGTCAGAAGAGTTCAGAACCACCACTGGTGTAAGACAAGGTGATATCCTATCACCTTACCTCTTCATACTCCTTATGGACGATGTCATCAAGGCATGTAAGGAGAGAACAAGAAAGTATTCAGTGGGGTAGGAAGATGAGACAGGTCTATATTTTGGAGCAGGCATTTGCTGATGATGTTGCCCTGATTGCTAAATCAGAGGCACATCTCCAATCCAACCTGCAAGTCTGGAAGGAAGAGCTGGAAAAGAGAGGGATGGTCATAAGCAGCTCTAAAACAAAATCCATGGTGATATCACGAGAAGAAAGAAAACATCAGATTAAGTTGGGAGAACAGGTCCTGGAGCAGGTCGACCACTTTAAATATCATGGAGCTATTATAGACCGAAAGGGAGGCATCAAAGAAGAGTTGGCCACTCGAAAAGCAGCGGCTGGGAGACTTTTTCAGGCCATAAATCGTGGATTCCTCAGCAAGAAAGAGGTTGGTAAAAAAACGAAGATGGCTGTATACCGCTCCACCTATGTCCCAGTCTTGACATATGGATGCGAGTCGTGGGCAATGACTACAACCCACAAAAGCCAGATCCAAACCTCAGAAATGAGGTATCTGAGGAAAGTGATTGAAGTAACAAGAAGAGACATGGTCCGCAACCAGACGATCCGTCAAGGCCTAAAATCCCATCCGCTGCAGACCAAAATAGAACAGTCCCAACTAAGATGGTTTGGCCATGTCTGCAGAATGGGAGAAGATCGGCTACCACGACAAGCATGGGAAACAAAGAGCCAGGGATCCAGACCTCCAGGACGACCCAGAGTCCGCTGGGAGGACAACATTAGACAATCTTTGAAGGACCGAGGACTAGAATGGAACCAGGCCAGGAAGAAGACAGCTGATAGAATGGTCTGGCGCTCTCTCTTCCAAACCTCTACACCTCACAGTAGAAGGGGAACGACTAAGTAAGTAAGTAAGTTTTCCCAGAAGATATTATATACAATTTAGTGAGACGCCATACTATAGCCAGCAGCTCAGCTGAGTTTTGCTAGTAATAACTGTGTTCTCAATTCTGAATTCTGGTAAGAATGAAAGCATTTATCTTGTATATTTTAATATTTTGAGTGATTGATACTGCCATATCATATAAAATGATTACGACAAGTAAGTGCTCGCTCTAGGTCCCCAGCCCAAGTTCAGGGTCTAGAGACAAACAAAAAAATATATGGACGCCTAACTAAGACTATGGAAGGCGGATTATTGAGATCAGTGGGAACATATCACCTATCTTATGGAAGGAAAGAGGAAATTATTGAACATATCTCAGATGTAATGCAGTCTTGGGGAACTGGTACTATATGAAAACAACTGAGTAAGATGTGCTATGTTGGTCAGAGAGATCTGACCCATTCTGTGTAATGTTGTTGTGTTGTGCTGTGTGTAGGAGTGGCGCAGTGGATAGATTACTGACACATGGCACAAATTTTGTTTCAGAATTGTGAGTTTCTGTTGTGGCACTAAAGGTAGTGCCAAATACTTAAGTGTGACGACTTGGCCAATCTTCTCTTCATTTTTTTTTATTATTTACGTGACATCATTTTTTCTCATCCTCAATGCATGATTGCAAAGTCTCGGGAATTGTCACTTGCGGAAAATCTCCTAGCGTTCGGTATTTTCTCCTCGCTATTTTTAGATACGACGTCATTGTTGACCACTGACCTCGGTAGATAGAACCAGTATAGGCCACTTTAGGAAGACCCCACGTGACTTTTAACGTTACTGATTGGAGCGTCTATATTGATGCTAAGGTCACATGATGCACGCTACGGATCACGTGTCCAAGCGGAAATGTCCCGCTAAAAGTGCGCCAACACGGGCATTCTTCACTTGCCCAGGAAATCTTGAGACAGCTAGGTCTAACCCAGATATCGGCGAATTCTCGCATTAAAAGCACTGAAGCCACGTGTCTAAATTGCGGGTTAGCGTCCATCTTTGAGTAGTCTATGGTGGAGCCTTGCACGACAGTCCAATCTCAGCGCAGAATACGGAGTCGAGCACAGAGAAGGCAAATCCGAACCATTCAAGACCTACCTGGGGCAACGTCAGGAGACCGGTGAACTAACCACGCTTCACTATCAGCCGGGGGCTGAAAAGCTAAGTCCCATTCAAAAGGGAACTCACTAAATCAATGCCACATATGTTGGTCATCCATGATGAAAAACACTAGAATTGTGAGACACATAATACATACAGCAGACACTAATTCCATCGACAATACTATCATTCACCATCTATTCATTTTATTGCAATAAACCAATTGGGTGTATATACTGTACCCCACGCTTTGTTCCTTCCATTAGATGTTGAATATTGTCTATGTTTATCTTCCTTTATAAGGGAGGGGGGGCTCGTAAAATATAATATAAATTAAAGAATAATAATAATAGATAACTGAGAAGGGGACGACGGTAGCGAGAGACCAAATATCTCCTTACAATCTTTTCCAGACCTGTCGAGTTAGGAGAATTTACCCTCTTCGTCACCCTTCGGAAGTGGGAAAACCCAGCAGGGATTCCTTGAGCCAAATCTTCCACATCAGATCTATTATTTCCTCTAAATAATTCTCTTACCCTGTAAACGCTACGTGACATTAAGCAAGAATACACAAGCAGATGTGTGTGCCGCCTAACATTTGTGTCGGTGCAGCCTAGCATTGTATTCCAGCTACAGAGAGGAGTGGGCCACAGGAATCCCGTATCAGATCGTCACAGACAAGATGAGTGAATACGTGGCCTGCTGAAGATTCACCAGTAGTCAAAACCACCTGTTGGTTGTCTTTTTTGTTGTACGCCATAATTGTTGAAGGCGATGAAGACATAGTATGGTATCTGTGGTCTGGTTTGTGTAGGATGCAGATGTGTATTCAAACAGTGAGCATTACAAGCAGGGCAATCCACACAAGGACGTCACGTTAACTCACGATGTGAAAAGTCAATGATGCTTGCAACAGCTAGTGACGGTTTTTGTATAATTTATTATAGACGCCACAATGACGAAGTGTGTAGACATAAACAAGCAGGTACATCATAGGTACGATCAAACAGTCATTATTACATATGTAATCAATGCAGCAGGAACAGCAGACAGCATCAAAATAATGTACATCATATGCCTTTTAGGATATCGTAATCAGCTGTACATGTAGTCAGGTAGTAAACTTCCCCTTTCCATAAGAGCTAGTAGATATCAACTAGGAGATTAAATCTGGTCTCCTATTTTTGACCTCAACAAGACAGGCATGTCTTTTGAGCGTCACATTATCGTCCTCTATGTTCCTTATACAGCAAAGGTATCAAACCTAGATCCATCAATAAAGGTCAGGAAGCAAATAGTCCGTAGGACAGGCATCAATCGATGCGTGACAAATATAAGTGGATCGTGAGCTGAGCAAACTTGTCATATCACAGACTTTATAATAAGGCACGCTAAGCAAAAGTCAACATCACAAGATGGCGATAAAGTTACTCAGTAAGAAAGATTCAGTTACCTGTTCATCAGGAATTAAATCACATAAATCACGTATGCCTCCAGGCATTTGGAATAATATAGAGATATATCATCTCAAAAAAGGAACAACAATGATGAGGACTCCTTCCTGAATAAACTAAGCGAAGACTAGCCCATCGCTACGTCTCGCCTTACCAGCATCTCTGCTCAGACCGACCTGGGCGGAAATCATTTAAACAATGCCACAAACAGAGACATGCGCAGAACACGCGAATCGAATACAACTCAGCTAAACTTACGAAACGAAGAATGTTCTACGATGTTCGACTAAAGACTCGAACCTTAAAAGGAAATGAATCTTGAAACATTGCGATTGCCAACTGTTTTCAAAGAACTGGCGATCTGAGCGCTCCATATATGGACATGACTCAAAATCGTTCACACAACTATCAACAACCCTAGCTATCAAGATAGACAACTTCTTGACGACAGCTATCAAGATTAGACGACTGTAGAAATAGAAGTGACTACAATTCCATGAGTTACTTCCCATGCATTAAAAAAATTAACTATAGTCAAAATGCATGGTCAGAATAAGTTGCGACAAGTTTAACGCAACACCACCCCAAATATTTCCCCATCAAATATAGACTGAATTCTTGGGAAATATAACATTTAACTACAGTCTATAAGTCAATGGACAAAGCTTGTTGTAGTCACAGAGTGGGAGTGATGACACCACCCCAACAGCACATCCAGTAATAGTTCTCCCAGAGACCGTATAGATATTATTAATATTAACCAGTCTTATCAAATACCTATGTACACAAATTCCATTTTATTATGCCATATATTTATGCATTCCATTTATAACTCCATAACATTTCATATGTTCTGACCAAAATAAAACATTGGTTCAGAACTAATAAATTTAGAAAAAATTGTTAAAATCAAAACTAAAACAGTCTGAGTTAGTTCAGTGTGTTATAGATTTTATTAATATTATTAGACTTATTAATTACCTGTGTGTGTCTGTATATTATATTACAACACATTACATTTCAGTACCCTAGACTTTTTAACGTAGCTAACATTCATGATAGTAGAATAGATCTGTTTGAGGTCGTAGTGGTAGTAAGAAGGGCCTTCTGTAATTCACATAAACTTTTATCTCAGGAGCCTTCACAGCTGACCTCATACATTACACTAGGTAACATAACCACCATACAATACCATCAAAACCATTACATATTTGTGTAAGTCGTGATTCCAAAATTAACACGTCATCTTAAAGTGCCATCTATTGTCAGACTTATTCCACAGGTTTTTGTCGCCATTTACCTGCTGGAGCAAAAAAGATACCGGCTGATCTATCAATAGTCCGTCTGGCTATCAGGCTGCCCGGAAATAGTGATGTAATCTGACAGCGATAACCCATTTAATACGTCCACTCCTGATCTAAAATAAATAGATTTCACAGCGATCAAACAGAGGCCAATGTGTCATTGTCCACCCGCCTTCGCATTGGCGCCGATTAAGATAAACAGGTCGGGAGTTTCGAATTTGTCAACCGGAGGAGAAGATAGCATTGAAACATGATAGTGCAGAGTAGTATAATGATCAGATGAAAGAAAATTAATTGCACAGTACAAGGGAAGCAAAGTTGGTTACAGAAACATGTAACGACTGAATTATGACACGTCATACAAGGTCACCAGTGTGGAGCAGACGATAGCAGCCAGACCGGTGCTTGTAGAGCGGAAGATGAGAAGGGCACTGGTAATGGATTGGACACGCACTGAGGAAACCTCTTGATAGCAATACCAGGCAGTTCTTGTTCTGGAGTCCCAAGGATGAGAGAAGTGGAGGAATACCCAAAAAAAAAGAAGAGAACTCAAGATAGGCATGCAAATTATGAAGAAACGTGGAAAGACCTTGACTGATGGCATGTGACAGAGAACTCGGCATGCATGTTTGAAGAGCTGAAGGGTGATGAATAAATGAATGAATCCGATTAATTGATTGCGTGATGAACGTTTCAAAAAAAAAATGTCCAATTATTGTAATTAGAGTGAATTAGAATTTAAAGACTGCGAGTGTAATTTTCCCCTTCGTCCTAAAATGGTAGCCTTGTCATAGTTGATGTGATGGAAAGCAACCCAAAACCTGAAAGGGGGAGGGGGTGAAAGCTTGAGTTCTTTGGGTTGATATACTTGACATTTGTCATTAATAGTATGTTTCATAAGAACCCAACTAGACCTTCACTTTTCCTGCCAATAACAATTCATCGTTATGCATTCATTCTGGTTCTTATTAAATACTGTCTGACAATTTTATGTAGTTCCCTACAGAGAACTGAAATGTAATAAATGAACGAGTGAATGAATAAGCAGTAATTACTATAACTGAAAAAGCTCTCGTAATCATAGATCCAAACCTCAGAAATGAGGTATCTGAGGAAGGTGGTTGAAGTAACAAGAAGAGACATGGTCCGCAACCAGACGATACGTCAAGGCCTAAAATCCCACCCCCTGCAGACCCAAATAGAACAGTCCCAATTAAGATGGTTTGGCCATGTCTGCAGAATGGGAGAAGATCGGCTACCACGACAAGCATGGGAAACAAAGAGCCAGGGATCCAGACCCCCAGGACGACCCAAAGTCCGCTGGGAGGACAACATTAGACAATCTTTGAAGGACCGAGGACTAGAATGGAACCAGGCCAGGAGGAAGACAGCCGATAGGACAGTCTGGCGCTCTCTCTTCCAAACCTCTACACCTCACGGTAGAAGGGGAACGGACTAAGTAAGTAAGAACAAGCACAGTAAACTTTTTTTCAACGGAAAGCCATATTCGCAAGTTAAATATTTCCTTTTAATACATACTCTAATTACCATTATTTTAAAGTTTAAATAACATAATAGATTATTCGTGTAATGTACAGGAATACTCGAATATACAGAAAAACCACAGTAATTTGTTTGCTGCGACATTTTGTGAACATCCATTTTCAAACGTTTTTCTCAAAATAGGATTGGCAACACTGCAAACGAAATGTGGGTAGTGTGTGCGTGGTCAAAAGGACACAGTTGATAATAAGAAAAGGGAAGTAGCCTAAAGTCTGTTCCATCTCATTCGTTCATGGATGTTCCTAATTAGTCTGGATGATATGTGCCTAATCTGTAAATACATACAAATGATGGTCTAAATGGCAGTTCATTTTAAATTTATAAAATGTACAATTCAATGCTATAGCCGCACACATGACAAATCACGACTGAGGCCGTAGCGTATTACAATGTAGGCCTCGTCAATATTAGAAGTGTAGTCAATACTAGCAACAGCAAAGAAAACATCGAATGTCGATGGAACTACATTATAAGGCTCTTGCTCAGTGGCTGAGTTGATCAGCGTCTGCATAAATGGGAAGGTAAGCACTTACGTAATACTCCTTTGCTCAGAATACAGTGAGTATAGCCGATTGCAATACATAAACATTTTATTTAGACTGGAGGGACCCATGAAAATAAGCTAGATTTATTGTCAGGGGAGAGGTAAGACTGACGTGTCGGTTGAAATGACCAGTGGGGCATGTTCTTCCATTCCATCCAAATCGGTCTCCCACGTCAAAAAAGATAACACAGACGTGAATAAAAGAAACAACAGAACTATCATAGTGGGAGACTTCAATGCTCACCACACAGCTTTGGGAGGCAATTTAATAGACAAATCAGAAAAACTAATGTTGGACTTCCTTGAAAACGATGAACTAATTATACTGAACGATGGATCAGTAACAAGAATTTACCCTTGTGCAAATCAGCAAGACAGCTATTGAAATAAGCATTGTTGTAACACCAAATATTAATAATAATAATAATAAAACACGGCGCATAAGGCAGAAACCAGTGCTCTCCAGGTTGTTCGTTGTGACGCCACTCCTCTTAGCTCTTGCACATTATTTAGGCCCAACGTTCTTCCTTCTCTTATTATTGTTCTTCTGAGTGTTTCTTTTGGTCTTCCTTTTTTCCTCTTACCCTCAGGAACCCAAGTGAGCGCCTGTAGTGGTATTCTGTTTTGCATTCGTAGGACATGACCGATATATGACCATCGTCTTTTCCTTATATAGTCGGAGACATATTTCTGCCTAGAGTCTTCTCTTATTTGTCGATTAGTCTTGAATTCTTTCCAACTGATGTTCATGAGTTTTCTAAGACATTTGTTCTCGAATGTATTCAGCTTGTTCTCCAATGATTTTGTTATTTTCCAACTCTCACAGCCGTATGTTAACACTGAGATAACATTTGAATTAAACAGACGAAGCTTGGTATGTATATTCAATGATCGTAATTTCCAAATGTTAGATAATCTATTGAAGGCGCTAGCTGCCAAAGCAATTCTAGTATGGATTTCTCTTGTTGTGTCACCATCCTGAGTCATTTTACTGCCTAAATAATTGAAACTTTCAACTTTCTGTAGTTTTTCCCCGTTCAAGATGATATCAAAGGTCTCGTTAGAAAAGTTCATAGCTTTAGTTTTAGAGGCATTTATTTGGAGACCTATTTTAACCGAGAGATGACACAAATTCTTTATTGCTTCTTGGGATTGTCTTGGTGTTGAACTTAAGAATGCTACATCATCTGCGAAATCCAGGTCCCCCAGGAATTTTCCATTTGTCCATTTTATACCTAATTGTTCATTGTGGGTATAGTTTCTCATAACCCAATCAATAGCTATTCCAAAAAGTAGTGGTGACATAATACAGCCTTGTTTCACCCCTGTTTCTACTGTAAACCATTCTGTATTCCCTTTATTTGTTCTAACACAACATCTTGCATTGTCATATAGCGCTTTGATTATATTCACATATTTTGTTGGAAAACCATAGATTGTAAGTATCTTCCACAATGATGGGCGGTGTAGACTATCAAAGGCTTTTTGAAAATCGACGAAGGTGATAATAAGTGGCGATTGCCTTTCCACTGATTCTTCTATAATTGTTCTTAGTGTGAATATTTGATCAATACATGATCGTTTCGGCCTGAAACCCGCTTGTTCTTCTCTGATCTTTTCATCAGCATGCAATTTAAGTCTTTCTAACATCATGCAACATAATAATTTTCCAGGTACTGATAATAGAGATATACCACGCCAGTTATTACAGTCTGATAGATCACCTTTCTTTGGTAACTTTACAATAATACTGTCTTTCCATTGTTGTGGTGGTTGTTCTTCTCTCCATACTTCATTTATAATATCTAAATTTCTCAAGAGGTTGTTGTCATTAACTGCTTTAATCATTTCCCCTGAAATTTCGTCAACTCCAGCAGCTTTAAAATTTTTTAATCTTTCAACGGCTTGTTTGATCTCGTCCAGCGTGAATTCATCGCAAGTTATTGGCAAGGTGGTTGTGGGTGTTTCATTATTAAAATCAGGTGTTACTGTTGGTGGTGGTCTGTTTAGCACCTCCATGAAGTGCTCAGCCCATCTCTTCATTTGTTCTTTTTCTGTTGGTATTGAATTCCCTAATTTACCTTTAACAGGTGTTTCCATAGCAGTAGGCTGGTGACATAGTTGTTTTGTAATTTGATAAAGGCACCTACTATTACCAGTTCTTGCAGCATTTTCAGCTTCTACGGCCAGTTCATTGATGAAAAGTCTTTTATCTCTTCGAGTTTTTGTCTTCACTTCTTTATTTAACAAGTTATAAGTTAGTTTGCAAGATTCAACTGCATTATGTGTACTTGCCGCGAGTAGTTTAAGTTTTGCTGTTTTCCTTTCTTATTACTTCTTCCAATTTTCCATCTTGATACATAGTTCTTACATTCCAGTATCCAATTTTAAAAATCTCCTTAGCCCCCAAGATATTAGAGTGAGTCATGTTTACTGTCGAGCCTGGTTCTGTTTCGGTAACAATAGCTTGTTTTACGATAGTGAATTGTTAACTCACTGATCAACCCTCCTATCCAACCGACCGATTCGAGGGTTTCGAGGTCAGTTATAGGAAAATATCTACACCACTAGATACTCTGGTGTATCTTTTATTCTATAATTTAACATAACATAGTACTATCCATCGAAATATACACATTCCTGATGTTTTTCTTTCGGCGTCTAAGGTGAGAAAAGAATTTCACCTCCATCTTGGAAGGGTAGATAACTAATCTATAAGGTTATATTAGATAACTAATCTAATCACCAAATATTGCAAATGCAAAATGGGAAGTTATTGAGGATACAAATTCAAATCATTTACCCATTGAAAAAAAATACTAAAAGGTAACAGAAAACCTAACAAACTGGTAGAAAAACCAAAATTTCACTATAATAAAGCTAATTGGGTAGTTTTCCAGATAGTAATGGAAGAGAAAAATGAGTAAGAAAATATAGATATATTTGAAGATAATCTCTCAAGAGAAATTAAACATATACCAAGTGCTGGGCCATAGATAGGACTTAAACATAACCCAGTAAAAAAAATGTAAACAACAACCAAGAAATCAGACTTTCAAAAATGGGTTTTTGTACAGAATAGAAGGAGAAAACTGGTATTACAGGACCACTAATGTGGAACTGATGGGAAAAAACCATACAGAAATCAGTCAAACAAGATGTGGAGAAAAAAATGGAGGGACAGTATATATGCTGAGGAAACCAGCTGACAGCATTACAAGGTTGGTCTTGTTTTGAAATTCATATGGCAATGAAAATAGAGAGAGAGACCTAAAATGATGAGTCTATTTATAGATGTGTGGATAGACCCACAGGCTATTAACAAATAAGACATGACCAGAACTGAGGCTATTAATAACTAATACTTAGAACTGATTGTGAGATTGGATCTCACCCGTTCCTGCAATGGACCAGAATTTCTTCTCAGGATTTATCAAGCTAGCTGATAAGCATTGAGCTTAGTGGTACATGTCAAGACTTAGTGCTTGCCAAAGCTGTAGCAGAGTTCAGGCTCAGGGTTATCTTATTTTTGACTGACAACTGCACCCTGATATAACTGAAGGACTTCTGTATCAGTGAAAGATACTTACCTCACTACAAGATGACACATGCTTTTAAGAAAAGAAATCATCCCCTTGGGCTTAGGTAAGTGGCAATAAGAATAAGAGTTCTATGACAGCAGGGTATCCTTGTCATTCACTGAATCTAAGAATAATCACCAGGCTCATTAATCTGTAGAAATGTACAGGCTAACAGTCTCAAACCAAGTCATCAACTATCATGTGTGAATAGCCTGTATGTCTAACCGTTCACAAATACATATATGCATGCATGAATAGACTCCCAAGCCAACCAATAAACGAGCAGAGAAGGAAACTGGAGACAAGGTTTAGAACGGATAAAGACATTGAAAGGAAGTCACATGACTTGGCGTGATGAGACTGAAGACTTGTACTCCACTGGAAGCTAAAGTGTAATGGTAATTGTGGGAGAATGTGTGTGGATCATTTGCTTGACGAAGACCTTTTGGCCACAATGGTGACAATTTTCTTTGTCTTATGTCCTAGTAAGTAAGATGCATTACCTTTTTCTATTTTAGTTGTTGTTAATAAACCCACCCCTCACCATGTCTTACTGCAGTCCCACTCGTCTTCTTATAAATAATACCTAAAATCACTAACAACAACCCATGACGATCCATCACTATTATTTTCCTTTTTGCTCCTTATTTCGCATATGGCGAAAAGGCTCACTACATACCTCCTGGAAAATGGGTACATTGACACTACCATTCAGAAAGGAGGTATCCCAGTACACCAGGATGTCTAGAGCATGCCACAATGATCTGGGAAGCAATTCAAAAGGCAAAGTCTGACAGAACAAACCTCCATGTAATCTGGTTGGATCTAGCAAATGCTTATGGATTCGTTCCACACCAGATGTTGTGGCAGGCCCTAGAAATGTATCATGTTCCACAAGAGATTGCAGCAATGCTGAAGCTGTATTTCGTAGGGTTCTCAGTCAGATTTTCAACCAGAGAGTACACAACGAAGTGGATTGGCCTTGAAGTTGGAATTGCGATGGGATGTACCATCTCTCCGATACTATTCGTGATGGCTATGCAGGTAATCCTCAATGCGGCTGAAGGAATGGCTATAGGTCCAAAGCTCGGTGGAATGTGTCACATGCCCCAACTCAAAGCATTCATGGATGACACAACAATTCTGACATCAGATGAACATCAGGCCCGGATGATGTTAGCACGCCTGGATGAACTAGTCAGCTGGTGCAGAATGAGCTTCAAACCCAAGAAGTCGAGAAGCCTATCAGTCAGGAAAGGGAAGATAGCAGAGGTCATATTCATGGTTTCTAACCAAAGAATCCTTACTGTCATTGAGGAACCTGTTAAAAGTCTTGGCAGGGTGTACGATACCTCATTAAAAGACTCAAAGGCAGTGCAACAGACAATAGAAATGGCAGGCAGAGGGCTACAGATCATAGACCAAAGCAGACTCCTAGGAAAATTCAAACTGTAGTGCCTCCAGTTCATGTTGATACCTAAGTTGCTGTGGCCACTGCTTATATATGAAATAAGCACAAGTACAGTGGAAGCTATAAAGCAGAAGGTCAACAAGTTCATGAGGAAATGGCATGGGGTACCACCAGGTCTGTCAGATGTGGCACTGTACTGCAAAAAGTCAAAACTTCTGCTTCCTTTCAAGTCAGTTGTGGAAGAGTACAAAGTTGGAAAGGCAAGGCTTGCAATGATGCTACGTGAGTCAGCAGATGATGTGGTTAAGTCCATTCAGCCCACACTGAAAACGGGAAGAAAGTGGAGAGTGGAAGAAGCTGTTGATGCTGCCCAAGAGTCGCTCAAACTGAGGGAGGTAATCGGATACACACAAATGAATAGACGGGGATTTGGTCATGGAGACATTCGCTGGTGGTCCAAGGCATCAAGTAGGGAGCGTAGAGACATGGTAGTTCAGGAGATACGAGGAGCTGAGAATGATAAGAGGTTGCAAAAAGCAGTGCAGCAGGCCCAACAAGGCCAATGGACTACATGGGGAGGAGTCCTGCAAAGGTCCTTGACATGGAATGATATATTGCATATGGCACCTCTTAGGCTCAGCTTCGTTGTTAGATCAATGTATGACCTCCTGCCATCGGCCACAAACCTTGTGAGATGGGGAAAGTCGGTTGATGAGCAGTGCCCCCTGTGCCATGGGAGGCAGACACTTGAACACGTGCTGTCAGCTTGCAAGGTGTCATAAGGGCGATACACATGGCGCCACAACAAAGTGCTAAATGAGCTGGCTGCGACAATAGATCTGGCAAGGATGAAGGCGAATAGCAATGTCAGGCCAAACACCGCAAACACATACTTTCTGAGAGCAGGAAAGTCAGCACAACCAAAACCGAGTAAATCAGGTAGCAGTGCACCATCTCTCCTTGACTGCAAATGACTGGGAGATGGCGGTAGATCTACCTGGACAAGGGGCATATCCAGAGAGTATCAGGAAATCTCAAAGACGGCTGGATATAGTGCTGCATTCTTCTTCATCGCGCCAGGTTATATTGATTGAACTGACCGTGCCATTTGAATCCAGATTGGAAGAGCAGCATTTGTTCAAAGCGGCCAAGTATAGTGATCTGGCCGCAGGTCTGAGACATGATGGGTTCACTGCAAGGGTCATGGCTGTTGAGGTGGGTGCAAGAGGGCTCGTGGCTGCATCAGTGTATGATTTATTGAAACTGTTGGGGCTGAGGGGACAGTCGAGAACAAGGGCACTGAAGAGGCTTTGTGAAACTGCGGAAAAGGCATCATGCTGGCTGTGGAACAACCGCAATGGGCTATGGAACTCGGGACAGTAAACTCTGCGGTACAGAAAACATCAGGAATTTTTCTAAGTCCACAATACGTTAAGCTTTTCGGTGTACTGGTGAAAAGGCTGTGACTGATGGGCAACACGTGGCGTATATTATAAGAGGTGTTGGGCACAGAATTACAGTTGCTAGCGCGCAGTGGCTAGCCTCGTCAGCTTTGCGCAGGTGTATCAGTGTCTGTCCCTAGTCGTGGTGTGTGGCGGAACGAACGGAATAATTTGTCTTCTCTTTGGTTACTTTCACAATTGCCTCCACGGCTGGCAGAGTTGTGGACTTTAAAGCTGCTACCAAAGTGAAATGGGTTCATTTTCGATACAAGACAACAGGAGGCTGAGACACTTGGGAGTCATGACCCAAGTGCCCCCCCCCCCCCCTTTCCCCCTTAGAGTGTTAAGGAGTATAGGGCCGAAACACTTGTTCGACGGGGGGATTACTTCTGATGATCAGATTGCCTCCTGTTGTATCACTCTGTAATAGAGTTTCCTATCATGGAGCATAATGTCACCCACTGTAGATGGTATCTCCATGTAGGAAGCCTGCACCAAAGCTGGCATATGCTCTTACAGTGATGGTTTCTATAGTCATTTATTTGACATAATGAGGATGCCATCCCCCACACGTAACCTCATATTAGTCCCCTCTTATGGTAGGGCCTGCGGGGATAGCAGTCTTATCTTTTCTTTAGTCTCCAGACAGACGTCCACGAACTTCGTCTATCCCACAGTCCTTGTGCCACATCACGATATGGTACATTATTCTCCTATGGGCAGCCTGGACAGATAGAGTAAATCATATCTACTAAAGTGAAAAATTTGGCATGTCCATTGAAATGAAGACAATGGGCTGCGTGTATTAGATACAGCCTCAAAAAAGAAATTGGAGAAGGAATATAGGGGATAGGGTTAGACGTTGGGCACAGTAGACCATGTGGCTATCCATATGTATGCTACAGACATCCTTAACCTAACCCCAACCCTGTTTTGAGCATTGTCGAAACTAACGTCTGACAAACACTGAGGGCGTATTTTAAAAAAATTCCAACTCGAAGTGAAATGTGATGTACCTGCAATCTACTGTCACCTTTAACAACTGAATTAGGTTTAGGAATGCTAAACTTAGCACTAACTTAATCCTAACTCTTAAGGTGTTTTTTTTTATGATGAGGAATATCCCGTTGAACCTCTCATCGGTTATAATTACAAATAATATGAATAATTGCTGACATGTGAAAGTGGCAGCACATCTCCTGTCAAATCACTGTAAATAGGGCAAATGAAAATTACCAATTTTGCATGCATCTAAAACATTTACAAAAAACTAAATAAACAAACAGAAACACAAACACAAAAAGATAAAGCAAACAAAAATAATAAACAGGGGGAGGAGTGTAAAGGCCTGGTGTGTTTAGTTAGATATTCCATTGACTTTCACATGTTAAAAGTCATTATGTATTGTAAAAACATCATCACACCTGCACCTTCCCAATTACTATATTTTAACTTTTGTTCTCGTTAAATACTGTTCAACTATACAAGGATGCAGTCCCCTAAGTCTCTCTATTCTTAACTCTTTGACTCCAGACCAACGCTCTGAGCGTTGCAAAATTCAACACGCCGTGCCAGAGCAACGCTCAGGGCGTGGTTTTTAGTTTATCACAAATAAACCCTAACAATCGTCCGCTTAATGCAGTTCATATATTAAAACTCGTAGAATGACTTCCGCTACTATTTAAACAACTAATTTGACTTTAGTTAATCAGCACATGTGCGTGTTTTGATGTTATTATCACAATTTTTGTGAAGATTCACGTGTTTACGTTTTTCGTTGTTTTTGCTAGAGAAATATGTCACGCTTTATATTTACATTTTCTAAGTCTCCTAAGCAAATAATTGTGTCAAACTACTTTGAAACATTGCTGACATTGATGATGATTGTTTGGTAGTCACAGTTTGTTGTCAAAATACGGAATATATGCAGAAAAGCTAGACACACTAGATTTAGTTGATGAGTGGGTGTAGTCATATTCTGGCCGATCAAAAAGAAACAAAACTAGACCTACCGTAACATCTAATCACTAGTTCTTGGTAGAAGATGAAGCTAGGGATACTATTAAAACATTAAACAAGAGTAAAAAAGTATTTATATGACGTTATTCTTATTTATTTGTTTGAAAATTACGTAATGCACGATTGCATAATTTATTTTTTTTTCTTACAAAGAACCACGGAAAAACTGGTGCGAATAACACTAAATGTACTAATTTTGGCCATAAGCATGTTTTTTTTACTTTGTATATGGATTAACTTGACGTTTGAAGACTAAAAAGAAAGTTTTATTGTCTACGACAGTAATTTGTCTTTGGTAAGATCGTATTCTACAGTCAACTTTTTAGCGTTTTTCAATTTTACATGCAAAATGATTAAATTATACCGAACATACTTGTGTTAATACTTTCTTCTTCTTCTTCCGTCCTTAGCCACCGACCGTCAAAGCAGTCAGTGGCCATTACGCCTAGTGGCGTCTTAGGGCAACAGCAGATAGGTTTTCTTTGCCATTGTTTCCCATCACGCCTATTGGCGTCTTTAGGGCAACGGCAAATCAATCCATTTGCTGTTGTTTCCGTAATCGAAGTGACTGGCAAACGGGTGATCAGCCCGTTGGTATGTGTTAATACTACCACAGACATTATATATTTGAATTCTCTATCCATTTCCCTACAGTTTGGTATATAATAAGTACATGTTCAAAGGAAAATTCACAAACAAATTTAGACTGAAAGATGAACACTTCACTCTATAAAATTCTGCCCACAAAAAAAGTCTGGCACAGCGTGCAAAATAACTCTGGAATGAATGAGTTAATACATCTTCTATGTTTATAAGTAAATTTGAAGCCTGTAAATAATCTAACATTGGGATTCTCATTTGTTCATACCTCATACATTTTAACAAGAAATGCTTCATATTATTTTCTTGAAGACATTCTGCACAGTAAGGTTCTTCTATTCTGAAATAGCCTTTTCCAAGCTGTAGTCTGTCTGAGAAGTTTCTTATTACTGGGAATTTTCAATTACCTAAATATCTGACATTTTCTTGTTGGGAGCCTTGAACATCTTATATGCACGTCTTCCTTTCAGATTTTTATCCCACTCTGCTTTTCATTCATCTGTTATTATTTCTTTAATTAAGCCAGAGGTTTTCAAACTTTTTTGGTCCGCAGCTCCCTTGACCTGTGCATAAATCACCGTGGCTCCTCTCTATACTACGAAGATCTATATTTATTGATGGACCTTGGCTCATAATATCGAGCCCAATACTTTTCCCAAACCACCGCAACACCCTTAGCCGAGGGCCGCGACGACCCTGGGAGCTGCGACGCACAGTTTGAAAACCTCTGAATTGAGCATTTAATCTCTGATTTACTCATCCCTACATTTATTAGGTTTTTATCTGATCTACCTTTCTTGGCTTCTTTATTTGTTTTTGAATTTCTGCACATTTAACTGTCCACCAAGGCACTGAGTTTTTGTTCCAATGTTCATTCTTTTTTTTATTCTTAAATTGGTGCGAAATTATGTGTTGTGGCATACATGCATTTTGTCAGGGCCGTAGATACGGGGGTGGGGTGTGTGTGTTTGGGGGCTCAAAAATTATACTGTAAGGTAAAGGTAAAGGAACCCGTTACACGCCCATTGAGGCATATTGGGAATATGGTGTTAGGCCCATATTATCTTGACCGTCGGCACACGAGGGGTGATGTGGTCGGCATCACGCTGGCCGCCTTAACCTTCCCAGAGTAGCTCTGGTACCCATTTGGGGGCTGGGTCGACCCAGGAGCCGTTTGTGGCCTAAAAATTTTCCGCCTCATCTGGGGATCGAACCATAGACCACTGCGCTAGGAAGCCAGTGCACTAACCACTATGCTACCGCATTTTTTTTGTATTCCCCCCCCCCCCCCCCTTCCTTTTATTAACTAAAAAGAAAAATCTTGTATCTGATTCTGAGTGAGATTATGTGTATTACCTAATTTTTGTTCACATCATCAAACACTGACAAGTATGGCAGGCACCATGACATCCTTCAGTTTACTCTTTATTGTACCGCGTTCACATTATACTGTAGAATTAGAATGGTATTTGACTTTAAGAGACGGTTACAAAAACTTGTGACTAGTTTATGAGGGTTTCCATCCCAAAGTCCCAGATATTAGTCTGCCAACTACTGTAGTAGTGTTGTTATAATGGTTTAACATTGTCATATTACAACCCTTGTTATAATGATGGTTGTGTGAACATTGGTAGAGGTGAACATGTATGTTCAATGGGAATTCTTTATAGCAGATATATAAGCTAATTAAAACAGTTGAAGTTCAGAAGTCAAAATTAACATTTTGTGACATTTAATTTTATTTGAGTCAGTATGACAGGTTAAGAGTTTTTAACTTTATTTATAAATGAATATTTCTTAGTAATTAACTTTTCATACTTGATTCTCAGAACTAGGTACAGGCTAGATGCTCCTCAAAGACACCTGCAATGAAGGAACGGCTGAAACATATATTCAAGTATTTGGGACTGCGGTCCATTGTTCCATCTTCTCGGGTGTTCATCAGTGTCAGTGTGGTTAATGCCATGCCACGATCTCGACTATCCAGAAGCTCCACGAAAGTTATAATCAGAGTAAGCATCTGGACATGTCTGGTTCTTGTTTTGTTATTTATGGTTACATACACCATCTTGCTAGTCTGTGTAGACAAACAGATGCATCCTGCCCGACTTGATGTGCCATATAGGAAAATCAGACTACTTGGCCGAATCAATAAAAATGGTTATGGTTTTATGAAGTCATTCATAGACAACGACTTCTCTGCTGAAAAGGCACCATTGCACAGAAAGGCTGTATGGAATTCAAGTGTATACTACCACAAGGAGGAATCTCATCCTCACTGCAGACAGAATACCTTCTTCACAGTGCTAGTCACGTCATCACCAGAGCACAGTGACCATAGAATGATCATTCGCAACAGCTGGTGCAACCATACACTGTTTTCTGCATCTGAGCAAGCATGGAGTTGTATATTTTTGGTTGGTGAATCAGGCAGTGATGAAATAAACTCTCTGGTGAGAAGAGAGAAGGCATTACACAATGACATTCTTTTAGGCAGCTATATAGATTCCTATAGAAATCTAACACTGAAAGTCATCCATGGGTTTGATTGGAGCACAAATTACTGTTCAAGTTCGTATGTAGTAAAAACAGATGATGACTGCTTTGTTAACGCAGGAATTTTTCACGAGTTTCTTCTGAATTATAACCTCCAATCACATGATCTTTATGCAGGCAGTGTGATTATGGATAAGTCCAAGTTGAAGGTCATAAGGGGAGCAGAGAAAAGATGGTCTGTTGGATATGAGGAATACTCTGAAGACTACTACCCACCGTACGCTAGTGGCATTGGTTATGTTCTGTCGGCTGATGTGGTCAAGCAGGTGGTTTCAGAGAGCATGTACATCACCCCAATAGCCAACGAGGATGCTTATGTTGGTATAGTTACGTCTCATCTAGGCATTACTCCAGTTAGTAGTCACAGATTTGTGCTTAGTCCAAGTGGACTTAGTGTGTGCAACTTTTTATACGTGTTCATTGTGCATGATGTGCAGACAGACGTACAGGCAGAGCTCTTGAGGAAGGCTATAGAAGCCAGGACTAAGTGTAACCACTTGGCCATAACGACGTGGAGTTAATGCCAAAAATACTAGTTTGTTTATTTTCTTTGTTAAGTGGAGTGAATTTAATGCAGTGTTTTGCTTTTTACTTTTGTCCATACAACTTAAATGTACAACTTTGATGATCTGCATTTTTAGAGTGACTAGTTTTCTTACTCAAGAGTTTTTGTAACTACTTATGAAATTCTTTGTGTCGGTCTGTTTTTGCTTCGTAGGACAGCAAGAGAAGAGTGCATAAATAAAATGCCTCTTTGAGGTAAAATTTAGCTTCAAATGAATATTTGACACTGTGAGAATCTCTGCTTGTTCAGTTTATCAAATGCAGGCATTACATTTTTATGATCTGCATTACTGAGGTGTTAGTGACCATCTCTGTGCAAGATTGGCCTTACTTACTGAGGCTTTTATCGAATACTTTTTTTAAAATACCACCAGCAGGAACTACAGTGATTAATTATGTATATGTCAGTGAACTGTATTCTTTGTTTAAGTTGCATTGTAATTTTTATCAGTCACGTTTTTCTTTGATCCAAAGAAATGGGCGGGTTAAGCGACCATAGTATAGGATGAATGAGGGGTGCTGCAAAATTCATCTTCCCCAAGTTGTAATTATCTGTACCTGCGCTTTTCAGCTGGTGCTAACGCTCATCACTGATAGTACGTGGTGGGTCACTTAGAGATATTAGGAAATTTAGCTTTCAGATATAATTTAAAACAAGTTTTGTGTTATGTTGTTACAACGTATTGACATGAGAGAGGAAAGCCATATGTCACAGATCTGATTACATAGAAACTATGTGCTCAGGAATAATATAGATTGACAACATTAAAAAAATCCTGATCAAACATGGGATGGCACCAGACTAGCAATACGGTTCACTCAGAAACAAAAGCTGCTTCTCCCCATAACGTTAATGGCCCAGGTGGACAGAGAGTCTCCCCATAACGTTAATGGCCCAGGTGGACAGAGAGGTTGAAATAAAATAGATCAGAAAATGTTTAATGCAGCCTAGTTCCCATCAGTGTGTGGATTGGTTGGAGGGTGTGTAGTCTTGCTGGATGCCAAACCTGGTAGTGCCACACCAGTCTACCCAGCTGTAAATGGGTATCTGACTCTGTTCTTGAGGTAGGATAGGCAACGGCAGTGAGGAAGGGAACCTGTCACCCTACCTCATAAAGCTGAGATCTAAGTAGTGAAGTTTCTGGCACTTCACTCCCCTGTAGTAGATTTTGATATGGGGCTGTCTTTTCCTTGTAGTTCCTAACAGGCAGAATGGGGACAACTAACTGGAAACAAGAAAGGACTCCTTCATGGGTGACTATAGGTTTTCTTCTAAAAATTGTTTTATCTAATTATGTAATGAGTGTAAAATTGCATCAAGTCCAAAAGATTAGTAGAAATTCTTGTTTTTTTTTAATATTTTGTTTATTTTAGTACAAGATAGTATGTGTAAATGTATTTTTGTGGTACGTGCCGAGATGTTTATTTTTGAAGGTTCCCAAAAATTGAATGAAAGATCGATGTCTGGGCCATATTGGTGGCAGTGTGTTGTCAGAGGTTTTTATGCAGCAAAATCACATCTTCCATGTCACCATACTTACATGGCTTTAACAACAAATAGAAATATTTGATGCTGGAGTGTATGTTTATGTAATGTCTTAAACACCAGATACTCTGACTTTTTTCAAAGTAGTCTCATGTTTTATGAAAGCGTTATGCTTTAGCTGATTGTCCATGTATTTATTGTGTAGACATTACTGTGCATCTTCCAATCTGTTTGTTATCAACAGTGGCTCTATCTGTAAAGTTCTTGGTGTATTTTATAATGTTACACTTTGACACAAAGAATATTAGATGTCTGACTGCCTCGTGAAGTTCCCAGGGTCGTGAAGTTCCCAGGGTCGTGAAGTTCCCGGGGTGTCCATGATGAGACAAGGACAGAGTAGGACTACTGCACCCTCAAGCATATTTTACAAGACGACCAATATGAGGTTAGGTATGGGGAAGGGAGCTGGCAACGTCATCATGTCAAACATATTGCAGCAGAAACAATCACTGCAGGAGTGGGGCAGGGCTGGCTGTAGTGGTGGGCATTAACCCAGTAAGGAAAATGTACAAAGTTATGATACAGAGAGTTCTTCACGAAAGACAACTTATTGAACCGTAGTCAGTGAATCCTGCTGTCTCGCCCTTTCTCTTCCTAGTGGCTATACATTGTACTATCACAATATCACCAACCCACCAGAAATGGGATTCAACAGACTTATCAGCTGAGTTGATTTATATTCTGTATTTGACTTGTCCATGTTTGTTGAAGTTTTTTGGTAAAGAGTTTTTTACGGGATGGGGTAACCAGCCCCATGCCCAACCCTCCTTAGTTGCGTTTTACAACATGCATGGTAGGGTACAGTGTTACTATTCTTTGCTCCCCTTTCGGGTCCCGGTAACACATGGGTAACATGTGTACAGTATGGAGATTATGTCGGCAGGATTGAACTATATGTCTGTTGTGAAAATAGTCAGTTTTGTTATTATTGTTTTACCCACGGTCATTTGCAGATATTTGATTGTGCAGAAAAGCAAATTATATTGTAATTTAATGTGTAACAAATTACTAGTCTGTCCTATTTTTTCAAACAATTTATGGTTGAACCAGTGGCTTATTTTAACTTGTGTTCATCTTTGTTCTTTGTGTTTGTTGTTTACCGATGTCGAAAGCCTCATTTTAAGTGATTCTGTTTTTTATTTTATTGGATTTTTTATTTTGTCTGTTAACTACTTGTCAAATATAACATCTCAGAGTTGCTTTCCGTGTCTTTTATAATATAACGTAACTGGGTTTTATTGTCATTTCTCCCTTTGGACCCCATGTTCTCTAGAAATTCTTTCAAATTCCCCCCACACCCTCCCACTGCACCTGGTGGAGAACCACTAGACTAAAGAAAGGTCTTGTTGGCCGACTTACAAGCCCCTTTGTCCCTGTTATTTCACAGTACTACTTACTTTTGAATCGTTCTGTTTTTATTTATTTGCCTATTCAGTTTTATATTTTAAATAGTGACAAACAGTAGCTGTAGAAACAGTTGCCACGTTGGTAATTTGCTTCATGGATTTTAAATTAAATTGACGTAATTGATTTGAATTATGTGCATGCTTTGTTTATACACTTTCATTGTTTTGAATTGTTGCTGTTGTGTGCAGTTGGAATTTTCAACTTGACCATTTAGTCACCACCCAGGGTGTTTATCTCATAATTTTCACCATATTGACACTGTTTTGTCTGGTTTATGTCTTCCTGTGTATGCTGAATCCTCCACTTTTTGTTGCAGTATTAAAAACAATTGCAGTTTGTACAGATTATTTTTCAATCATGAATAATTAGTAAACAAAGAAGAAGATCAGAGGCCATAGTGTTGTGGTTGTTTACAAAAGAGTACAATGGACATGTAAAAAAGTTACGGAGGATGTTCTGAAAGTGCTCAGTTAGTAAAGGAGGTCTCTTACACAGATAAGAGGAAGCAGTCACAATTTGTTAGGTGTGTTATGAGCAGAAGAAAGGTTATCACCATCAATTTCCTCTGTGCACCTTAAGGAGCATAAAGCCACCACTGTAGCTGGTCCTATTGTATTAAGCAGTCACATGATCTTGATCTTGCAGCAGTGGTGTCTGTGAAAGTTTGTTTTACATGATGAGGTTGACCCCCCCCCCCCCCCACAATCTCATATTTTATATGAGATGTCAAAGGTTGCAGTAGTTCTGTTATTTCTTTGTCTCTTCAGAGACCTCTGGTGGCAGTTTTGCTGAGCAGAAGTTTGAAAACACTGACAGTGGGCAAGATTAAAGGCTGACAGTGGGGCAAGATTAAAGGCTGACAGTGGGCAAGATTAAATGTTGACAGTGGGCAAGATTAAAGGTTGACAGTGGGGCAAGATTAAAGGTTGACAGTGGGGCAAGATTAAAGGTTGACAGTGGGCAAGATTAAAGGCAAAAGAAATAGAGCATGACAAAGAGAGAATATACTAGACAGTCACGTATCATCATCATCATATGGAGACACAATAAACAACAGATTTGATCAAACAGCTTGTGTAAAATGAAACCTTTATTTTATGTTTGTTGTCCTCTTTTGCTTCATTACAGGCTACATTTGCATGAGTGATGAAATAAAAAAATTGGAAGTGTAATCCATACATTTTTGAGTGCTTTACTGTAATGCTTCATTACACAAATATAACATTTTAATTCACATGTATGTTACTTGTACAGAATATGTTAGTCTGGCAGTTGGTAAACAGATTTCTAGATGTATGCAAACGATTTGCATTAACTATTATGTCATTGTCAGCAGTATTAAACATGGCAAAGCTGATTTCAGCTGAGATGAGAACCTGATGAGTGCATGGTACTATAACATGACATAAATGTTTGTACAGTCATGTTCTGTTCTCAGGGATTGTAACCTTTATAGGAACATACAATGCAAGATGTTTGATGTCTCTTTTAACTGCCAGTAAGATAAATGTCATTCTGGAATATTCAGCATTTTATTATAGTCAGCATGTAAATGCACATGAGAAACTGTCAGGATGTGTGATATCAAGCACTTTACAATAGCCAGCTAGTGACAGTACAAATGGATAAGAAATTGTGAGGATATGTCATTAATATGTGATTAATATGTTCACTTTTATTATTCTTATTGCTGACTTTGAAAAAAAAACAACAATATTTTTGTAAATAACTGATATATGCAAACACGTTTGTATTTTTAGTGATTTCTTCTCATTATCTTGTCACATAGGAATACAAAGGCTTGTATTTCTCTAAATGAGGTTCAATGACATTTTATTTGTATGTGTTGATTCTTGTGGATTATTTGCCGAGTGAGGCATTCAACATATTATAAGACGTTGAATATATTTAACAGTAGGTTTTTTTCTTACTGCTGTTATTGCTTCTTTTATAAAATTTTTAGTCATGAAATTCTATATGGTGTTGATTAGAGCACAATAAGTAGTTCATTCCTTGTAGCAACAGTAATCCATTAACCTGACATCTAAGTTATAATAGGATTACATGCAAGTCAGTATCATTAAATATGTAGAATCTTACAAGAGGTGGAGGGGGCAGACGATGTTATCATAATAAGGATACAAAAAGCATAGGCTACTTTCAGTGCATTAGGGGAACATATGTGGAGATCAAGAGAAGTCAAGTCCAACACAAAAATCTGAATTTTCAACTCAAATGTCAAGTCAATCTTACTGTATGGCTCTGAAACATGGAGAACAACAAAAACAACAACCAAAAATCTACAGACTTTCATAAATGGGTGCTTGAGTAGAATAGGTTTGAAATGGTCTGATAGGTCACCAATGTGGAACTGATGACAAGAACCAGACAAGTGCCAGCGGAACAAGAGATGACAAGAACCAGACAAGTGCCAGCGGAACAAGAGATGACAAGAACCAGACAAGTGCCAGCGGAACAAGAGATGAGAAGAAGATGCTCGAGATGGATAGGGCACACACTGAGGAAACCTTTTCACATGCGGTCCTTGTTCTTGAATCCCCAGTGTAAGATAGGTAGAGGGAGACCACATAGCACGTAGAGAAGAGAACTGGAGTCAGGCGTGAAAGGAATGAGGAAGACACAGAAACATCATGAGCTGATGGCACAGGACCAGGAAGTTTGCTGTAGTGCCTATGCTCCTTGGTGATCTGCAGGGAGATGATGATGATGATGAATATCTTCACATATTGTTTAACTTGTCACCACTGATGTAGAAGTGGTAACTCTTTAAACCAATGATTTCCAAACTTTTTGGGGTCACCACCCCCTTGGCTCCCAGAGCCCATCCTCAACGCCCCTCTCCATTTCCCTGCATTACATAAAAAATTACAAAGAGTGGAAGATAAAAGCAACTCTGCGTCAAAACAGTGAGACCTAATTGATCTATTGATATCATTCTAATATAAACCTGCAGATAAGCTTACTTCTTTATTTCATTTTTTAAAATGCAAAATGTATTAAAATACTTAACTCATTAACTACCGCAAGCCGCTGTCAGCGGCTCACAACATAATCACATTTGGACCGCAAGCCGCTCAGGGCGCCAATCTAATTTTAGTAATAAAACGAATGAAAAATGTACTGAAACACTCTCTGATCTGGTTCGAGATTTTAAGTTGCCACCGGAAAACAAATTCCCAAAGCATGGTTGTTGTAGAACACTGAAAAATTGATATTATGTTCATATTTTTTTAGCGTTTTGGGTTAGTTACCAAATCGTGTAAAACTGTTTACCGTGGCAACTAGTGCTAGGACTACAAAAAATGCGTGTACATCTCGTCTAACGGCTGAATAGGATAGAAACATGTTTCAACAATTGACTGAAAGATCTAGCGACGAGGAAAAGAGTAAAAACGGTGTGCACATTGATTGAAATTGTGATTTTGATAGAGATGGGGCGCAAGCAGTTATAATTGTGAAAATATTGCAAGTCCTCGGCCATCGGAGGGCCGTTAAATAGCAACAACCTCTATTAGAGTTGCAACCAATGTTTATTGTAATAGTACATTCATTTATCTTTAAAATGACGTGTAATTCATACAAATCTGTAAACAATTACGAAAACTACAGCTTACTTTGTGCAAACACCTTCAGGATGAAAATGGGAAAAAAATTTAATTCAGCCACAGTGTGTTTTTTAATTCGGTAGTTAATGTGTTAAATAACTTAAAATAATGTTTCCACTGACTCTGCTACACAATATTTGAATAGGATAATGCAGTTAATTACCACATATTCCATGTACCCTCTTGACAAATGACGCATGCCCCATGTTGAGAATAGAGGGTGTATGAGAAACAGGGATGAGTGAAAATAGGGAGGAACAATGGGTTAGGGTTTGTTCAGGCTACGTTCGCCTTTTAAGCGCTCACGTCAAGGCCCTATGTAATCAAAACACTTTTACTTGTAAGCGTTATATTAAGTAATATTGTTGAATTTAGTCTGTCAAATCCTCAACCACCCCCTCACTACTGAACGCTCACCTCTTTTCCCTCACCCCTAGGATCCTCCTAATGCCCCCATGGAGGCCGTACTGCCCACTTTTAGAACCACTGTTCTAGTAAGCTATCATGGATTATTCTTCTTTCCAACCCCAAGGATTTGAGTTGTCACTCTTGACCTGTATGCAGGACTTACTTGCTTACCCAGAGGGCTTCCCCAACCCAGCGGGCTTAACATTGGTAGAGTTTGTAAAACATACCAGATCCACTAATTGTCAGGTGATACAATACCACAAGTTGTATGACCCTGTGCCCTAGATGGGATCCTCAAAGGATTATATGCAGGTTGACTTCATCTCATATTGTTAAACCTTTTACTCACTGATGTACCTGGCGGGAACTAGTAATTGACATATGGGTGTCTTTGATGTCATCTAACAAACCTATACTTTACAGTAAACTATCAGCTAGAATAAATAGCTTATATATTCTGCAAATCATTAATTACATGTATCGAGACATACTACATTACAATTTAGGATAATTAGGGCGGTGAGTTCTTTTATATTTTAGGAGTATCTCTTACTGAGTGATATCAGCATAGAGGGCTATTGATGTCAAAGCTGGCATTACTATCAAGTTTAAATGTGCCATATTTTATATCTGTTTACTGGAGTAGTTTGACATTTTCTTGTTTGTTTGTGGGTTTTTTTAATCATGTTCTTTGAAATGTTTCACCATAATAATTTTCCTTTTTTGTTCCACATGGAGCATGGAACCTCAAATTTAGCTGGTCCACTTGTAAGAAGCCTGCATCAGGCACTGACATGTTTTTGTGGTAGTGGTTTCTGTGACTTATGTCACATGATGAGGTTGCTAGCTCCATGCACAACCTCATGTTAGTCACCTTGTACGACCTTGCCTGAGGTTGCAGTAGTCAGTCCAGTTCTTTCTTTATCTCTTCACAGACCCCTGGGGACTACCAACAGCTTTTAAGGAGACTACCAACAGCTTTTAAGGGGACTACCAACAGCTTTTAACGGGACTACCAACAGCTTTTAATGGGACTACCAACAGCTTTTAATGGGACTACCAACAGCTTTTAATGGGACTACCAACAGCTTTTAATGGGACTACCAACAGCTTTTAAGGGGACTACCAACAGCTTTTAAAGGGACTACCAACAGCTTTTAATGGGACTACCAACAGCTTTTAAGGGAACTATTAACAGCTTTTAATGGGACTGCCAACAGCTTTTAATGGGACTACCAACAGCTTTTAAGGGGACTACCAACAGCTTTTAAGGGGACTGCCAACAGCTTTTAATGGGACTACCAACAGCTTTTAAGGGAACTACCAACAGCTTTTAAGGGGACTACCAACAGCTTTTAAGGGAACTACCAACAGCTTTTAAGGGGACTACCAACAGCTTTTAAGGGGACTACCAACAGCTTTTAAGGGGACTGCCAACAGCTTTTAATGGGACTGCCAACAGCTTTTAAGGGGACTGCCAACAGCTTTTAATGGGACTGCCAACAGCTTTTAAGGGCACTACCAACAGCTTTTAATGGGACTACCAACAGCTTTTAAGGGGACTACCAACAGCTTTTAAGGGGACTACCAACAGCTTTTAAGGGGACTACCAACAGCTTTTAAGGGGACTACCAACAGCTTTTAAGGGGACTACCAACAGCTTTTAAGGGGACTACCAACAGCTTTTAAGGGGACTACCAACAGCTTTTAATGGGACTACCAACAGCTTTTAAGGGGACTACCAACAGCTTTTAAGGGGACTACCAACAGCTTTTAAGGGGACTACCAACAGCTTTTAAGTGACTACCAACAGCTTTTAAGGGGTCTACCAACAGCTTTTAAGGGGACTACCAACAGCTTTTAAGGGGACTACCAACAGCTTTTAAGGGGACTACCAACAGCTTTTAAGGGGACTACCAACAGCTTTTAAGGGGACTACCAACAGCTTTTAAGGGGACTACCAACAGCTTTTAAGGGGACTACCAACAGCTTTTAAGGGGACTACCAACAGCTTTTAAGGGGACTACCAACAGCTTTTAAGGGGACTACCAACAGCTTTTAAGGGGACTACCAACAGCTTTTAATGGGACTACCAACAGCTTTTAATGGGACTACCAACAGCTTTTAAGGGGACTACCAACAGCTTTTAATGGGACTACCAACAGCTTTTAATGGGACTACCAACAGCTTTTAAGGGGACTACCAACAGCTTTTAAGTGACTACCAACAGCTTTTAAGGGGTCTACCAACAGCTTTTAAGGGGACTACCAACAGCTTTTAAATGTTTCTTTTCACAAAAGTAATTGGACCTGCTGTTTGCTGACCTTACTTTTGTCATCTACTCTTGCCTCGATGATTCGTGGGTAGCTGAAGTTCCTGGTTTTAAGCCTAATGTGTCGTGTTGGCTGTTGTGGGCCTGTCTTTGTAGGAATTATGTAATGTTATCTATCTTTCTGCCTTCTTGGTACCATATTTTCGGCTGTTGTAGGCATGAAGTGGTAACTGATGGGCTCCATTCTCATCAGCTGGCCAAACTACTTTATTTTCTGTCTCTGTGTATTTGTTCCGAGACATAGTTTCTATAGTTTTTCTTATGTCATTATTTCTCATTCTGTCTCTCCTGGTCACATTAATGGCTCTTTTTCTTCATGCATTCTCAGACTCCAACTTGAATATGGTGAAAGAAAGCAGACGTCAGCTTGAGGCTATTTCTATCTCCACTTATCTTTTCCAGAAATTCTAATGGTGACGGCCATATGTGTTTTCTCTGTTCCTCATTTGTTGGATATCTTTGAAGCAGATGCTCAGCAGTCATTTTATCAGTGCCACAGTTACGCTCATCGGCAGTTCCTATCTGTAGCTTGTTGAATTGATGGTATCCCAATCTGTTGTATATTCGTTCCAGGATGTAGTTCCTACAGTATTTCTCATGTCATTATTTCACCTGATAACATTAATGGCTTTTCTCAAGCGTCTCATCTGACATGATGTTATGTATCAGGATTGAACTTCCTGTTGTTTACGCTTGCCTGCTTCTATATAATAGCTACTATGTCAACATTCTTTTATTGAAGCGCTGAATGTTCTGATGGTTAGTCATGTTTATATAAACTATATTTTATAGTGTGTCTGCCATGGAGGTTACACATTGGTCTTGCCCTCGTTTTGGAGACATTTTTTAAATGACAGAAAGTGGTTGCAGAAATTTGAATGCTAGCAAACAAGGAGGTTATATTTTGTTATTGTCAACTAGTAGGGATGCTAAATGTTATAGCAGAGAGCAAAATAATTCAGTATATTAACATTCACCTCTTTTTTTTTTTTTTTTTTTAAAGAAATGGGTGGAGAGCGAAGTAGCATCAGATGTGGAGATACATCAGACAGTATACCCTGTTCAACCTAATCTTTCATTATAATCAGGGTATCATTGTAAATATCAAGTTTCAGTGGCATTGTCTGTTTATTTTGAGGAAGCTGTCCATAAATAAAGTTACTGGTAGTTTTTGTGCTTGAATTCTCACACAAAATTTTTGGTCAAAGTTTTTTTAACATTTATTTTAGCTTGAGAGCATCAAAACACATTACGTGTGAAAGGTTAGAAGGTCAGTCTCTCACAAGCCAACTGACATTTGCAACTGGGTGTTTTCACAGTCACATTTTAACATTTTCAGTGGCTTCTGCTTACATTGCTTGCAGAGAGCATAGTAAATGCTTGCTGGGCATAGTTGACAGACACATGTAGTTAAGTTTGTTTTCATAAACAACTTTACTGCTTTTTATAGTATTGTACCTTCATTGCTTCCATGCTGCTCAGTACTAGAGTCCTACCAGTGCACCTAATTTTTCAGTATGTAGATGTTATGAAGTGGGCTGCTGTAAAACTGAGAAGACGGCAAAGGTAATCCCACAACAGATACTGCTGTAGGGGAGTGAAGTGTTAGAGACTTCACTAAACTACGTCCAGCATCGAGAGGTGTGGTGTGACCAGTTTCCTTCTGTGCTGCCTTTTTCTTCCCTAACTCGAAAGCAGAGTCAGATACCTATTTTCAGCTGTGTAGACTGGAGCGAGACGCCACTATGTTTGGAACACGGCACCTTTGCCGTGGGAAGCCAGTGCTCTGACCGCTCGGCCAATCGGATGCTCTACACTGAGAATAGAAAATTTTTTTTTTTAAATTGATGACATTGACAAAGTAGTATTTGAAACAGTTTTACATGTGAACACAACACTGGAATTATTTTATGGATAACTTTTCATCAGCCACAGTTACATACAGGAAACAAAGATAAGAAATACGGAAAGGCTGTGAAAAATGACTAAGTGACACAAATGGAGACAAATTAAGAAATAAAAAGATACTGATCAAGCAAGAAATAAAATATTTTCAGGAACATAGCACATAATTTGAAATGAACTATAAGAAAATTATGGCCTGATACTTTTTTTTATATTAGAGTCAGCTGAGATAACATCTTTCCTTGAAGCAATAATTTCCATATGTTAGTTAATCCAGACAATCTGGCATATTCCTGTTCTGCACATATCGGGACACATTGTGAGGACATAATCATCCTGTAATCATTATGCCAGATAAGCCGTTTTTGTGTCGTATACGGTTAGGCTAGGTTTACTACAGCTGTCACTCAGACTAAACACTTTGAGATCAGGTTGCTGCAGATATTTCACTCACGAACTGAAGATTGTGTCATCTCTGGGTCAGAGCAAAACAGATGCGTACAGGTGTACTGGCTGTGACTGTACAGAATAAACACACTGAGTACAGGCTGGGCCATTATATCACATTGTCCTCTGTAGTTTTCAGTGGTCACGGGAGATGAAGAATGAATAGATGAAGCACTTCCAGTGGTGAATCATAAAAAGTGACTAATATAAGGTTGTACTTGGGGCAGGCGGTGGCGGCCTCATCTTGTAGAACAAATAGCTGTAGAAACCAATACTGCTGGAGCACATGAATGCCTTGTTGCAGGCTTCCTGTAAGTAGACCAGCTACAGTGGTGGTGGTGGTGGCTGTGTGCTCCATAAGGACATCATTGTGTCACATTTCTGAGAATTAATCCTGACATTATTCCATGTTGAATTTTATGATTTTTGTGTGAGCTGTTTTTTTTTTCTTTGTTATTGCAATCTGTTGAATCAGCTTCATTTTTATCCATAAAAATTCGGTATTAGCTGTATGTTAAGGATAAGACTGCCATTGTCAATTTTGTACAACATTTGAACATTACAGGGCTAGTGCCTTGTCAGTGGTGGTTTTGGTTCTATGCTTCATGTGAGAGTAGATCAAAAATACTGGTTTTTTTTTTAAATTTAAATTTATAAAATACACAATGCATTTTAATTGTTCTAAGTAGTGGTTATGTTGAGCCATATTTCTAATACGACGTTGACAGACTTTGAATAAATGGTCAGGAAGGCCTGGCATTAATTTTTTTAACTCATGCTCCATATAGAGCCGACGGGGAATGCTGTTACCTAAACATAAAGTACTGCATGAGTTTGAGTATTTAAAGCGTTGAGATAGGAGTAGGACATGTGCTGGACATCAGTGGTAATAATACTTGACATGTAGGACATGTGCTGGACATAACAGTGGTAATAATACTTGACACGTTTACAACATTCTTCCAGTCATTAATAACCCTTCATCTTCCAATAGACAAAATGGGATTCATCTTACTAGGACTAAAGACACAAGAAAATAGCCAATGTTATGGCCACAAGGTCTTCATCAGGGACAGGAAAGATAGTGAGAGCTAAGTAGAAAAACGTTTGTCCTTGTAAAATGAATCAGATTTTGTTTTTCATATCCATCCATTCTATATCATGTCTTACTGCAGTCCCACCATCTTGTTTAGTCTCCCTTCACAGCATGTGTTCTTAACCTTTATTGTGGCATGGGCCCCCTTTGATTGTCTGATGAAGGCTACAGACCCCTTTGGTTGTCTGATGAAGGCTACAGACCCCTTTGGTTGTCTGATGAAGGCTACAGACGCCTTTGGTTGTCTGATGATGGCTAAAGACCCCTTTGGTTGTCTGATGAAGGCTACAGACCCCTTTGATTGTCTGATAAAGGCTACAGACCCCTTTGATTGTCTGATGAAGGCTACAGACCCCTTTGATTGCCTGATGAAGGCTACAGACCCCTTTGGTTGTCTGATGAAGGCTATAGACCCCTTTGATTGTCTGATGAAGGCTACAGACCCCTTTGGTTGTCTGATGAAGGCTACAGACCCCTTTGATTGTCTGATGAAGGCTACAGACCCCTTTGGTTGTCTGATGAAGGCTATAGACCCCTTTGATTGTCTGATGAAGGCTATAGACCCCTTTGATTGTCTGATGAAGGCTATAGACCCCTTTGGTTGTCTGATGAAGGCTACAGACCCCTTTGATTGTCTGATGAAGGCTATAGACCCCTTTGATTGTCTGATGAAGGCTACAGACCCCTTTGGTTGTCTGATGAAGGCTACAGACCCCTTTGATTGTCTGATGAAGGCTACAGACCCCTTTGGTTGTCTGATGAAGGCTATAGACCCCTTTGGTTGTCTGATGAAGGCTACAGACCCCTTTGGTTGTCTGATGAAGGCTATAGACCCCTTTGATTGTCTGATGAAGGCTATAGACCCCTTTGGTTGTCTGATGATGGCTACAGACCCCTTTGATTGTCTGATGAAGGCTACAGACCCCTTTGGTTGTCTGATGAAGGCTACAGACCCCTTTGGTTGTCTGATGAAGGCTACAGACCCCTTCATAGAAAAAAGGTACATTAATACATAATTACAAAGTTTACATTTTTAAATTTTAGGGTAAGTACACAGGTCCCTAGAATATATTTACGGAACCCCAAGGGTTCCACGAACCACTGGTTAACAAACCTTGCAATAGAACATAACTATACACTTCAACAGTACTGTATATGTATACCAAATATATTGTGTGTGTTTTCATTTTAAACAAATAAGTGCAAAAAATGTGGTAATCGGGCAGACTTATGTTCATGTTATATACAATTGTTTTTATTGTCATGTAAATACTTGGTTTACAATTTTTAAACGTTAATGGAAGCATGCTTATGAAAACTAGAATGTAACCTCAAAACCAAAGTGTAATATACTTTCAGTGCTTGTCTTTGTTGTATATCAAGAGAGAAAAATACATGGAAAAATATTAACAAGTTAGAAAGGAGATACTTTGTTTTTGCTTTTGATGTCTCGCCTAGTTACATGATTCTTGAAATATTTGATGGCTCAAGACGCAGCAATAGAGACCGCAGTCAGCGACTCATAGCTTGACTGCCTGCGTCAGGACCAGCGAACCAGAGCTGGTCAAGACCGCACTCCACCTCCACGTGGTGGTCCTGGAAACAGTCTGCAGCTGTGCAGGCTGGCTGAGCGAGTGTGGATCGAAATGGGAAGGCAAACCCGGTCCTAAAAAATGCCGTGCAGAAGTCGGATGTGTCGACCGAAAGGTGCAGATATCACAGCTACGTTGTAAACAGACACAACGCAACCACCGTCCTTTTCAGGGCGAACGAAGAAGAAGAAGAAATATTTGATGTAATAACGTTATTAAAACATCAGATTTATCATCAAAAGTCTGGGTGCTGCTGCTGATTGTTTCTCATCGCCTGCTGGTGTTTCGTGTTCTCAATCAGTTATGTTGCCAGCCATGTTGTTAGATGCCCACAGTTTTCTCCCTTTTTCGTCCTGTGCATTTTCCCCAATCAGTTTTACCTGTTATCATGATTATGTTCTAACCTTTCGCTGACTTATTACGCGATTCAGGTCCAGTCACGTAATGTAAAGACGCTGACGTTTTACATGACACCCGGCCAAGTCACGTTAATGTAAAGGCGCAGATACATCCCTCGTTGCTCATTATAAATGAAGCTTCTAAGCTTTCATGCCACAGTTTCCGAACTTCTGAATCAAAATGGAATTTGGTACCGTCATCAGGGCATGCAAATAGCATGACGACAACATGATTATTTCTCTGCCAAATTTTGAACGGGTGACTTAGTCGTAGTACGTGATTATCTTTCCTGTAACGGAAAGACATTGATGTTTTACGTGATTCCCGGTCCAGTTATGTAATGCGACGAAGCAAACGGTTTTCATTGAGTAGGTGTCCTAGATAACCCTTTGTGTGTATCTCTGACTCTGAGGCTGTACTGCGTCGCTATATCTTTTGCAGGTACGAGAGGAACCAATGAGAATGAACACATGTTCCAAGGTTGTGGAATCGGCCAAAACATTTTCCGGCCCCGAATCCTGAAATGTTAGAATGTCCGACCTCTAACTCTGACTGGTTATTTTACTAGTCATTTGGCAGCAGAGATGAGGGAATATAAAATCGAGGTTCTGGGACTGTGTGAAACAAAGTGGAAGGGGGTAGACAGGAAGAAACTCATCACAGGTGAATTGGTGCTGTCCTCAGGACATGAAGACGAAAGTTCACACCACAGTGAAGGGGTAGCTCTTATGTTATCTAAAGAAGCACAGAAAGCACTCATTGAATGGGAAGCCGTTGGATCCAGAATAATAACAGCTTCTTTTAAAACAGCTAAAAAGAAAATAAATGTAAATGTCATCCAATGTTATGCACCAACTAATGACAAAGAAGAGTCTGTGAAAGAAGCATTTTATACTAGACTGCAGGAAATTATGGAAAAAGTAAAAAGAAGAGACATCACAATTTTGATGGGTGACATGAATGCAAAGATAGGTACAGTCAACACCGGCTTTGAAGAAGTCATGGGAAAACAGGGGCTAGGAATAATGAATGAAAATGGGGAACTATTCTCAAACTTCTGTGCTTCAAATCAACTGGCTATAGGAGGAAGCATGTTTCCACATAAGAGAATACACAAGGCAACATGGATATCACCAGATCATAGAACAGAAAATCAGATTGATCATATATGCATAAACAAGAAGTTTAGATCATCATTGCAGGATGTAAAGGTATATAGAGGAGCAGATGTGGCATCAAACCACCACCTTCTGATAGCCAAAGTAAAAATGAAACTCAAGAGATATGCAGCAATGCAAAATTATAGACAACAATTTAATGTAGGACATCTAAGAAACAAGAGACAAATTTGCGGTCACAATATCCAACAAATTCCAGGTGCTCTAACAGCTGGAAGATGCTGAGAATACAGAAGACTATAGGCAGCAGATCAAAACGGTATGAAATGAGACATGTGAAGAAATACTGGGGAAAAGGGAACGACAACAAAAAGCAACAGAAACCTTCAATAAGATAAAAGACAGGAAAAACAAGAAAGCAGATTTAAACACAAGCAAAACCAGAAGTTCCAAAGCCAAGGCTCAAGAAGTGTACACAAAAGCAAACAAAAAAGTATCAAAAGAGACAAGAGGAAGTATATTGAGGAGTTGGCAAGAGAGGCAGAAGATGCTGCAGCCAAAGGGAATATGACAGAACTGTATAACGGCACAAAGAAGCTAATGGGGAAATACAAGCAAACAAGTTGCTTCATAACAGACAAGAATGGAAAACTGCTCAGCAATATACAAGAGCAAATGAAGAGGTGGACAGTATTTTGAGGACCTTCTCAATAGATCAGCTCCACAAAACCCCCCGGACATCCAACCAGCAGAAGAAGAGCTACAATACTACAAATTAACGGTGAAAGACCAACGAAGGAAGAAATAAAGAAAGCCATAAAGCTTCTAAGAGATGGAAAAGCGTCTGGACCTGATGGCATTCCAGCAGAGGCCATCAAAGCAGATATCGACATGGCTAATAATAATAATAATAATAGCCCCTTCAGTCATAACTGACTATGGGAATGCGCCCCTGAGGTGACAGCCCTCAGCTGCTTATTTTCCTGGTGCTCCTTTCGACGTTTTCTCCTCACCTCTGCTTCTTGTGTGAGCCTCTCTTCGCCCAATCTGAGTTGGCGCCGTAAATAGCATCGCCACTTAGTGCGATCGGCAGCTTCATCCTCCCATGTTGCTGGATCCATGTCCAGTGCCCTCATATCTCTCTTGCACACATCTTTGAACCTCAGCTGTGGTCGCCCAATTGTTCTCCTGCCATCTGCTAATTGTCCGTAGAAGATATCTTTTGGGATGCGACCATCTTCCATGCGACGAACATGGCCAAGTCTGCGCTGTCTAAGCAGTGTATACATACTTTGAAGGCCAGTACGTGACAACACCTCGACATTAGTCACTTTATCTTTCCACGAGATGCCGAGGATGCGGCGTAGACACCGTAAATGGAAGGTATTGAGCCTTCTTTCTTGCTTAGCATAGGTCGTCCAGGTCTCGCTACCATATAGAAGTGTGCTGGTGACGCAGGCATTATATACCGCAGCTTTGGTCTTCATTGTGAGTTTGGAGTTTCCCCAAACACGCGATGTGAGGCGGGCAAAGGTAGCTGCAGCTTTGCCAATGCGGCTGTCGATTTCTGTATCCAGTGAGAGTTTGTCATTGATGGTAGACCCTAGGTATGTGAAGTGATGCACAACTGCCAGTTCATAGTTATCGATAGTGATAACTGGTGCAGCACCCGCATCCTGACTCATCACATTCGTTTTCTTTAGACTTATTGTGAGGCCAAAGTCCTTGCATGCTTTAGTGAAGCGATTCATCAAGTTCTGAAGCTCCTGTTGGCTTTGAGTGACGACTGCAGCATCATCAGCGAACAACAAGTCTCTTATAGTGACCCTTCTGACATGGCTACAGAGATGTTATATAAATTACTTGGTAAAGTCTGGGAAAAGGAAGAGATACCAGCAGCATGGAAGGAAAGATATCTGGTTAAGTTGCCTAAGAAGGGAAATTTACAAGAGTGCACAAATTATAGAGGAATAATGTTACTTTCAGTGCCAGGAAAAGTATTAAACAGGATTATCCTTGAAAGATTAAAAGAGTCCATAGACAAGAAACAGAGAGATGAACAAGAAGGTTTTCGACAAAACAGATCCTATACAGACCAGATAGCCACTTTCAGAATAATAGTTGAACAAAGTCTGGAATGGAATTCACCACTATACATCGGATTTGTGGACTACGAAAAGGCATTTGACAGTGTAGACAGAGAATCACTTTGGAAATTGATGAGGCATTATGGAGTTCCCCTGAAGATCATTAATTTAATAAAGAAAACATATGAAGACATGACATGCAGAGTTCATGAAGGACAGCTTACAGAACCGTTTGGTATAAGAACAGGGATGCCTCTTTGTCTCCATTTCTTTTCTTACTAGCAATAGACTGGGTTACGAGAACATCGACAACACACAACAGAAATGGAATCCAGTGGACTCTGACTAAGCAGTTGGATGATCTGGATTTTGCTGATGACTTAGCTCTTCTGTCCCATAACCGTAATCAGATGCAGGACAAATTGAAAACACTCGATGAGAGGTCACAGCAATTGGGTCTGAAAATACACAGGGAAAAGACAAAGATAATGAGAATAAATGCAGGTAATGATAACAGGGTTGAACTTGAAGAAGCACCAATACAAGATGTAGAATCGTTACATATCTTGGCAGCAATATAGACAAAGTTGGAGGGACAGATAGTGATATCAAAATAAGAATACAAAAAGCAAGAGGAGCTTTCATTGCATTGGGAAATATATGGAGATCAAGAGAAATCGGATCCAACACGAAAATAAGAATCTTCAACTCAAATGTGAAGTCAGTCCTATTGTATGGCTCTGAGACATGGAGAACAACAAAGACAACAACCAAAAAGCTACAGACTTTCATAAATGGGTGCTTGCGTAGAAAAGAGGGATTAAAATGGTATGACAAGGTTACCAACGTGGAACTGATGACAAGAACTAGACAAGTGCCAGTGGAACAAGAGATGAGAAGAAGACAATGGCGATGGATAGGACACACACTGAGGAAACCTGTTGATAGCATTACAAGGCAGTCCTTGTTCTGGAACCCCCAGGGCAAGAGAAGCAGAGGTAGACCAAGAAGCACATGGAGAAGAGAGCTGGAAACAGAGGTGAAAATGATAAGGAGAACGTGGAAAGAACTTGAGATGATGGCACGTGACAGGAGGACTTGGCAAGTGTTTGTTGAAGGCCTATGCTCCTTTGGGAGTGGAGGGTTATGAATGAATGGCATAAAAGTCGGAGTCCGGACATTTTTTTTACCGACTCCATTTAAAAAAACGCACGACTCCGACATAACAGCCTTGACCTGTTAATGAATTCAGCAGTAAAATCTCTTTTCTCATCTTTTGTTCTATGCACACGAGCATGTTAATTGGGCCCATAATCCCCCTTAAAGTGTGGAGAGGCTAATTGAATGAAGCACTTATCTGACGAGTGGGCTTCTGATGAACAGATTACCTCATTTTGCAATGCTTCTAGATGTTCTCATCACTTTATATCTTGCAGGGTTGCCTGTAGCGTTATCGTAATTAATGCTCATCGCATCCCCCCTTCCCCCCCCCCCCCCCCCCAGTGGCGCCACTGACTACTATGTTCCAGATCCAGTGGCATAACTACGCGTCTCGGGGGACCCAGCACAGAGTGGGCTTCGGAAAGTAGAAGTCGAACGGAACCCTCGCCTAGATATATCTATATATAGCACATATTTTATGAAGCCCTGTGCTCATCGGAGAGCTGACGGGTAGTTATGGTGATGACGTAATTACGAGTGGTTACTTTTTTTTGTTTTTGCAGCTTTCCATCGTAGTTCGCCTCTTTCAACCAAATAACATATACATGGAACTGTTGGTTATATCAATCAATACCCTTTAGCTCCCCAAGGAGCATAGGCCTTCAATAAACACATGCCAAGTCTTCCTGTCCTGTGCCATCCGCTTAAGTTCTTTCCATGTTTTTCTCATCATTTTCACCTCTGTATCTTCTCCATGTGTTTTTTGTCTACCTCTGCCTCTCTTTCCCTGTGGATTCCAGTACAAGGACTGCCTTGTAATGCTATCAACAGGTTTCCTCAATGTGTGACCTATCCATCGCCAGCGTCTTCTTCTCAACTCTTGTTCCACTGGCACTTGTCTGGTTCTTGTCACCATTTCAGTCCTTCTATTCTATTTTGTATTCTTATTTTGATATCACTGTCTGTCCCTCCAACTTTGTCTATATTACGGTACTTCCAAGATATGTGTACGATTCTACATCTTTTAGTGGTGTTTCTTCAAGTTCAGCCTTGTTATCATTTCTTGCATTTATTCTCTTTGTCTTTTCCCTGTGTATTTTCAGACCCACTTGTGACCTCTCATCGAGAATTGTCATTTTCTCTTGCATCTGATTATGGTTATGGGACAGAAGAGCCAAGTCATTTGCAAAATCCAAATCATCAAGCTGTTTAGTCAGATTCCACTGGATTCCATTTCTGTTGTGTGATGTCGATGTTTTCATAACCCAATCTATTGCTATTAAGACAAGAAATGGAGACAAGAGGCATCCCTGTCTCACTCCCGTTCTAATCCTAAACGGTTCTGTAAGTTGTCCTTCATGAAGAACTCTGCGTGTCATGTCTTCAAAGGTCTTCTTTATTAAGTTAATGATCTTTATGGGAACTCCATAATGCCTCAGCAATTTCCAAAGCCATTCTCTGTCTACACTGTCAAGTGCCTTTTCATAGTCCACGAACCCGATGTATAGTGTTATACCTGTTAATGAATTCAGCAGTAAAATCTCTTTTCTCATCTTTTGTTCTATGCACACGCGCATGTTAATTGGGTCCATAATTCCACCTTAAAGTGTGGAGAGGCTAATTGAATGAAGCACTTATCTGACGAGTGGGTTTCTGATGATGATCAGATTACCTCATTTTGCAATGCTTCTAGATGTTCTCATCACTTTATATATTGCAGTGTTGCCTGTAGCGTTATCATAATTAATGCTCATCGCATTTCCCCCCCCCCCCCCCGCCCGCCCCCCCCCCCCCCCCCCCAAGGACGCCACTGACTACTATGTTCCAGATCCAGTGGCATAACTACACGTCTCGGGGGACCCAGCACAGAGTGAGCTTCGGAAAGTAGTAGTCGAACGGAACCATCGCCTAGATATATCTATTATAAAGCACACATTTTTTGAAGCCCTGTGCTCATCGGGAGCTGAAGGGTAGTTATGGTGATGATGACGTAAGTACGAGTGGTTACTTTTGTTTGTTTTTGCTGCATTTCATCGTAGTTCGCCTCTTTCAACCAAATAACATATACATGGAACTGTTGGTTATATCATAACGCTTATTTATTTTGTGTAATATTTGTTCTAGTTCACGACTGCACTGAACTGTGTGAATTTTGGTTTGTAAGGATCATCTTCATTACACACGGAGGAGCCGCGCTAGCGTAGTGGTTACAACACCGCTCTGGCGACCGGGTGATTCAGGATCAAACCCGAGCGACGGCATTTGAGGATTTTTCGTCGACCGGGAATTGGACTGGATTAACTCGAGACCTGGCGATGACATTTGAAGGAGTATCGTCGACCAGGGATTGGCGGCTCCTGAGCCGACCCAGCTCTAATGGGTACCTCCGAAATCGGCGAGTATCTGCCTGAATGGCGAGGGACACCTGTCTCTGTACAAGAAAAGGGATACTCACGTAAAATCAATGTCAGGTTAGACATTAACAATAACCTGAGATTTCGCCTCGAGTATTAGCGGGCGTACGAAAAAAAAAAAATTACACACAATTACAATTACATGTAATAGACCTGCCCTTCGCTGACGGCCAGCGTATATTTTACACAGTCAGCGTACAGCATTAGACACATAAATCTTAGCACCAGCTGCCTAGGACGTGACATAATAATCAACACACAAAATAGCAGAGTTGTTTTCAAGTCTGTCCTAACGAGTCTCAAGTCTCTTAGTACAAATTTCAAGTGGAGTCGCAAGTCTCTAACTCTAGCTTTCAAGTCGAGCTCCATTTTTGATCTAAAAATGTTAATAATCACAAATATAGTTTATCGAACAATCACATCGATCACTATAAATAATAATGAAAAATAATAATATCTAGTTTTAGTATTTTTACTATCTTATTTATGAGCTGTTTTTATTCCATCACAATTATTTTTCAGCATTATATTTTAAGAAATATCTTCTCAGCAATACCCCGTCCCCCAAGCCTACAACGAAATGGATGAAATATTAAACATGATCATCACTAAATCTCTGTGAGTTGTTTTAATGACCTATGCTGGTTTTTTTTTTTTTTTTTTGGTTGTCTGCCCATATTATTTCTGTCTGAGGCAAGGAAACATTTTTACCCATAAGGAAGGGAAACCCGAGGCAATCACTTCTGTTGTTCCCCTATTAACAGTATGTGTCAGTCCAAACAAGACAAAGACCTTGATACTGGGTCCAGTAAATAGTAGAAGACTTAAGGACAGTAGTATAGAACAGAGGGTAGGTTTCTGGTATTGTATAAACATAAATAACACATGTTAATAGGGGAACAACAGAAGTGATTGCGTCATTAAAGGGCTGAGTTGCCCACTGTATACTTCCGGTGTTATCTTGTGTGTTTCGTACTGATAAATAGTCAGCAAAGCATCCTTTTTTTGGGGATGCCTAGCTGGCCGTGGGGTCAGTGTGATTCGCTTGATAGCTAGGCGGAGTTGTCGTACGGAAGGTACGGGGTTCGAACCCTGGGTAAGCCACTCACGTCTGTTGTTTTTCTGTTCTACTTCTTTATTTCTTACGAGTGCCTGAAAACATACCTTTATGTTTGTCTAATATTAATTAACATTTTTACCCAACACTCCGAGGTGTTATTTTTTCCATAGTCGAGGAATATTATATGTTTATAGCAGTATTTCCCTTACTTTTTTCGTGTCCGGCCCTTGGCTTCTAGAGCACATTCCCAGCTCTCCATCCACGTTCTTGCATTACATTTAAAAAATTACAAAATCGACTTTGGTTGTACACTCGGCTCTAATGAAACTTTTCTCTTGTTTATTAACGGATATCACCAACCCACCTAAAATGCCGAGACAAGTACATCAGCAACAAAGCAAAGTCAGTCCTTTTAAAACACCTGCAGATATCTAACTTTGTTGTTGCGAAAACTACAAAACCTGGCCAGTGGGCACTCACCCATATTGAACTGGTAAACACTATTTAGCACTGGTTGCCACCTTCCAAAAGATGCTGATTAAATCTCAGTGAGCTGACCACGCGTTTCAAGTTGTTAGTTTCTTCGGGGGGTTGACCGAGTGGACAACAGAACTTCATTATCCTTCACACCCACTTTTGTAGCAGATGATTACGTTAGAATTTATGATCAGCGATGGTTACTAGAACTCAGTTATTTGTTTATTTATTTACTAGAACTCAGGATTGTAGATGAAAATGTGGCCGTTGACGACTTGGTCTACTATTCTATACTTTTGTTTCGTTGTCTCTCTTCTACTAGTCGTGTCGATCGTATAGATTTGATTCCGATCACTACCCTTTCAACAGTGTGCTTACTATCATGGCTTGTACAAAGACTCACTTGTTCATCATATGATTCACGTGAGTGAAGGACAGTAAGACTTCTCTCCAAGTTTTGGGATCAAAGTTTATTTTCAACATAAAGGAAAACTTGACGAAATTTGACAAAAGTCTATCTCAACTGCTTTCCTGTATACCACTGGCTGTCTTGTAGAATTCAATCATATGCTGTCACTCACTTCCACTGCTTACATTCGCTCATGCTAGTCTGGTCCCCGAGATGAGAACCACTGTAAATCTATGTTTCTTCTTTCTTCTCTCCTGTTGTTTACGTTATTCTTAGTACCGCCAGGGGTGGAATGTTTACCAAGTTTTACTTTCATCTTCAGCTAAACGTTCTGTCTATCGCTGTTCTATTTCTACTCTACAGTTCATTCTTATAGAATTGACGTCACAAGCACCTGTTCTGAAAACTCAAGAGTCCTGCAAAATATAGAATATTGTCATCTCGTTCCTCACGAACATCTATCACTCACTATGAGTTGAGCAATGGAGAGCATTACGGGTGGTAGATCCTGAATCATTCTGCAACCGCATGTGACTGTCACAGTGACTGTTAATTTATTTTACCATTCCGTTCCATATGTTATTACTTTTTAATGTTCGGGTTTCCTTGACATTTTGTATTTTCATAATCTATCTGCAATTTCCCCCTTCGCAGACCCACCCCGCGCTTTGTTTACGTTCTGGCCTTCAACGGTCAGATAATGTTACATCAGCGCACCTGGTGTTCGTTTGACCGGAGAAACATTTCTGTTACGCCTAAAGCGTTTGAACGAGCGAACGGGTTTCTGTGAAGACACGGCTCGTTAGCAGGGACCAATCTTCTGCGGTCGGTAAACAGGTTCTGATCTTCGATTCTTCTTCTTTTTCCTCGTTCGTCCTGAAAAGGACGTTGGTGGCGTTGTGTCTGTTTACACCGGAGCTGCGATATCTGCGCCTTTCGGCCGACACATCCGACTTCAGCACGGCAAATTTTGGGACCGGATTTGTCTTCCCTCTTCGATCCCTACTCTCTCAGCCAGACTGCAGTGATACAGCCTGTTTCCAGGACCACCAAGTGGAGGCGGAGTAGGGTCTTGGTCAGCTCTGGTTCGCTAACCCTGATGCAAGCAGTCAAGCTATGGGTCGCTGACTGCATTCTCTATTGCTGCATCTTTGGGTCCCTGATCTTCGATTAAAGGGGAGATAACAATCGCGGTCAGTCTCTGAGTTTTTCCCCATTAGACGAGTTAGAGCTCTAATAATATTATGCATTTCTCTACCTGAAGGAATTTTCTTGCCGTTGTTGACTTCTGATGTCTCTAGAATAACCTTTGTCTTACTCCTCATTACGCATTACGCCGATACATCTGTAGAATCAGGCTATGCAGGTGTCCCGGGTGGCGTTGTATGTAAACTATAAATCTGGTTAGTCTTAATAGACTAACACACTCGTGAATATTTTCCTGGCCCGAGATGGACCATCATGAGATAAGGCAGACTTTAACACTTAACTAAATGTTAAGGCCTATCTCTAGTCATTTTTCGGGGTGAGTTGACATGTCTTATTAATATATAAATATTCATGTTAGCTTTTTATATATCTGATAGGAAGGTGACTTACTTCATTTTTGAGGATTTCTCCCGGTAAATTTAATTCAGTGATAAGGTAGCGCTGTCTACGGCCTTAGTTAAGTGGTGCTTAAACTGTTACGGTTTATAATGGGAAATGATAAACTTACAATAACAGATACTAGGCGTAGAATCAGTTCATACAATGCTCATTACGCATTACGCCGATACATCTGTAGAATCAGGCTATGCAGGTGTCCCGGGTGGCGTTGTATGTAAACTATAAATCTGGTTAGTCTTAATAGACTAACACACTCGTGAATATTTTCCTGGCCCGAGATGGACCATCATGAGATAAGGCAGACTTTAACACAGAACTAAATGTTAAGGCCTATCTCTAGTCATTTTTCGGGGTGAGTTGACATGTCTTATTAATATATAAATATTCATGTTAGCTTTTTATATATCTGATAGGAAGGTGACTTACTTCATTTTTGAGGATTTCTCCCGGTAAATTTAATTCAGTGATAAGGTAGCGCTGTCTACGGCCTTAGTTAAGTGGTGCTTAAACTGTTACGGTTTATAATGGGAAATGATAAACTTACAATAACAGATACTAGGCGTAGAATCAGTTCATACAATGCTTACCATTGGGTTAAGAGTCAGCAAAATTAACTGTAATTTCTGCAAGATAAGGTCAGAGGTGTGGATCATTCACTTAACACTGAATTATAGGAGAAAGTCACTGATTCCTTTTTGATAGATATTTCTAGTGGCAAGGGAGAATCATTTTATGCTTACTTGTGTGGCTAGGCACTAGTCTATAACTTTCACAGAAAACAGTCACCTGGATGATTGATTAGACAGAAAATATGCTTGAAGTGCAGAGGCGTTAGACATAGATATAATTATATCTTATGATTCAGCCACAGCTGTATTATTATAGCAGGAACATTGCAGTTTTCTATGTATTCATTTGTGGGATCATATTTTTCCCCCAAGGGGCAAATGATTTAATGTTGTAATGTCACATGCTGTAATCTGTTTATGTAAATTCATTTAAGTTTGTAAGATGAATAAGCATATTCATTCAACTGTAACTACAAGGTTAGGTTTCCTGTATGTTTAGTTGGAAGAAGAGGAGTAGATTGTTGCTGTCAGAACGATTACTGACAGGTATATGGGTGTACAAAAGATATTAAGCCTATGCGGGCACATGCTATAATTGATAGAGTGGAAGGAGCGGAGCATAACTGGTTAAAAAACATTAGAGTGATTTTGTTGTTGTTTGATGTATAGGGTGTCTTTTTTTGGGTCTCAGTTTCAGGGATACCGAATTGATAGAGTCAAGTCTCCAGTCAGGCGAAGAATGTCATATACTCTTCGTTCTAGAGGGATTCTGAATACAGCTAGCAATCACGAGTCGTCACCCCCATTCCTGAAACTAAACCCTTTGTCAACGACAATTTAAGCTCACGCAGTGCAATGAGCAAACGCTTAATCTGAAATCATCTAAGGCAGTAGTAGTTCTCTACTCGCCTATTGGATTACCACTCAGAGCATTGCGGCTTCCAGAATATCAAAACCGCCCAGCATGTCTATAGCAGAGTCTGATATCACCCGCCTTTGTGTGCCTAAACGGGGCACTCAGCCAAACCACAGCCAAACAAATTTAAACCGGATTTAATGCCAAGCAAGCAATAGCGCCGGATAAGAGCGCCTGGTTCTCTTCGTCCCCAAATAACTTCGTCTGGTGTAGTTCTGGGTTATGAAAACCTCGCACTTAGGAGCGGCCAGCAAGAGAAATAGACAGAGTTCCAGCCCCTCACGCAATTAGAGGTCACCAACGTTTAGCACCAACAAGGAAAGTTTTGTAGGCTTATTCCCTCGCCTTGAAGGATCTACATGTAAGACACTTTTCTGGAGCTAGCACCTTTGGTCCCACGAAAGCGGACAGGCTGTCGCTCAGTTTGTTTATTTGGTCAGCAGAAGATAAACAGCGTCTTCCAGCCCCTCACGCAATTAGAGGTCACCAACGTTTAGCACCAACAAGGAAAGTTTTGTAGGCTTATTCCCTCACCTTAAAGGATCTACATGTAAGACACTTTTCTGGAGCTGGCACATTTGGTCCCACGAAAGCGGACAGACTGACACGCAGTTTTATTCATTTGGTAAACCAGAGGTAAATAGAGTCTTCCAGCCCACCTCGCGCAATTAGAGGTCACCAATGATAGCACCAACAAGGAAAGTTTTGTAGGCTTATTCCCTCACCTTGAAGGATCTACATGTAAGACACTTTTCTGGAGCTGGCACATTTGGTCCCACGAAAGCGGACAGACTGACACGCAGTTTTAGCTCTTTACTATAATCTCTATGTTTGATAAGAGAAAAGAGTGAGAGCAGGAGGTGCTTAGACAGTAAAAGTGAGTTGAGGCTTGGAGAGAGAGATCATTTTGATAAATCTTCTTCCAGGTTAAGTCAAGTCCATCTCCTATTTACACCTTTCTGTAATCTATAACTCTGTCAGTCCACTATCCCTTGTCGATTTCACTACTATTGTCCAACTCGACAAATACTCTACACTTTACTCAACCACGACAGTGACAAGCAGCCAACTAAGGCTCGCCTTACCAAGCCCGAGTACTAACTCTCAATACAAGCAATGCTCTCTCGGCTACGTCTGAAAACGAACTGATTTAATCTAACTTCTGATTTAAAACGACAACCTTATTCGAACTTAATTTTCTTCTCGCTTCACAAACAACTCACTAACGTTCATAAAATTCACGTGGAATTTCCGCTTACTTCGTAGTTTCTAATGTTGACAATAAATGTACCCAACCGCCTAAAGGTATGAAACTCCTGTCTGTTCTATTTAGTCACTTATATTACTACACGTTACGTCCCTTTGATTATAAGCTGATCAGACTCCCTTTTAATTTTCCCAAAACCCACTAGAATCCCCCCGGCTACAAAAATATGCATTGCTTAATTATCCTGCGCTACTTATCTTTCTTATCTCGTCCCCGCCTCACTGATGTTGTCTCTCCAATCAACAAACTTTTTATTTCATTAACACTGCTACGCAATATTTAAATAGGATAATACAATTAATTATCAAATATTCCCGGCACCCCCTTGACAGACAAGCGTCTCGTACCCCTTGGTACGCGTACCACACGTTGAAAACAGTATTTAATAAGAGCAAAAGTTAATATATAGTATTCTATAATAACCCTCCCAAAAAATTAACAGTTTTAACTGACTCTCTTTCAACAATTAAAGCACTTAGAAACTTACGAGAATGTTCAGTCTTAATTGCTTGGATACCTTCACATGTTGGCTTAGAAGGAAATGAAAAGGCAGATAAAGAAGCCAAGAAAGGTAGATCTGGTAAAAATCTAATAAATGTAAGGATGAGTAAATCAGAGATTAAAAGCTTAATTAAAGAATTAATAACAGATGAATGGAAAGCAGAGTGGGATAACAATCTGAAAGGAAGACATGCATATAAGATGTTCAAGGCTCCAACAAGAAAATGTCAGATATCTAGGGAATTGAAAATTCCCAGTAATAAGAAACTTCTCAGACTACAGCTGGGAAAAGGCTATTTTAGAATAGAAGAACCTTACTGTGCAGGATGTCTTCAAGACAATAATATAGAACATTTCTTGTTAAAATGTAAGAGGTATGAACAAATGAGAATACCAATATTAGATTATTTGCAAGCATCCAACTTACCTATAAATATAGAAGAGGTGTTGAGAATAGACAGACCTAGGGAACTGCATAATATAGTCAAACAATATTTAACACGAACAAACGTTAATATATAGTGGCTGGGAATGTGAAGGTCTGATGCTGTTCTTACAATGCATATGACTTTTAACAGATGGAAGTCAATTAAATATCTGTTAAAGTCCGTTATATAACTAGAACCACCGGGCCTTTACACCCCTCCACTTTAATATTATTCTTGTTCAGAGTGTATTTTTTTTTTTTTTTTTAACTTATAAGCACAATTATGATTACCCCTATTTATATTGATTTGACAAATGTGATGCCACTTTCTCATATCGGCGGTTGTTCATATTATTTGGAATTGAAAACAATATATATCCTAATTATAACCCATCAGAGGTTGAACGGGATATCTTTTTTTTTTCATTAATTAAAAAAAAAAACAAAACAAAAAAAGTTAATTCTATAATCTGCCGACACTTTTATGAAGAATATAGCAATGGTTGTTCTAGCTCGTTAAGCCCCCACCGCTGAGTTAATCAGTGGAATTTATTATTATAATGTATATATAGCTCTGTTTAGAGTGTGTGTTTAGCAACTTTGACTGAGACAAACATGTAGTACATTTAAAAGATTAAATCGAAGTTAAATTTGTAACATTACAAATAACAACATTTAATAATCACTTTAGGTTTTAACAGTTGGAAAATAATTTGAATAGTTATGAATCAAGAAAAGTTACTCATCACGTTGGTGATGGTAGTGTGGGGTTATAAAAAGTTCAAGTGGCAGCATATAGGTTAACTTAGCTGCCAATGATGATTCTAATCCTTCTCTTGATGGGTAGGTTTTCTGTACACTGCTGTCACTCGTCCCTGGTCAAGGTTTGTAGGGTGAAGCTCGTTTCCCAGGAAAGTCTAGGAGAGTCTTCAAAGCTGGTCTGCCGTCTTAATGCGCAAACCGCTTGTCCCTGCTTGTACCAGAAATGGTCCTTTCTGCTGGTACCACCAAAAACTGGTAATAGAAATAGACACGAAACGCTCCTCTGAGTATGGCGTTTTCCGACACATAGTTATGGACCCCCCTCTTCTATTCTACCATCCTCTGTCAGAATTTACCGTCGATGAGAATTAAATTTAATCCCTCGGGATAAAACTTCCTTTACATTTAAACTGAATAGCTTTAGCTTTACATTACATTTAAATGAAAAGGTTAAACGTACAGATATAATATGTTTTACATTTACATCTCCACTGTTTGAAAAGTGTTCACAATATAAATTCATTTGTTTCATTTATATTTACACTTATGGAAAAGTTTGAAACTTCTATTAATTTAAAATGAATATTTTCACATAGACATTTACACTGGTTTAAAGCTTGAAAACTTACATTAATTTTGAAGTGAATATGTTTATAGGGACATTTACACTGCTTTGAAAATGTAAGTATTATACATAGAATGTACATCATTTCTTTCATCTTTCCCTCCCTGCTCCATAGGGAAACTGGAACTAAAAACTATGCTTTTAGTTCTCTTTACGAAACTATAAATAAAGCAATCACCAGCCCGCGCAGTGGTAGTTCATGAATCATCATTCTATACGCTGAGGTTGCCAGCCTCAAATGACTTTGACATCCAATAGCGAGTTTAACAAATTAAAATTCACATGCTAATATATATATATATATATATATATATATATATATATATATATATATATATATATATATATATATATATATATATATATATATATATATATATATATATATATATATATATATATATATATATATATATATATATATATGTTAGTTCAATGTTAGTAATAAAATATGAAATGTAAATCACAACTTACGCCAATCCTGGCTACATACTTGTTGCTCAGATGAATAAAAAGAGACGAATCGTTCTCTTACACGCGTCTGGGATGTCTTTAATTTTATAATAGATTCTTCAGTTTCCTAGTCCCGGAGTTCCTTATTAAAATATAGAGATTTCCTGTGCTTTGTAAGTCTTATCTGGTTCTCCAATAAAAGGTTCGGTTAACAAAAGGAATTACGAATCAAGTCTTCACTCTGGCGAGGTCTGATTGTCTTGGCGAGCGTGAAATTCACAGTGAAATAAAACTGCAAACTGGTCAGTCTATATTCCCTCTCTTCCCATGCCTTCGTTTGTGATGGAGTTAAATAAACGCCCCAATCATATTCAAACAGGTCGGGTGTGGTACTTTTAAAATATTTCCGACATGGAAAAATTTTGCAAAGGTCACGTCTCCCATATATGGTAATATGCTGCCCAACACCGATGCACGTCGCTTGAAAAGATGGTCAGACAGATTATGCGATAAAATAATGTCGCTGAGCGTCTAATAACATGGCGTAAACTAACACTTACTCCACAACCACCTATCGTCATCATCATTAACTAAATACACAAACAAACTGTAAAGTTTCTTTTCTTCTTTCCACTCTGTAAAGTGTCAGTCGGTATGCTCTGTAAGGAAGAGTGGTGTGTTGTTGAGATCAGGCATGCTCCAGTCTACCCAGCTGTAAATGGGTAACTCACCCTAGTCCTGAGTTAGGGAAGGCAAAGGCTCCAGGGGAAGCAGGCCCTAAACTTGGTCACTCCAACCGACGCAGGATGGTGTAGGTATGAAGTAGAAGTGTAGAGTGTGATTACCGCGAATGGTGTACTGTTCGTGTGCTGACCAATATAACCACTCATACACTTGTGTCTACAAGGCACCAATGCAGACTGCTGGAATCTTTGTTTACTCAATTTATTCAGACGTACACACTGGGACATACGAGTACATCATGGTATGTTGACATATCAATTTGTAGGTATACATAGCAGATCTGAAGTCATGACACATTCAGAATAATGGGCAGTACATCAAAAGTTCAATGTCATGATATATTATGGCCGCATCCCCCTATCTGACTAAACGCGTCAGTGAAGGCAGATCGGTAAATAACTAAAGTTATTTGACGTCCATAGTTTGTAGCATATATTATGAAACCACGAAAGAGGGGGTTTCTAGCAAGATTGAGATCTCCCTGTCACTGTCCGATAATAGGATAAATAATCTGTTCTCTTGGCAGTGATCAAAACATATGATGACCGAAATCTAACATGGCTGCCTCCCTGAGTTGTCGTTCACTCATTCATAGGAAGGAGAATATAAGCCAGAGTTAATTTATAATGGGTATATAAATGATTTCATAAATGTTTCCATACAGCTCTACGGTGATCAGGTTAATTCACGTAGCCATAACCGCTGCAGGAAAGTCTGTCATCTTCGTCGATACAAAACACGACCCTAGCGATACGAAGCACAATGTTCCATCTAGGTCGAATCGACATGAGATCATCAAAATAGGGTCTGGCAATACATGGAGTCCGAATTATACATTGTACCGTACCTTAGGAGAGTCTCTAACATAAACTATAGTAGAGATACCATCTCCTTTAGAAGAAAACCACTTCATGAATTATATTTCCTTAAGAATCTACCAGCCCTTTGAAAAATGCGTACCCGCCATTATCACGGTACATCGGAACTCATCACGACTTGTCAAGACAACTCATACTTCCGCTAGACCGGAATAATAAGAATCTAGTCCCGCCTACCCATCCAAAATATACAATATAGGACTGATTCTACTTGTACTAATAATATGTAATACATATGAATTCAGGCCATAAACATAATAAGCAAATTAATATATTTTCTGGCCCTAAAAAATAAGTACAAACGTAAGAGCAATCCATGCGCCGGATCAATATCAAGAACGATTACTCCTATAATCAAAAGTGTGAATCAAACATGGATTCTCTCGCTTTTACCATAGACAGCATTTTCATACACAAATGAATGAATGTCTATATTTTTCCCATATTAAATAGCCATATCGATTTTTGTAATATGTGCGTCAAAATATGCACGCAACAGATTACCACACCCCTCGGGAAAAAAAAAAATGGTACTTTTTTTTTTTTGAAATACATCTAGGAGCAACATACAATAGGCTCACAACGCACCAATACAATGCGCAGATGATAAGCATAAGTTTTATGACCTTAGAGAAAATACTTCTCTAAGTATAAATATTTCCAGAGAGGTGTCACCAACGCATACTACAATAATAGCAATGACACAATTTCCACCTTAGTTTATACATAAATTTCATCTAAGATATCTTAACATCATGATCATCAAAGACGAAAAACATTGAAAGATCAGCGGTGAATAAATATCAATGAACCGCTAAGTAGTGTTACAATCAATATATGATATATTACATATGTGTACACATTTCAACATAGAAACAACTGTATCAAAGTTGTATAACAGTTATGAATCATGTGGGCATCTAGACAAAATATCTGCCATCACATTTTCTGACCCACGGATAGCTCGCACCGAAAAATGAAATGGCTGTAGAGCAATCGCGTATCGCGTTGATCTCGCGCTCTTCAGATTTTTACTCTGAATAGCCGTAAGAGCTTTCTGGTCAGTTTCCACAATGAAATGCGCGCCCAGAAGAAATCTTTGCAGTTTAAGGATTGACCAAACCATAGCCAATAATTCACGGTCTAGGACCGAGTAATTCTTCTCTGCGGCATTTAATTTCCGAGAAATATACATCACAGGATGCAGAGTTCCAGAGTACTCTTGCATTAGTGCAGCTCCAATCCCGGTGGATGAAGCGTCACTACGAAGAATAAATGTCTTATCCTTAGAAGGCAATACTAGGATAGGTGAAGTAGAAAACATAGTTTTAACCTTATCCAAAGAGGATTGACATTCTTGAGTCCAATGGACTACATTAGGAGACCCTTTCTTTAGCAAGGAGAAAGAGGTGACATAATGGAGGACAGATTCGGGATGAATCGTCCATAAAATTGTATTAGACCTAAGAGACTTCGTACTTGCTTTTTAGTCTTAGGAATAGAAATGTTAAGTATCTTACTTGTATTATGGTCTTCTGTTTTTAGGAACCCATGACCAACACGGTGTCCTAAGAAAGATATTTCGCTAAAACCAATACATGCTTTCGATGGTTTCGCTGTCAGGTTATGCTCGCGTAAGATAGACAATAGTTCATTTATACCATTATAGTGATCGTTCCAAGTATCACTGAAAAGACAGATGTCATCAAGATACGCAATGACATCTGAGCGATGAGATAGGATTCGACGCATCATGCGTACAAATGTAGCAGGGGCGTTCATAAGACCGAAAGGCATGAAATTCCATTGGAATAGACCCCTAGGCGTCGAAAAAAAGCAGTAAACGGTTTGGCGTGTTCGGATAGTGGAACTTGCCAATATCCCTTAGACAAATCGAGTTTAGTAAAGAAGTGAGAATTCGATAGTCTCGTAAGTAGCTCTTCTAGTAAAGGCATAGGTTCAGCATCGAATTTAGTCACTTGATTCAATTTGCGATAATCCACGCAAAGACGTATGTTATTGTCTTTTTTCCGTACTATAACCATCGGCGAAGAATATGCTGATGTGGATGGTTCAATAATTTTTAACTCTATCATCTCATCTAACTCTTTCTCTACCTGTGCTTGAAAATGTATCGGGATAGGATACGGTCTGACTCTTATAGGACTATGGTCAGTAAGAATAATGTCATGTTGAATGACATCCGTTTGACCAGGAATGTCAGTAAGGACATCCTGAAATTGTTCTAACATAGTAGAAACTTGTTTCTGCTCTCCTGGAGATAATTCTGGAGAAATTGCAACATCTTTCCATGATTCATTAGAGTGAAGAGGAATCATTGGAAAAGGTAAATTTACATCCGAGAAACTCGTTTCCTCATCCTGTATTACTGACAGAGATGAGTACTGTCCATGTTGGACTGGAAAATCGTCCGTTGCCTGGAAAACAGGTTGTAAATAATCAGGACGTTCATGGAATTCCGTGAGCATGTTGATGTGGAAGGTTTTACGCTTCCCGTCAATATCGACGATATAGTCAACATCGGAAACTTTTGATATTATATCGTACGGACCTTTCCAAGAAATAAGAAGTCTATTTTCCCTACAAGGTAGCAAGACAAATGCTTTGTCACCTGGACAAAGTTGTCGCAAACATCTCTTTTTATTGGCAAATTCCCTTGCCTTCTGTTTCGCAAATTCAGAAGAAGCAGTTGCCAATTTGCATGCTTCAATAATCTTGTGTCTAAGTGCGATGACATATTCATAAGAGGATTTTGTGTCATCGACAATATTATCAGCAGTTATAAGATCATGAAGTAAGGACATAGGACCTCGCGGTTTCGCGCCAAAGACAAGTTCAAAGGGAGAAAATCCTGTATGTTCGTTGGCGACCTCTCTATATGCAAAGAGAGCCGCGGGTAAAACCCTATCCCAATCCTGAGGATGATCTTCTGTTATCTTACCTAGTAGGTTTTTCAGAGTTCTATTCAAACGTTCCACCATCCCATTGGACATAGGATGATAAATACTACTCAGCGATCTCTCTATCTTCAGAGTCGACATTACTTGAGACATGGTATCCGATATGAGTTGGGTACCATGGTCGGATAATATTTCTGCTGGAAACCCCAGACGAGAAAATATTAACCAAAGAGCATCTGCGACATCAGCAGTAGTTATGCTCTTTAGAGGAACAGCCTCCGGCCAACGTGTGCACATATCAACACACGTCAAAATAAATTGGTGTCCTCTAGCAGACTTTATCTTAAATGGACCAATGATGTCTATCGCCATTTTTTGAAATGGCCGAATGGGAATGTCTGCAGCCTGAATAGGTGCATCATGGCGTGGACCTCTGGATTTAATCTCTTGACATACTTTACAAGATCGACAATAGATTCGTATGTCCTTATTCACAGCAGGCCAAAAGAAAGATTGAAGAACTCTAGCTTTAGTACGGGAAAAACCCATATGTCCAGCACACTGCGAATCATGAGCGTGCTGTAAGATTTTAACTCTCATATTTTTAGGCACAAGGATTTGAGAATGAATGGACTTAGCGGAGTCTTGTACCATACGTACAAGTACGCCATTCTTCATCGTAATCCAAGATTTACGATTAGTATCCTTATTCGGATCACCTTTTGTTGCCAGAGTAAAGAATTTCTTTAGAGTAGGATCATCTTCCTGCTGTTTGATAAAGGAATCGTGGGAAATCTCCAAGGGATCATCTTGGATCTGCGCATCATTATCTTCAGAATGTGAAGATTGTGGCATATTAAGAGCTTGAGCCCTAGTGATTACTGCATTAGCCGATTGCATATTAACATTTTCCCAATTAGAAATTTGCTGTGGAGTGCATTCTTTCACCCCGTGAATGCGACCGATGATAAGATCAGCGATCGGATTCGGCAAGAGACATGCTTGCACCTCTCCTGTAAAGAAAGGCGTAGCAATATTGATAATGGCAGTGGAGTACTTCTCCAATGTGCCACCAAATGTTACACATTTGACTATATTGCCTGTAGCTCGAGAAGGATTTACGAGTGATTGCCTCACTCCAATGGTAGTGCACCCCGAATCGAAAAGAATTGATACCGGAGTACCATCTATTAGGCCCCTATTAAAGACAAGAGCACCCCTTCCATTATGCGCAATTGACGCATGGAGAGCGGGAAGCGGGTGACCGCAGCTTAAAGTAGAAACTGTGGTTGGATCGAATAATGTTTTGCATTGCGAACACTCAGATGCTCTAGCAAAATCGAAAGCGGAATTTGCTACACTGTTGGAGTCTTTTTTATCATTATTCTGATTATCGGTGTCGTGGAACTCCTGTTGTGCAGAGTTAGCCTGGTAATACGATTTACCATGTCTTTTGTGTTGTGATCTACCTCGGTTATAATTGTCTCTATAATTATTATTGCCTCTGTTATAACCCCTATTTGGGTTTGAATCATAACATTCATGATCATAATCATCATGCTCATTATATTGAGTATCCCTGTAATATTGTTTCTGTTGTCTCCATGAAGCACTTGGGTAGTTCCTATAGCTACTCCCTTTCCGAGAATTTCTAACATTATGGGTACCCCTCGCGTGTCGAGGACTATCAGCCCGATTCCAGTTCTTCAAAGAAGAACTCTGATTTGAGCGGTTATCTTGGTTTTGATACTTATTCCAATTAACCTTTTTATCAAATTTATTTTTAGCTCCTTGGAATTTGTGTGAGTAATTCTGATTATATTCTGTTGCCGAAGCAACTGGCATACTCTCTTTAATGTTAGAGTTACTAAGAATCATGTCAGGGTGTGCCGTGGCATACTGGTCACAATATTCTTCCATTTGCTTTATTGTACCAGGTTTACGCTCATGTAAGAACTCTAGGAATGATTTATTTACAGAAGACATGACCTTGTCTCTTAGCAATAAATCCGTAAGACCATCAAATGTTTTCTCTGTTTTGGATAATTCAATCCATCGTGAAAGTGTAATTCGTGCTTTTGAGATGAAATCTGAGAATTCTACACCTACCTCAGGTCTCATTGTTTTAAACAAAAGACCATAACCTTCTTCAGACAGCTGATATCTCTTTATCAAAGCTGCCCTAACAGCATCATAATTATCTTTGTCGGCCTCTTCAACAAAATATAACTTACTCAGAGACTCCCCTTTTAGATTTTCAGACAACTGATTCACATACTGTGATTTGTCAACATTATGAGATCGACAAGCCCGTTCAAATCTAGAAAGCCAAAATGTTATGTCATCACTGGTAGGGTTAAACGCTGGTACCTTGACCTTGTACACAAAGGGTTTACCATTACCACCAGATGCCTGATTAACATTACTCATACATGGCAATTTTAATTTCTCTAATTCAAACTCATGTTCTCTTATTGCTTTTCTCTCTTCAGCTTCTCTATCTAATTTTTTTTGTTCTGCAGCAGCAGCAGCTTCTATTTTTTTCTGTTCTGCAGCAGCTTCTAATTTCTTCTGTTCTGCAGCAACTTCTAATTTCTTCTGTTCTGCAGCAACTTCTAATTTTTTTTGTTCAGCTGCAGCTTCTAATTTCTTCTGTTCTGCAGCAGCAGCAACTTCTAGTTTTTTCTGTTCTGCATCAGCTTCTAATTTCTTCTGTTCTGCCTCAAATCTCCTTTCCTCCATTTGCATCTGCAATTTCTTAAGTTCAGCAGCAGTATCAGCTTCTTTTTCTAATCTTTTTTCTTCAGCTAGAGCTTTCCTTTCTTCTGCAGCAGCTTTTTTTTCTTCAGCAGCAGCTTCTCTTTCTAATCTTTTTTCTTCAGCCAAAGCTTTTTTTTCTTCTATTTGAAGTTTTCTCTCCTCAGCCGCAGCTTTTTTTTCCTCAGCAGCAGCTTTTCTTTCTTCAACAGCAGCAGTAGTTTTTTTTTCTCTTCTGCAGCTAATGCTTTGTCATATTGAGCAACAGCCCATTGTTCTAAGTCTTTTCCAGTCTTATCAAGAGATTTTCCTTGTGCAATGAAATAATCTAATGTAGACATATTGTCTTCTTAAATCAGAAACCTGAAAAAGTAAATAGATTACCCTATTTCACTTTAATGGGAGACAAGTCTATACCATAGACTTAGTCTTAGTCCAAACTTATATGGTTTATAATAACCAATGATAACTTGAGTACCTGTGGACAACAATAACTGTATCTCAAATACTGTGGGGACAAGCCTTACAAAGGTCTTGTATACCTCAATGTAATCAAAGATCACTTGAGTACCTGTGGAAAAAAAATATTTCCCTTTACCAATCACTTTGGGAGACAAGCCTTACAAAGGTCTTGTACATTTTGTTTTATAACAATAACAATCATAAAGTACTGATCTGTACTATACTATCAGTGTATACCACTATACGTTTATGTCAACTAAAGACATTACAAAGGACAAACACGAAAAGACAATATGAACACATTTGCAGAGATCAAATTAAATTAAATAGGAGAAATGAAAAAAATGATCACAGAAACCGTGATGATAACTGCCATAATATAACAAGACAAATAACGCCACAGTGTATAAACATAAGGGTGTAAAAAACTGAAATGAAAGAAAAGATGAGACCTACAATTATACAAACAAATCAAACAAAACTAAGGAACACAAAATTATTACCAAAAACAACGAAGAAAAGAACACCTCATCACAACTAACAGAAATAGCAGCAAATTGTTGCTAACAAATTTCCAATTAAGAAAATGTGTACCTATAGAATACTAGTACCAGACCAATGTCACTCGGCATACCTTGTACTAGTCACACAGAACATAAACTAATTTAATACATAACAAATAACATGTAAGCATAAATAGCATATAGCATACAATATAATTTTATGTCATGAATGGAATGTGTTGCAGGTATAGTGTTGTAAAGCAGGCACAGTTTATTTTAATACTAATAACTTGCCACTTTATTCAGTAATAGATTTAATTTTAAACTATTACACTGTCAATTTTTTCTCTGTTGAGCATATGAAGATCCAACGATGAACTATGCACTTTATGTTCAACAACACTGTGATTCTTCTGTACGTTGAGAAATGTCAACAATACTGCTCCAGATATTTTCTACACTTGATACTACTGTCCTGTGTAATACTGTCTGTACAGCGAAAAAAACTGTCAACAAGCGCTGACCTAGATACAGCATCCTATCGGTAATACAGGTCAAGCTGACATCGACTGTATAGCTGTCCTACTGGTGTTGATGTGTTCAAACAAATGTTCTTTCAGCTGTAAACTGTGATTCTCAACACAAAACTGCGTAAGCTGGACCCAGGAATCTGGCTCGCCACTGTAAAGTTTCTTTTCTTCTTTCCACTCTGTAAAGTGTCAGTCGGTATGCTCTGTAAGGAAGAGTGGTGTGTTGTTGAGATCAGGCATGCTCCAGTCTACCCAGCTGTAAATGGGTAACTCACCCTAGTCCTGAGTTAGGGAAGGCAAAGGCTCCAGGGGAAGCAGGCCCTAAACTTGGTCACTCCAACCGACGCAGGATGGTGTAGGTATGAAGTAGAAGTGTAGAGTGTGATTACCGCGAATGGTGTACTGTTCGTGTGCTGACCAATATAACCACTCATACACTTGTGTCTACAAGGCACCAATGCAGACTGCTGGAATCTTTGTTTACTCAATTTATTCAGACGTACACACTGGGACATACGAGTACATCATGGTATGTTGACATATCAATTTGTAGGTATACATAGCAGATCTGAAGTCATGACACATTCAGAAATAATGGGCAGTACATCAAAAGTTCAATGTCATGATATATTATGGCCGCATCCCCCTATCTGACTAAACGCGTCAGTGAAGGCAGATCGGTAAATAACTAAAGTTATTTGACGTCCATAGTTTGTAGCATATATTATGAAACCACGAAAGAGGGGGTTTCTAGCAAGATTGAGATCTCCCTGTCACTGTCCGATAATAGGATAAATAATCTGTTCTCTTGGCAGTGATCAAAACATATGATGACCGAAATCTAACATGGCTGCCTCCCTGAGTTGTCGTTCACTCATTCATAGGAAGGAGAATATAAGCCAGAGTTAATTTATAATGGGTATATAAATGATTTCATAAATGTTTCCATACGGCTCTACGGTGATCAGGTTAATTCACGTAGCCATAACCGCTGCAGGAAAGTCTGTCATCTTCGTCGATACAAAACACGACCCTAGCGATACGAAGCACAATGTTCCATCTAGGTCGAATCGACATGAGATCATCAAAATAGGGTCTGGCAATACATGGAGTCCGAATTATACATTGTACCGTACCTTAGGAGAGTCTCTAACATAAACTATAGTAGAGATACCATCTCCTTTAGAAGAAAACCACTTCATGAATTATATTTCCTTAAGAATCTACCAGCCCTTTGAAAAATGCGTACCCGCCATTATCACGGTACATCGGAACTCCTCACGACTTGTCAAGACAACTCATACTTCCGCTAGACCGGAATAATAAGAATCTAGTCCCGCCTACCCATCCAAAATATACAATATAGGACTGATTCTACTTGTACTAATAATATGTAATACATATGAATTCAGGCCATAAACATAATAAGCAAATTAATATATTTTCTGGCCCTAAAAAAATAAGTACAAACGTAAGAGCAATCCATGCGCCGGATCAATATCAAGAACGATTACTCCTATAATCAAAAGTGTGAATCAAACATGGATTCTCTCGCTTTTACCATAGACAGCATTTTCATACACAAATGAATGAATGTCTATATTTTTCCCATATTAAATAGCCATATCGATTTTTGTAATATGTGCGTCAAAATATGCACGCAACACAAACAAAAACAGAAAAAAAACAAAGTAAAGTCTCTCAAAATTGCCCTGCTGTTAACAAGGTGGAAGGGGGTGAGAAAGCCTGCAGGTGTCCGAGATTACATCACACCAACCAACCATCTGCCGTCATCCACACGAGTACTCCATCAGACTACCCCTTATCCTCACACCATCATTGATCCATATATATTTTTTATTAATTTTAGTTCTTGTTATAAACTGTTTTGGGAGCCGCGGTAGCATAGTGGTTAGTGCACTGGCTTCCTAGCTCAGTGGTCTATGGTTCGATCCCCATATGAGGTGGGAATTTTTTAGGCCGCAAACGGCTCCTGAGTCGACCCAGCCCCAAATGGGTACCAGAGCAACTCTGGGAAGGTTAAGGCGGCCGGCGTGATGCTGACCACATCACCCCTAGTGTGCCGACGGTCGAGAAAATATGGGCCTAACACCATATTCCCAATATGCCTCAATAGGGCGTGTAACGGGATCCTTTACCTTTACCTATAAACTGTTTTACTATATTATGCCATTCTCTAGGTCTGTCTATTCTCAACACCTGTTCCACAGTTATGGATGAATTGCATGCATGTAAATAATATAATATTACTTTTTTTCTGTTCTTCATACTTCCTTACATTTTAGTAGGAAATGATCTATATTATTTTACCCTAGACACTCTGCACAGTAAGGTTTTTCTATTCTAAAATATCCCATTCCTCCTAGTTGCATGTCACTTTCCTACGGTCTATAGAATACTGTAGCTGTGAATCAATCTTCAACAAGAACTCCCAAGCCAAATGACCTGTATATAGCTACCAAATCCTACAGTATCCACCTGTATACTATAATTTTAACTGCAATTTGTTAAGATACTTAGTTAACAAGGTACCGCCGACACCGGATATTTATCTATAGCAACCAGAAAGAATTCAGTTTGTAAAATGCCATGCTATTGGTTTATGCGAGTAGTACATCCAATAAAAATTATGTTGGGATCATGATGCCGTTGCATGCAGTTCAAATAAGAAACGGTAACGCAGGATTTCGAGGAGTCCCAGCCTGTTGCTAGTCTTGGGAAGTCTCATTCACAGAGAAGGTAATATGAAGGCGAAAGATATGAAACTTAATTTGGTAATTGCATATTACTCGTGCTTTTTTTGCTCCGCAGTGAATATGTGTAGTTATGTGTTCTTTCGTAGCAGTTAGGGTTAGTGTTAACCCTAATCTTAACCCTAGTTAGTTGCTTATCCTTTACAGGACGTGGCAATCAACCCCAGCTTTTATTGGCTGTTTGTGATTTTTCTAGGCAATTTTTTTCATTCAGTAGTTTGCCATTGCTTTCTGAACGGTACGGCGCTTATACCATTGTTAAAAATCCACACAAAGCGATCTGCTACCAAACCGCCTGCAGCAGGTTTCGAACCTGGTATATCTGGATTGTGAAACTGCGTTCATATCCATTAATCCTAACCCTAACTGCCACGAAACAAGACATATTCACTGCGGAGCAAAAAAGCACGAGTAATAGTAAATTACCGCCAAGCTGGCTCAACAGTCAGGCAGATATTGATTTTTGCTAAAGAAGATCGCTGTTTCAAATAGTCATTTACCGCCCAAGAAAATGAATAATGTAAATGGATTATAATCAGCCATTTATAATATTTTACTCATTTAAAATGATTTAAAAACTTGTGTTTGAAATTTACCAACGGGAAAACTATAGCTGGGATTAATTGTAGATGACCTAGGGAACTGCATAATATAGTCGAACGATATTTAACACGAACAAATGTTAATATATAGTGGCTGGGAATGTGAGGGTCTGATGCTGTTATTACAATGCATATGACTTTTAACAGATGAAAGTCAATTAAATATCTGTTAAAGTCAGTTATATCACTGGAACAACCAGGCCTTTACACCCCTCCACTTTAATATTATTCTTGTAAAGAGTTTGTTCGTTTTTTTTATGTTTTTTAATTTTTTTATATAACATACAAGCATAATTGTGATTGTCCCTGTTTACAATGATTTGACAAATGTGATGCCACTTTCTCATATCGGCAGTTGTTCATATTATTTGGAATTGAAAACAATATATATCCTAATTATAACCCATCAGGGGTTGAAAGGGACATTTTTCTTCATTAATTTAAAAAAAAATACTAAGGGGCCGTTCACAAATTACGTAACGCAAAGAGGGGAGGGGAGTTGCCGAGATGGGAGGGGGGGGGGTGTTCTGAAATGTTACATAACGCAGGAAAAATCCATCAATAATTCATAAGAAACAGGCTCAACAAAATTTCTGCTTTCGGTATATAAGACTGTTATTGACAAGTAGAGCGAACATTCAATGCACAGATGTAGCTTTTTTTAAACTTAGTTTATGACGTCTGCATAAAATTTCTAAATTTGTGGAAGTTAGTCTCTGAGTCTGATGTATAGTGATACATCTACAATGATTTTATCCATAATTTCCTGCAGTCTAGTATAAAATGCTTCTTTATACCGACTCTTCTTTGTCATTAGTTGGTGCATAACGTTGGATGACATTTACATGTATTTTCTTTTTAGCTGTTTTAAAAGTGGCTGTTATTATTCTAGGTCCAACAGCTTCCCATTCAATGAGTGCTTTCTGTGCTTCTTTAGATAACATAAGAGCTACCCCTTCACTGTGGTGTGAACTTTCGTCTTCATGTCCTGAGGACAGCACCAATTCACCTGTGATGAGTTTCTTCCTGTCTTACCCCCTTCCACTTTGTTTCACACATTCCCAGACTCTCGATTTTATATTCCCTCATTTCTGCTGCTACTTGTGCCACTTTCCCTTGTTCGTTTAATGTCCGAACATTCCAGGTGCCAAATCTGGAAGTTCTCCTAGAAGAAAGAAGGTTAGTCAGCAACACAGACTCCTTTCGGCTTTCTCTGTGTTGCATCATACGCCTCCCTGCGAGAGGACCTTCCCCTGTCTTGCATGGCTGTGTTTTTTATTTTCCTTATTTGACTTGTCCATATTTGTTGAAGTTTTTTGTGGTTTATGGATAAAGTAAAAAGAAGAGACATCACAATTTTGATGGGCGACATAAATGCAAAGATAGGTACAGTCAATACCGGATTTGAAGAAGTCATGGGAAAACATGGGCTAGGAATAATGAATGAAAATGGGGAACTATTCTCAAACTTCTGTGCTTCAAATCAACTGGCTATAGGAGGAAGCATGTTTCCACATAAGAGAATATACAAGGCAACATGGATATCACCAGACCATAGAACAGAAAATCAGATTGATCATATATGCATAAACAAGAAGTTTAGATCATCATTGCAAGATGTAAAGGTATATAGAGGAGCAGATGTGGCATCAGATCACCACCTTCTGATAGCCAAAGTAAAAATGAAACTCAAGAGATATGCAACGATGCAAAATTATAGACAACAATTTAATGTAGGACATCTAAGAAATAAAAAAACAAGAGACAAATTTGCGGTCACAGTATCCAACAAATTCCAGGTGCTCCAACAGCTGGAAGATGTAGAGAATACAGAAGACTATTGGCAGCAGGTCAAAACTGTATGGAATGAGACATGTGAAGAAATACTGGGGAAAAGGGAAAGACAACAAAAAGCATGGATAACAACAGAAACCATCAATAAGATAAAAGACAGAAAAAACAAGAAAGTAGATTTAAACACAAGCAAAACCAGAAGTTCCAAAGCCAAGGCTCAAGAAGTGTACACAGAAGCAAACAAAGAAGTAAAAAGAAGTATCAAAAGAGACAAGAGGAAGTATATTGAGGAGTTGGCAAGAGAGGCAGAAGATGCTGCAGCCAAAGGAAATATGAGAGAACTGTATAGCAGCACAAAGAAGCTAACAGGGAAATACAAGCAAACAAGTTGCCTCATAAAAGACAAGAATGGGAAACTGCTCAGCAATATACAAGAGCAAATGAAGAGGTGGACAGAATATTCTGGTGACCTTCTCATTAGACCAGTTCCACAAAACCCCCCAGACATCCAGCCAGCAAAAGAAGAGCTACAAATTAACAGTGAAAGACCAACGAAGGATGAAATAAAGAAATCCTCAGGTTGTGTGTCAAACTATTTGATTATTTTGAAACTGTGTGTCATAGTATTTGGTTATCTTGAAACTGTGTATCAAAGTGTTTGATTATCTTCAAACTGTGTGTCAAATTAATTGATTATTTTCAAACTGTGTGTCTAAATAATTGATGATTTTCAAACTGTGTGTCAAAGCATTAGTTTATCTTCAGACTACTTGTCAAAGTATTTGATATCATCAAACTAGATGTCAAAGTATTTGATTGTATTCAAACATTGTGTTCCAATAATTGATTATCTTGATAGAAATGGCAACAGTGGTTCGACAGGTAAAGCGGCACCAGCCTTCAGACTGGTTCACTGATGCCTACACACAATCCACAAATGCAGAACATCAGAGGTCAGCAGCTCATGATGTGAGTTCCTGTTTTAATTTTGATTTTTAAAAAAATATCATTTACTTTAACCCTCTACCAGCTCTGATGCCCAAAGAGTGATGTTCCCCTGTGCCTGAGTTCCTGAGCAAAAATGTTGTATATAAACTCACATGTCACAGAGACAATTATTACACGAAAAACAATGCACATATACCCATAAAACGTTAAGACATTATCAATAAAGGTGCATTTATAACCTAGCACCATTGTTCAGCCTTGTACGAGTGTAGATGGACGGGGAAGGGCATAAAATATATTTCAGAAGAAAAAAAGCAAATTATATACTCTGGTAGTAATGATAATCGTCACACAGAGGGAGTAGCCATCCTAATGACACAGAAAGCAGCAGCATCGCTTATCAGCTGGGTACCTATCAATGAGAGGCTAATATTAGCTAGATTTCAGACACGATTTTTCAAGCTCTCAATTGTACAATGTTTTGCACCAACTAACGACGCTCTTGATACCACAAAAGATGACTTCTATGAAGCACTTCTAAGTACCATCAACACAATACCCAAGCATGACATAATAGCAGTCATGGGTGATTTTAACGCCAAAGTAGGTGACAACAACGATGGAGTACAAAGATATCTCGGTACTCATGGCATAGGCTGTATGAATCAAAAATGGCGAAAGACTTCTAGAACTTTGTGAAATATCAAACCTCGTTGTGGCAGACACCATCTTTCCACATAAGAATATCCACAAGATAACATGGAATTCACCTGATGGCAGAACTAAGAACCAGATAGATCACTTCTGCATAAGCGCTAAATTTCGCTCATCAGTTCAAGACGTCAGAGCATACAGAGGTGCAGAGATCGGAAGCGATCATAACCTCTGCATAGCTAAAATGAGAATTAAACTGAAGAAGTTATACCAACCGAATAAAAATAGAAGAATAGATGTACACAGACTGCAATCAAATGATATAAAGAAGGAATATAATGTCAAAATGAACAACTATTTCGATGCTTTAGGCAAAATTGACAACGATATCACCACCAAGACAATCGATACTAAATGCGAACAACTGAGAACAGCAATGACAGAAGCACCTGTAGCGACCCCCCGATACCTAGTACATAAAAAGAAAAAATGGATGAGAGAAGATACTTGGGATAAAATACAAGAAAGGAAAACAGCAAACTTAAACTACTAGCGGCAAGTACACATAATGCAGTTGAATCTTGCAAACTAACTTATAACTTGTTAAATAAAGAAGTGAAGACAAAAAACTCGAAGAGATAAAAGACATTTCATCAATGAACTGGCCGTAGAAGCTGAAAATGCTGCAAGAACTGGTAATAGTAGGTGCCTTTATCAAATTACAAAACAACTATGTCACCAGCCTACTGCTATGGAAACACCTGTTAAAGGTAAATTAGGGAATTCAATACCAACAGAAAAAGAACAAATGAAGAGATGGGCTGAGCACTTCATGGAGGTGCTAAACAGACCACCACCAACAGTAACACCTGATTTTAATAATGAAACATCCACAACCACTTTGCCAATAACTTGCGATGAATTCACGCTGGACGAGATCATTTTAAAGCTGCTGGAGTTGACGAAATTTCAGGGGAAATGATTAAAGCAGTTAATGACAACAACCTCTTGAGAATTTTAGATATTATAAATGAAGTATGGAGAGAAGAACAACCACCACAACAATGGAAAGACAGTATTATTGTAAAGTTACCGAAGAAAGGTGATCTATCAGACTGTAATAACTGGCGTGGTATATCTCTATTATCAGTACCTGGAAAATTATTATGTTGCATGATGTTAGAAAGACTTAAATTGCATGCTGACGAAAAGAGCAGAGAAGAACAAGCGGGTTTCAGGCCGAAACGATCATGTATTGATCAAATATTCACACTAAGAACAATTATAGAAGAATCAGTGGAAAGGCAATCGCCACTTATTATCACCTTCGTCGAATTTCAAAAAGCCTTTGATAGTCTACACCGCCCATCATTGTGGAAGATACTTACAATCTATGGTTTTCCAACAAAATATGTGAATATAATCAAAGCGCTATATGACAATGCAAGATGTTGTGTTAGAACAAATAAAGGGAATACAGAATGGTTTACAGTAGAAACAGGGGTGAAACAAGGCTGTATTATGTCACCACTACTTTTTGGAATAGCTATGATTGGGTTATGAGAAACTATACCCACAATGAACAATTGGGTATAAAATGGACAAATGGAAAATTCCTGGGGGACCTGGATTTCGCAGATGATGTAGCATTCTTAAGTTCAACACCAAGACAATCCCAAGAAGCAATAAATAATTTGTGTCATCTCTCGGTTAAAATTGGTCTCCAAATAAATGCCTCTAAAACTAAAGCTATGAACTTTTCTAACGAGACCTTTGATATCATCTTGAACGGGGAAAAACTACAGAAATTGAAAGTTTCAATTATTTAGGCAGTAAAATGACTCAGGATGGTGACACAACAAGAGAAATCCATACTAGAATTGCTTTGGCAGCTAGCGCCTTCAATAGATTATCTAACATTTGGAAATTACGATCATTGAATAGACATACCAAGCTTCGTCTGTTTAATTCAAATGTTATCTCAGTGTTAACATACGGCTGGGAGAGTTGGAAAATAACAAAATCATTGGAGAACAAGCTGAATACATTCGAGAACAAATGTCTTAGAAAACTCATGAACATCAGTTGGAAAGAATTCAAGACTAATCGACAAATAAGAGAAGACTCTAGGCAGAAATATGTCTCCGACTATATAAGGAAAAGACGATGGTCATATATCGGTCATGTACTACGAATGCAAAACAACAGAATACCACTACAGGCGCTCACTTGGGTTCCTGAGGGTAAGCGGAAAAAAGGAAGACCAAAAGAAACACTCAGAAGAACAATAATAAGAGAAGGAAGAACGTTGGGCCTAAATAATGTGCAAGAGCTAAGAGGAGTGGCGTCACAACGAACAACCTGGAGAGCACTGGTTTCTGCCTTATGCGCCGTGTTTGGCGCTTAAAGAATTTATTATTATTATTATTATATATTTATATATATATATTTATATATATATATATACACACACACACACACACTCGGTGCTGTAAATCACATTAAATTTAATGTGATTGGTTGATTAGTTTTAGTCTGGACCATGGTTTACACATAGGTGTTGCCCATTCCTAATCTGCGGTATGGAAAGGTTATCTAATTTATTGTCTACCCAACTGTAAATCGGTATGTGACACTGCTCTTGCGCAAGGGAAGACAACAACAGGGAGACAGTCAACTGGTCATCCGGCCTCATAAGAAAAGCTGGACCTAGTCTGGTGAAGTCTCTAACACTTCTCTCCCCTCCGGCAATATCATGCTATGAGACTAGCATCACCTTTTATAGTAGAATAATTCTACACATTGTCTTTTGTATTTGTTGTAGTTTGATTATAGTGATACATTTTATGTATCACATGTGTTTTAAATAAGTTCGGTTAAAGTTTTACAGTTTATGTACAACATTTTGTTGTAATTATTCATTCGTCACACTTCAGCTCCACAAGGAGCTCATCAAACTTGTACCAAGTCTTCCTGTCCTGTGCCATCAACAAACTTATACCAAGACTTCCTGTCCTGTGCCATCAACAAACTTATACCAAGACTTCCTGTCTTGTCATCAACAAACTTATACCAAGACTTCCTGTCTTGTCATCAACAAACTTATACCAAGTCTTCCTGTCCTGTGCCATCAACAAACTTGTACCAAGTCTTCCTGTCCTGTGCCATCAACAAACTTATACCAAGTCTTCCTGTCCTGTGCCATCAACAAACTTATACCAAGTCTTCCTGTCCTGTGCTATCAACAAACTTATACCAAGTCTTCCTGTCCTGTGTCATCGACAAACTTATACCAAGTCTTCCTGTCCTGTACCATCAACAAACTTATACCAAGTCTTCCTGTCCTGTGCCATCAACAAACTTATACCAAGTCTTCCTGTCCAGTGCCATCAGCTCAAGGCCTTTCCCTGTCTTCTTCCCCTTCATGTCTTTCTACAATTCTCTTCTTCATATGTTCTTTGGTCATCCTCTACCTCTTTTATCCTGGACACTCCAGAGCAAGGACTGCCTTGTAATGCTATCAATAGATTTTCTGAAAGTGTGCCCTATTTATCTCCAGCGTCTTCTTCTCATCTCTTGTTCCACTGGCACTTATCTAGTTCTTGTCATCTGTTCCACATTAGTGATCTTGACATACCATTTCAATCTTCCTATTCTACGCAAGCATTCATTTATGAAAGTCTGTAGCTTTTTGGTTGTTGTTTTTGTTGTAATCATTTATGATCATATATGTTTCATTATAGTTTTATTTTAATTATGTGATTAATGACATTTTGTGTATTGTATTGGTATTATTGGTTACATCTATTTTTGTCACATAAGGCGGATTCAGTAAATATGGTAAACACGACTTCTAGCATTTTAAGTACAGGCCCTGGATTGCCTGAATAGATTGATTATTGCTGTCAGTTATGATCCTTCACATTACCATGAGACTTCTTCTGAGTGTCTTTGGCATGCCAGTTAGTGTGTATGATTTATGTCATGTTCACAAGCCTTGGTTTCCCTATTTATTTACTTCAATGGTCACATACGTAACATGTCCCTCTTTATATATTTCAACGGTCACATACGTAACATGTCCCATTCGTATATATTCTCTATTACAATAAGAAAGCAGAAATTCATCATTAACTCATTGAATGTATATATTTAGTTAGACTATTTTTAATGTTAATATTCTACCTGTGTGTTTTTATGTAAATTAAAATTAATCATGTACTGTTTATTACATTCATATAATACAGAGTATGTACATTGGTCACCTGTGTGTTACAGCAGAGTAAAGGTAACATTGTAATCTGCCAAGCTTGTAGTAAAAGGTGGCTAGGGAAGGTTGGGCATGGGAATCTTTAAGCCATAAAAACCTCAACAACAATTTGAGCAAAAAATAAGACTTTGAATGGATGGCACAAGATAGGATGGCTTGGCTTGTTTTTGTTGTTGTTGTTAAGCTATGCTCCATAGGGAGCTAAATGTATTGATGGTGATGGAGAATGATGAATGGAGAATGATGACTGATGATGGATAATAATGATGATGATAATGATGATTGGAGGACAATGATTATGATGATGGATAATGATGATAGTGATGAATGGAAGATCATGATGGATAATAATGATGATAGTGATAATGGACGAGGATGATGATAATGAATGGAGGATGATGACTGATGATGGATGAAGAGGTTGCTGATGTGTATCATTAATATACATTATGTTTTGCATTTTCAAAGGTAATTTTGGCCATACATGATTTTTTGGCTTTATGTACTATTTTCAGAATATAAACCCAGTTGAAGGTCAACATAGCTGTATGATTGTCTTCTTCATTTGTGTCATGTCAATCATTTTGATTCAGCTGTTTCATCATCTACCACTGAGTAACAAATTGGTGATAAAAGCCACTTCTTTGATCTGATCTTGTGTGTACATTGCAGCAAAATGTGCCACGTTAATCTACTGGTTGTATCATTTTTATTTATTTTTCATGTATTTCACTTAGTTCTTGCTTTCGTTGCTGTTTTGTTTTAATTCATTTGTATCTGATGAAGGCCTTGTTGCAGTAATAGGGGGCAATTTCATTTGTCCTTTGTGCTTCTCAGTGCATGAAGATACGAGGATTTTACGGGTCATATCACTCTTATTTTCACGTTTACCCTCTAGCGCATGCTTTCTTTTCTTTTTGGTTTAGTTTATTTGTCCCTGACAAAGGCCTTGTGGCCGTAACATTGAATATTTTCTGGCTTTTGTGTTTCTGAATGCATGATGACATGAGGATTTTACAGGTTGTATCACTCATATTTTCATGTTTCCCTTCTAGCGCGTGCTTTCTTTTCTTTCTGGTTTTCTTCATTTGTCCCCGACTAAGGCCTTGTGGCCTTAAGATAGGTAATTTTCTTTGTCCTTTGCCCTAGTAAGACGTATTACCTATTTTTTGTTTACCTCACTGTTCTGTGAAGGATCTTTTCAGAGCATAGAGGTATTTTCTGTTCATTATATTTTGGTGCTTAAAAAACATGAATTTCAGAACATAGAGGTATTTTCTGTTCATTATATCTTGGTGCTTAAAAAAACATGAATTTCAGAGCATAGAGGTATTTTCTGTTCATTATATCTTGGTGCTTAAAAAACATGAATTTCAGAGCATAGAGGTATATATGGAACGAGACATGTGAAGAAGTACTGAGAAAAAGAGAACATCAGCACAAAGCATGGATAACAACAGAAACCATTAGCTAGATAGAAGACAGGAAAAACAATAAAGCAGATTTAAACAGAAGCAAAACCAGAAGCTCCAAAGCCAAGGCTCAGGTATGTACATAGAAGCAAACAAAGAAGTAAGAAGAAACATCAAAAGAGACAAGATGAAATATATTGATGATTTGGCAAGGGAAGCAGAGGAAGCTGCAGCAAAAGGAAATATGAGGGACCTGTACAACAACACAAAGAAGCTAACAGGGAAATATAAGCAAGCAAATGGCCTCATAAAAGATAAGAATGGAAAATTGCTTAGTAATGTACAAGAACAAATGAAGAGATGGACAGAACATTTTGAGGAACTTCTCAATAGACCATCTCCAACTAATCCCCCAGACATCCAGCTAGCAGAAGAGGAGCTACAAATCAGCTGTGAACGACCAAGTAGAGAAGAAATAAAGAAAGCCATAAAGCTTCTGAAAGATGGAAAAGCAGCTGGTCCAGATGGAATTCCATCAGAGGCCATCAAAACAGATATTGATACCTCTACAGAGATATTATACAAACTACTTGGCAAAGTCTGGGAGAGAGAGGAAATACCAGCAGAATGGAAGGAAGGTTATCTGGTCAAGTTGCCTAAGAAGGGAAATTTACAAGAGTGCACAAATTATAGAGGAATAATGTTACTATCAGTGCCAGGAAAAGTATTAAACAGAATCATCCTGGAGAGATTTAAAGAGTCCATAGACAAGCAACTGAGATGAACAAGCAGGTTTTCAACAAAACAGATCATGTACAGACCAGACAGCCACTTTGAGAATAATAGTTGAACAAAGTCTGGAATGGAATTCACCACTATACATCGGATTCGTGGACTATGAAAAGGCATTTGACAGTGTAGACAGAGAATCGCTTTGGAAATTGCTGAGGCATTATGGAGTTCCCATGAAGATCATTAACTTAATAAAGAAAACCTATGAAGACATGACATGTAGAGTTCTTCATGAGGGACAACTTACAGAACCGTTTAGGATTAGAACGGGATTGAGACAGGGATGCCTCTTGTCTCCATTTCTTTTCTTACTAGCAATAGATTGGGTTATGAAAACATCGACATCACACAACAGAAATGGAATCCAGTGGAATCTGACTAAACAGCTTGATGATCTGGATTTTGCAGATGACTTGGCTCTTCTGTCCCATAACCATAATCAGATGCAAGAGAAAAGGAAAATTCTCGATGAGAGGTCACAACAAGTGGGCCTGAAAATACACAGGGAAAAGACAAAGATAATGAGAATAAATGCAAGAAATGATAACAAGGTTGAACTTGAAGACAGTGTTTTAATTCCTCCTTCCCGTCCCCAAATGTCAGGTCCATCAAGAATCCAGATTTCTGCGCAATGAGACTGACTGTCAGACCAAATGGGACCAGTACTCCACTGATGTCAGATTATCAGATCGTGTCAATCACATGAGACGATATAAGGATATTCTGGAGAGGATTTTAGGCCAGCTAGATCAGGAGATTGCTGACCTTTCAGAAGCTAAAGAGACATCAGAGAATGTCCTGGAGTTCATGAACCTCAGAACAGATGTTGCCATTGAATGTCTGACCCTACGCGAGGGACGCACACACATTGAAGTTGTTGAAGATGGACCTGAGAATGAGCTACACAAGGTCAGTACAGAAATGATATTTAAAAAAAAAATTTTTATTACTTGGTTCAGATGAAGAACAGTGGGTCATTTTCTTTTATGTCATGTACTTATGTTGCCGATTTCATTAAGGTTAGTGTTAGATTTATGATTCCTTACCCCTTGTTACTGGGTCTCTGAACTCTTTCATGAGGCCATCTTGAATGTACAGCCCACTGTTCTTCATTTCAACCAATGACTTTTTATGGTGTTTTTATCATCATTGTTTTCCTTTTTCACTCTTTATGAGCATGGAGGCACCACTGTAGATGTTACCTTGTAGTAAACCAGCACCAAACATTCACATGCTCTTAATTCTGTCGTTTCTGTAACAATTTGTTTTACGTGATGACAACTTCATACACAACAAAATATTAGTCGCCTTATACAACCTTGCTTGAGGGTGCAGGAACATTATTATTGCTTTGTCTCATCAGAGACCCACAAGAACTACACAAGGCTTTGTTTTACGGTGATTTAGAAACACATTTTTGTAATAAGTACAGTTAGTACAACACAGACGTGAAGGGGGTGAAGAAGACCTTGAGCTGATGGCTGAGATAGGAAGACTTAGCAGAAGTTTGTTGAAAGCCTATGCTATATCTTTACTATCTATGTTTGGATGAGTGACCTAATGTTCTGTTCAGTTTCAGTATTTTTTTTCCACACAATCAAACTCTCTGTGTAAATTAGACAGTTTTGAGCATCATCCAGTGATGCAGCAGTTGCCAAAATCAGTGGTTTCCTGGTTGTAAATGCTGTCTTTGGTGAGAGTGGAGTTGAGGATGACCTCAGTTTAAATGTTCCCAAGACAAGTGTAAAAGGTCAAAAGGAAGGTAATTGAGGGATATTGGGAATAAGGTGTTAGGCCCATATTTTCTTAACCATACGGCACACTAGGGGTGATATGGTGAGGACCATGCCGGCTGCCTTTTACCTTCTCAGAGTTGCTCTGGTTCCCAGTTCATAAGGCTGGGTCAACCCCAGAGCCGTTTGCAGTCTAAAAATCCCACCTTAATCGTGGATCAAACCAGGGATCCCCGAGTGTAACAAAGAAAATCTTAAGGTGAGAATGTTTTAACCAGCAGGAGAAGGGGCAAGGGAGGTTTCTGTTGCCCTAAAACCAGAATGCTCCAGTTAGATGAGGCTTGTAAGCCTTGAGTGGCATCTTATTTAGGAGAAGAAAAAAAGATTTAAAACCACATTCTGCCATGTACGTAGGATGGGAACAGCAATAGGCTAAGGAAAGCAATCCAAATAAAAATACTTGCTGAAATCAGATGTGCTGGGCTGAAAGGACCATTAGTTGCTGATGTAGTGCAGCCTGATGTGCTGTCATGTTGTGTTTATTAAAGATAGTTATCACCCTTTTGATCCTTCTTCTTGGTCTTTTTTCTATGCCTGGATGCTTCAGTTCTGAGATTGCTAAATCAGAGGCACATTTTCAGTACAACCTGCAAGTCTGGAAGGAAGAGCTGGTGAAGAGAGGGATAATCTCTGAGCAAGATAATTTCATCCAGGCAGTCGTGCAGTGTCTTTTGAAGCAGCTTGAAGAATTCCCCCTTGACCCCTGCTCACTCATCTTCATTTGGCCTACACACAATGACAAGGTTGTCCCTTTTTCTTTGTTTCCGTTAAAGCCAGGATTTCTAGTTTTGCTTTCCTCATCTCCTCCACTTCTTTCCCACTTATACTTCTTATACAGTTGACATTCAAAAATCCGGCCATCGATAATCCGGTTCCTTCAGATTTCCAGCATGGATTTCGGAGCGCATTTTTTTAATTTACCGCGTTGGCGCGCCACTGTTTGACTTTAGTTGAATTAAAACTCTGTAGAACTATTTTATTCAGTTGAACTAAAATTCTGTAGAACTGTTTTATTTAGTTGATGAACATTAAAATTTCATTTGCTTTTCATTTAGTTTTTAATTTTCTTTCTTTAAAGGACTGTACAGGTAGTCATTTTCTGTTAAATATATTCAGCATATATAACCATAAAAAATCCGGCATTTTTAACAATCCGGCACTCCTCAGGTTGCCGGATTTTTGAATGTCAACTGTACTCCATAAGTCTTAGTCTGTAGTCCATTCCAGTTCATTGCCTTTAGGATTAGTCCGGTTGTCTCTCTTGCATTTCATGTAATCAGGTTTTTAGGCAAACAGGCGATTGGCCTGTTGTGTCTTTGCATGATGCAGGCTGCCCTCCTCCTTTTTCAACTGGGCTTGGGACTGGCCTAGGCGGAGTTTGAATTCCACACACAAACACAAATTTAGAACTGTAGCTGGAATTTTAACAAAATTTATCAACTGCAATTTATAAAAATATATCAGTACACTTTAATAATTAAAATATAAATTTATGAAAAATTGCAGATTGGTATTTACAAAATCCAAACTGGAGTTTAATAATGTGTCATTGTCTTTTTCATCACATTGGCCATTTGGTGACTTCTGGATTTTGCATCTTTAATGAGCATTTACATAACTCCTTCAGTTTCTGTCGTTATAGACACTTCTGTCATTAATTCATATGTAGACTTTCCAAGATACTTAATTCACCTGGACAGGTAGACACAATGCTACTTCCAGGTGATTGCAGAGGTGATCTTTTACTCACACACTACAGTCTGTTATGCTTCTTACCAGAAGTTATGTTGCAACTCTCTCTTGGGTAGAAACCTGAAAACATATGCATCAGACTATGGTATCTGTGTCTACAACCAAGAAGATCATCTGATGATGATGAGATACTACTGATCAGAATCCTCATTTAGACAACATAGTCCATGAGGCTGTGACCAAATCAATCAAAGAAGTACATCTTCATGGCATTGTGATGCTGGGGTGCCTGTGGATTTCCTACCGCCCCGGGTAAAAGCCAGAAGTGCACTGTGCCAGCTCCAGGGGAGATAAAGGGGGTGTTTCTGCCTCTCTCTGAGATACGTAGCCAAGGTAGGGCTCACAGTGCTCATTCCCCGCCACCAAATTGCCTGCTGGTTACGCCGAGTTCTCCAAGGCTCTAGGCATGTGACCAAGAGTTGAAGGCAATAGGATCGTCACGTCCTGAGTCCCTGTGCCTGTACGATGGGTTCCGATCTTCAGGAAGTAGGTCATACTCATTCCCACTCCCAAGACTTGCTCAGTATCCATCTGGCTCCTTCCCACCCACAGAGGGCGTGTACGGTGTAGTGCACCGGTTTTATTATCGAGGTTTGCTCCTCTAGATCCGTTGTGTTTTGCCTGAGGATTCGCACCCTCAGTTACCAGGACTACCTCGGGGAGGGTGTGGCTCTTCACCACGCACAACGATCTTGGGGTATGAGAGGTTTTGCTAGGCCAAGAGACTGACACCGCAATGGTCGCTCCTTTCATGAATGAATTCACTAGGCCTAGGGTGAAGCAAGGGGGGAAACCCACTACCCGCAACACCAACACATCATACCCCCTGTCTGTAAGACTTGCCCCAAGAAGTACATCATACAGTCAATAAAATACATTGAAAGACTATGGACATCGTTATAAAATTTTCCTGAATTCCCATTGGTCCTACGTTATTCCAAGTGGTTTCCTTTTAAAGACATTAGTTAGTTGCTTATCCTTTACAGGACGTGGCAATCAACCCCAGCTTTTATTGGCTGTTTTTGTGATTTTTCTAGGCAATTTTTACGTTCAGTAGTTTGCCATTGCTTTCTGAACGGTACGGCGCTTATACCATTGTTAAAAATCCACACAAAGCGATTTGCTACCAAACCGCCTGCAGCAGGTTTCGAACCTGGTATATCTGGATTATGAAACTGCGTTCATATCCATTAGGCCACAGACGCCGACATTACATCAACGAAAATTAAATTTAGCATTGAATGAAACTTAATGAGGAAAGAGTAGAAGAAGAAGATGAACTCTTTGGCACTCAGCATTTAAAAGCTATATTCATGAAAAGGACTGTAAGCTCTTATACTTATAGCTAGTATTATGCATAATCCTGACAGACTCCAGCTGCGTCATGCTGTTCAGGATTATTCCAGGTTACATTCAGCTGGAGACCAACTTCATTTGTCAGCATAGTGTTTAGAGTACCAAGATTAAGATACGAGCAAGTAAATTCCTCATAACACTAATTTTAAATAATACATCTAATTACATTATACCAAAATGCTTTGTAACCTAACGATCAATACAAGTTTAATATACCCTTCAGACACAATATTACGGATCTGAGTTTATCACTTATGCAGGTCTGCTCAAAAGCAGGTCAGCTTGGCTTTTCTCAGCTATGGGCTGTGGCTATGTGCCTTCTTTAAGCATGGGTCAGTTATGAGATCTTGATAACCAAATTTGAGAGTCCAGAATTGAATCTGAGCGGGCTTATACAGTTCCCCAGTCCATTTGAATTTGATTGATCTACAGTTTGATTGGATCTTCCTCTCATCAATCTGATTGGTTTAATCTGTCTCAAGCTGAATCTCCTTTTTTCGTTCTGATGAATTTCTCACTTTCGCACTCCTCTGCGTTCATTTGGCTCTTTTGCCGCACTTCTGATTCGTTGCTTTTTTTCGTCCTCGAATAATTAGGTGATTACCCGTTTGTGAATATTAGGTATAGAAATATATAGATGCGATAAATCCGAAAGATTACTACTTACAGGGAATTTTCCAGAGTGATCTGTCCGTGTCGCTATAGTGGTACACATCAGTAAAAGTTAATAGTGGTTGGGCCGCCAGCACACTTGTATGTTTTGAATAGGGCTGTACCGAATAGTGATTTTTACTATTCGGCCAAATGCGAATAGAGGCCTTGAACTATTCGGCCGAATACAAATACGAATAGTTAATGAATGTTGGACATACAACATTGTGTTCAATAGGTCTACTGACATTTTTATTAATTATACAGCGTTACACAAAAAAACAGGGCAAATATCTTTGAACTATCTTTCTCACTTTCGCACTCCTCTGCGTTCATTTGGCTCTTTTGCCGCACTTCTGATTCGTTGCTTTTTTTTCATCCTCGAATAATTAGGTGATTACCCGTTTGTGAATATTAGGTATAGAAATATATAGATGCGATAAATCCGAAAGATTACTACTTACAGGGAATTTTCCAGAGTGATCTGTCCGTGTCGCTATAGTGGTACACATCAGTAAAAGTTAATAGTGGTTGGGCTGCCAGCATACTTGTATGTTTTGAATAGGGCTGTACCGAATAGTGATTTTTACTATTCGGCCAAATGCGAATAGAGGCCTTGAACTATTCGGCCGAATACAAATACGAATAATTAATGAATGTTGGACATACAACATTGTGTTCAATAGGTCTACTGACATTTTTATTAATTATACAGCGTTACAAAAAAAAACAGGGCAAATATCTTTGAACTATCTTTCTCACTTTCGCACTCCTCTGCGTTCATTTGGCTCTTTTGCCGCACTTCTGATTCGTTGCTTTTTTTTCGTCCTCGAATAATTAGGTGATTACCCGTTTGTGAATATTAGGTATAGAAATATATAGATGCGATAAATCCGAAAGATTACTACTTACAGGGAATTTTCCAGAGTGATCTGTCCGTGTCGCTATAGTGGTACACATCAGTAAAAGTTAATAGTGGTTGGGCCGCCAGCATACTTGTATGTTTTGAATAGGGCTGTACCGAATAGTGATTTTTACTATTCGGCCAAATGCGAATAGAGGCCTTGAACTATTCGGCCAAATACAAATACGAATAATTAATGAATGTTGGACATACAACATTGTGTTCAATAGGTCTACTGACATTTTTATTAATTATACAGCGTTACAAAAAAAAACAGGGCAAATATCTTTGAACTATCTTTCTCACTTTCGCACTCCTCTGCGTTCATTTGGCTCTTTTGCCGCACTTCTGATTCGTTGCTTTTTTTTCGTCCTCGAATAATTAGGTGATTACCCGTTTGTGAATATTAGGTATAGAAATATATAGATGCGATAAATCCGAAAGATTACTACTTACAGGGAATTTTCCAGAGTGATCTGTCCGTGTCGCTATAGTGGTACACATCAGTAAAAGTTAATAGTGGTTGGGCCGCCAGCACACTTGTATGTTTTGAATAGGGCTGTACCGAATAGTGATTTTTACTATTCGGCCAAATGCGAATAGAGGCCTTGAACTATTCGGCCGAATACAAATACGAATAGTTAATGAATGTTGGACATACAACATTGTGTTCAATAGGTCTACTGACATTTTTATTAATTATACAGCGTTACAAAAAAAAACAGGGCAAATATCTTTGAACTATTTAATGCTACTAACTAGCCATTAATTAATTTTTAAATTGCTACATGAAACATGCATTAGCTTTCAAAACAAGTCTCTCAACATTCTGTACCAAATGACAACATCTATTATATGAAAACGTGTTTCCAAATTGGACTACGCTTTTCCATAACGATGATCATTGCTAAGGAATAATAAATCGTATTTCTTAAACTTGAACAGCCACTATAAAGTATAAAAAAAACAACAAGGCATGTTTTAAACCAATACAACAGTCACAATGTGAGGACTAACGCAAACATTGATATTTATACGTCTGGTTTTAACCGGCTGGCGCCTACCCACTGCCTGGTCAGCTGATGCAACCTGCTACATGCTAAAATACTGATCGCAAGGTGTGGTGCGTTGTTAGTAGCATGGCCAATGGAAAAGGAAAGTCTGCATACTTTCTGGGTCTAAAACTATCATGCCGTGGGTTGACCTATATTCACTATTCGGTATTCAGATTTGACGGCAGCGTACTATTCGGCCAAATACGAATAGTTAATTGAAGGTACTATTCGGCATCGAATCGGATACAAATAGGATATTCGGTACAGCCCTAGTTTTGAATGTCTGCATGTGAGGGCAGTGATTTATTATCATGCTAAGAAAACCTGGTTTAACAGAGATGTTTTTCCTCACTGGTTTTTTTTTTTTTACATCCTTTGTCCCTAAAATGTGTAATTACCAGGAGGAGGTCCTTAAACTGGAACCTGAGGAAGTTACATCTCTACTGTTACTAAACAACGCACCTGCTCATCATAGTACTGAACAATTAATTAGTAGTGACAGAAAAATTAGGGTCATTCTCTTGCTGCCTAATAGCACATTCATAATTCAGCCAATGGATCAGGGTGTAATTGTAGCCTGCAAAAAGTGGAGATATCAAAGGAAATATCTGAATGAAATTTTCGTAGTGAACAAGGACAATAAAAATGTCACAGTAAATGATGACATTTTATCATGACGTCAGATGGGGATAATAGAGCGGTATACTCTCAGTACTCATCTAAATTGATGAGATATATGTCGTAAAGCATCAGTTGGATTAATGATGATTCAGCTGGAAACAGTGAACGACAAGACAAGAAAATCCAAAGGGCGTTTAACATCAGAGAGAAGAAATTACGAAAAACAAAAGCTGATTAACATGAATCACATCAAACACAATTTTCAGAAGAATAAAGCTTACTAAATCTGGAAGAGCACTCCTTCACAGGGAATATAAACTGTGAGTAACTAATCCGTATTATTCGTCAGTATAATCCCCAGCTGGTAATATTTCCAGAAATAATAAGTATATAGATAGCCTTAAGGGAGAAGTGTCACCTCATATTCTCTCCTTTCATATAAGATGATGAATTCATAAGAAAGTCAGACAACAATGTGGACTCTTAGAAAAATCATTAACAAAACAATTATTTATTTTTGTATGAACTAAGGCAGGAGTCCCTTGGTCATGACTGAACGATTTTCATCTGGGATTTTGAATAAAATGAGATGAGCCCGTTGAGTTTTTCTCCAAGAACTTATATTAAATGTTTAGATAAATACAAGCTTTATACTATCACTATTCATTTATGACGACATTTTCTATCAGAGGCGACATTGTTTCAATAAAATATATAAAATACCACCGAGCCAATGTGTACGCGGAGATGAGCACCTTTGATTCCCTCCCTTCTGTGAGCAGCAGTTGGGTTGACGAGTATAATTTTCTGGAAAAGAGGTTCCTCTAACTGTCACAAAGATTTGGAAAATGATACCCGAGGCCACCTTATGTTACGAGATATCAAGAATTTTGGTCTGAAGTAGGTGATTTACAACTTTGCTGCGTTGTGGTAAGATCTCAGAATAACTATACTGACAAACAGTTGGAAGATATTGAAACTAAGTTCAGTTTTGAGGGAATTCAAGCCAATGATTTCCACTGCACATTAATGGCTGCACATAGAGAAGACAACTGGAGACAAGACAGTTTGGGATGAAGAAGATATGGAAAGATCTTGAGCTGATGGCACGGGACAGGAAAATGTTGAAAGTTGGATGGAAGAACGTATAGGTGATCCTGGCTACCAGGTATTGACTCCAGACAAAATTGCTGATGAGGTTCTTTTTGGAGATAAAGAAAATGAAGACAGTAATGAGGAAAAAGTAGTACGGAAGAAACTGAAAATGTCAGATCAGATGTACGTGAGTGGATTGATAATCTAATAAATTATGTTGATTAAGTCTGATATTCTCATAATGAAACAGCTTCAAATTGGGACACTGGATTCCATTTTTTAAACCATTTTTTAAATCTGTAAGTTCTTTGCTGAAGCCATCTTCACAGCTCTCCTGACACAGAATAAGTTACTTTTCTGAGTGCCACTATACAATTATGGCATAACTGACTCATCATTCTCAGACAAGGTCAAAAGAATAACTTTTTTTTGTTTTGTTTTTTTTGTTAAATATGTAAGAGTACTGAGACAGACTTGTTTCCTTAATTATCATTTATTTACATTCACTAGAAGATTAATTATATTTATGTATCATGTGAATACATTAGTGTTATATACACAGTACTGTACTGTATTACAGTTTTGGCAGCTTGTTTGGCAATCCCAACTAACATAATTACCGATGTATGTTACGTCGATCGATCTCACTCAAAATAGTAACTCGTGCCAGAAAAAAAAGTGCGCAACGCACGGTGTGCAACTTGCGCGGTGTGGGTGTTATATAAAACAAATACTTTGGTTTTATTTTTTTTTTATTCTTTCACAAAATTAGTAGCGCTTGACAAAGAAAAAGTGCGTAAAAATTTGTGTGCATGAGCCCTCACCCGATGTACAAATCATGAAAACTTGAAAGTTATTGTTAAAACCACTTATTATCAGGGAACACTCTTTGAAAACAATCCACGCACTTTCACACGAAATGTTGTCATCAGAGAACTTTTAAATTGAATCTAAAATAACATAATTCTCACCGTGTGTACGTTGGTCACAGCTGAGGAATGCAACCGTGTTGAAAAGTTGTATTGTTTCCATTTTATATACTCTCCCGAAAATAGTTACAATCAACAAAGAAAAGTGTTCAAATGACGGTGTTCATGAACAGTTTGATTACACTGTATAATGGAAAGAAACCAAAAACACTAAGAATGTACTTCTATCTGCTCATCCGGGAACGGAAACAGCACACTATAATTAAAAACCCATCAAGTTTGGCGGGTTATTGCTAGTATGTACATAATTCAGAGGTACTGAACAGTCTGCATTATTGGACCACCCACTTCCCTTATTCCCAACGGGCTGATCACCCGTTTGCCAGTCACTTTGATTATGGAAACAACGACAAACGGATTGATTTGTCGTTGCCCTAAAGACGCCATTAGGCGTGATGGGAACAACGGCAGAGAAAATCTATTCGCTGTTGCCCTTAAGACGCCACTAAGCGTAATGGCCACTGACTGCTTTGCCGGTCGTTGGCTAAGGACGGAAGAAGAAGAAGAGAACTTCCCTTATTAGGTTGTTTATAAGAGGTTATACAGTAATTCAGTAAAACCTAGTTATATTAAATTTGTTTTGGTTTGTTTGTTTTTGTTAGTGTTATTTTCTTGAAATCTCAGGAAGTTGAAGTAATTGACAGGGTCAAGAAAACTCTGCAGCAGAAGATTTCAGATTCATTTGAGCAGCTATGTCTGCTTCAGGAGGCAAGACAACAAGTTCAGGCAGACCTCCAGGATAAGAACATCGCCCTTGGCATTGACATAGATCAGTTCAACTTGTCTGACAGGTCACCCAATATCACCTTCAAGCCTGATGCTATGCGTGTCCCCAAGGGGTAAGCCATTTTTTTCTTACAATGATACAAGGTACCTATAAACAGGAATCTAGAACAAGAAACATGAAATGCTTTTTGCTTTCATGTCATTTCTTGAGTGCTATAAACAGTCCACATAAAATACATTCATACACTTTTGAAACTATATCATTTATACTATACCCTTTATTTGAAATGCTCAGGGATGGGTATTATTCAGATATTTAGTATTTCAGATGTTTCCCATCTCACAATCGAGAAGTAGCCCAACTCCTGATCTATAACATTTGCTACTGTTGTTTTTGTTTTTTTTAATTTGTATGTATGGCCTCTATGTCTGTTGCACATTATTATTATTTTTTTAAACAACCTGAAATAGAATCCCAATGCGAAACAACTAACTGTAACCCTGTTTCCAATGTTTAGTTTTCTTGTAAATAAAAAGCGGCTACAAATTTCAGATTAGTGATGGTTAACGCTTATCTTCAACATAACTCTTACCTTGTTTTGAGCATTTTTTAAAATAATTATTGAACTTATAACAGCAAATTGGGGTAGTTATGAATCATGAGTTGGCTTACTTATCGATTGCAAGTTGGGTGACATGGTGGTGTGTGTCCAGTATTTGGTAAATGGAATGGTGGGATTGAATTCTGTAATACAGTTTATTTGTAAGTAAAACATTGTTATAACTTGTCTAATTTATTACTTGTATGCTAGCCTGGTTGTATGCTAGCCTGGTTGTATGCTAGCCTGATTGTCAACGTGGGCCATATAGCCTCCCAGGGGTCCACAACATGGCACAGTACATTTTGTCCAGCCAACATCGACTATGAGGGTGGGGTCGGGAGGTCACAGAGATATATTAGGCTCAGAAGGAGGCCATGAGAAAAAAAAAGAAAAAAGGTTGAGAACCCCTGGTATAAAGCACACAGACATGAAACTGATAGTCATAGTCATACATGATGAAACTGATCCTCATAGTCATAGTCATACATGATGAAACTGATAGTCATAGTCATACATGGTGAAACTGATCCTCATAGTCATAGTCATACATGATGAAACTGATAGTCATACATGATGAAACTGATAGTCATAGTCATACATGATGAAACTCGTAGTCATAGTCATACATGGTGAAACTGATCCTCATAGTCATACATGATGAAACTGATAGTCATAGTCATACATGATGAAACTGACCGTCATAGTCATACATTATGAAACTCATAGTCATACATGGTGAAACTGATCCTCATAGTCATACATGATGAAACTCATAGTCATACATGGTGAAACTGATCATCATAGTCATACATGATGAAACTGATAGTCATAGTCATACATGATGAAACTGATAGTCATAGTCATACATGATGAAACTGATCCTCATAGTCATACATGGTGAAACTGATCATCATAGTCATACATGATGAAACTGATAGTCATAGTCATACATGATGAAACTGATCATCATAGTCATACATGATGAAACTGATCCTCATAGTCATACATGGTGAAACTGATCATCATAGTCATACATGATGAAACTCATAGTCATACATGGTGAAACTGATCATCATAGTCATACATGATGAAACTGATAGTCATAGTCATACATGATGAAACTGATCATCATAGTCATACATGGTGAAACTGATCATCATAGTCATACATGATGAAACTGATAGTCATAGTCATACATGATGAAACTGATCCTCATAGTCATACATGATGAAACTGATAGTCATAGTCATACATGGTGAAACTGATCCTCATAGTCATACATGATGAAACTGACCGTCATAGTCATACATGATGAAACTGATAGTCATAGTCACACATGGTGAAACTGATCCTCATAGTCATAGTCATACATGATGAAACTGATCCTCATAGTCATAGTCATACATGATGAAACTGATCCTCATAGTCATACATGATGAAACTGATCCTCATAGTCATACATGATGAAACTGATCGTCATAGTCATACATGATGAAACTGATCCTCATAGTCAGTCATACATGATGAAACTGATCCTCATAGTCATACATGATGAAACTGATCCTCATAGTCATACATGATGAAACTGATCCTCATAGTCAGTCATACATGATGAAACTGATCCTCATAGTCATACATGATGAAACTGACCCTCATAGTCATACATGATGAAACTGACCCTCATAGTCACAGTCATACATGATGAAACTGACCCTCATAGTCATACATGATGAAACTGACCCTCATAGTCATACATGATGAAACTGATCCTCATAGTCATACATGATGAAACTGACCCTCATAGTCATAGTCATACATGATGAAACTGACCCTCATAGTCATACATGATGAAACTGATCGTCATAGTCAAACATGATGAAACTGATCCTCATAGTCATAGTCAAACATGATGAAACTGACCCTCATAGTCATACATGATGAAACTGATCCTCATAGTCATAGTCAAACATGATGAAACTGATCCTCATAGTCATAGTCAAACATGATGAAACTGATCCTCATAGTCATACATGATGAAACTGACCCTCATAGTCATACATGATGAAACTGATCCTCATAGTCATAGTCATACATGATGAAACTGATCCTCATAGTCATAGTCATACATGATGAAACTGACCCTCATAGTCATACATGATGAAACTGACCCTCATAGTCATACATGATGAAACTGACCCTCATAGTCATACATGATGAAACTGATCCTCATAGTCATAGTCATACATGATGAAACTGACCATCATAGTCATACATGATGAAACTGATCCTCATAGTCATAGTCATACATGATGAAACTGACCCTCATAGTCATACATGATGAAACTGACCCTCATAGTCATACATGATGAAACTGACCCTCATAGTCATACATGATGAAACTGACCCTCATAGTCATACATGATGAAACTGATCCTCATAGTCATAGTCATACATGATGAAACTGACCATCATAGTCATACATGATGAAACTGATCCTCATAGTCATAGTCATACATGATGAAACTGACCCTCATAGTCATACATGATGAAACTGACCCTCATAGTCATACATGATGAAACTGACCCTCATAGTCATACATGATGAAACTGACCCTCATAGTCATACATGATGAAACTGATCCTCATAGTCATACATGATGAAACTGACCATCATAGTCATACATGATGAAACTGATCCTCATAGTCATACATGATGAAACTGATCCTCATAGTCATACATGATGAAACTGATCCTCATAGTCATACATGATGAAACTGATCCTCATAGTCATACATGGTTGGTTCATTTTAACTCAAGAATGACTTTTAAAAAAAAATGAAAAATACACTAGATTTTCAGAGTTTTTCAAATATTGGAATTGCTGATAAATGATTGCTTACGTGTACTAGTATGAACAGTATATGAAATTATGTGTGGAAGAAAAAGAGCTTTCATGATTACTTGTATGTCACTATTATGTTGTGTTTTTTTCTGCTAATTTTAAGCTTTGAGACATGTAGCAACTGTAACTTATCTTATGCCAGTCAGTGTCAGGATAAATAATGCTAGTATCTGAAAACTGAAATATTCTTAAAATCTAATTTCCTTGGGCTACTTTTCAATCACAGTAGGGAGACTTTGTGCAACTTTTGGCAACTTTTGGCTACGTTGCAAACATGATTTGGGCAACATCTGCAACCACAAAAAATCCCAGAGCTGTTCCCGAGGATCTAGGATAAAATGATACAGACCTTTATCCCCGGTTTCGTCAGTGCAGTGATAATTACTGCTTAAATAAAAAACAAAACAAAAGCTGTTACGGTTGTTTGTGAAATGCTTCGTTAAATGAGTAAAGAATGTAACAGTTCATAAAATTTTTGCTAAGCTTATATGTTTTACTTGTCAAAAGGAGCATAACATCCGAACAATGGGACGAGCTTAGCCGTTACAACAAAGAAAGGGCTGAGGCAGAATTGAAATCCTCTAACAGACTGAGGGAGCAGATTCATCACGTACTGCATCAGACAGAAAACGACCTTGAGGCACAGAAACAAGCCACAGAATTTGCCTTCAGAAAGAGGATCCATGAGTGTCAGCAAGCCAAAACTGAATTGGAATGGCAGAAAAAGAACGTAAGTCCTTACAATTTTGAGGGCACAGATTCTGAGTTAATCTTATAGCCCTTATACTTGTCTGAATCATGACCTTTTGCTCCCCAAGGAGCATTGGTCTTCGACAAACTTATGCCAAGTCATCCCATGCACATGCCATCAGGTCAAAGTCTTTCCATGCCTTCGCCCCTTTTCATGTCTGTCTCCAGTTCTCTTCTCGTTGTGTTCTTTACATTATAGCCTTATGGTATAGATCAAGATGGTCTTAAAGTGTTCTACGAGGTGTGTTCAAATGAAACCCGTCCCAGTGGCTTTATAACAAATATATGTAAGGTACATCAGCAGGAGTAGTAGAATTAAATACTCACTGGGGTCCTTTAGAAATAGTCACCATAGGCATTCAGACACGCATCCCACTGCTTGGGTAGATGGCGGATGCCGTCCGAGAAAAATGACTTTGGTTGCTTATTGAACCATTTGGTCACCGAGGTCCTGACGTCTGCATCGGAGTCGAATCGTTGTCCCTTTAGAGATTTTTTTAAGGGTCCGAACAAATGAAAGTCACATGGTGACAGATCGGGGCTGTAGGCTGGGTGTGGCAGAACTTCCCACCGTTTCCTTGCTAACGCTTCCTGCACAGTGTTCGCAACATGTGGACGAGCATTGTCGTGCAACAGAATCACACCACGCGAAAGCATGCCGGGTTGTTTATTCTTGATGGCTGTATGCAGGTTGTCTAGTGTGTCTTTGTAGCGGATGGCATTGATGTTCATGCCAGGCTCTTTAAAGTCTACCAATAGAAGTCCTTCATGGTCAAAAAATGCGGTCAGCATAACCTTACCGGCGGAAATCTGTGACTTGAATTTTTTGGACGGATTCCTTATCACACCGGCCATTATTTTAACGGTCTGCAGCACAACCAATGAATACTAGGAGAATGAACACTTACACACTTGTACATTCGTATGTGCTTATTACGTCAGATGTGACGTCATCATGCTCCTCCTACGAATGTCCACTTGGTGCAGCATGGTCGGGTTTCATTTGAACACGCCTCGTAGATTAGTCTGTCAAGACTCTTAGGATATGAATGGTCATGAAAATATTCTAAGTTACTATATCAAGAACTTTATAATATGAATGATCATGAAAATATTCTAGGTCACTATATCCAGAACTTTATAATATTAGTCTATCAAGGCCTTTATAATCTGAATGGTCATTGATAAATAAAATATTCTGTGGTCATAACAGTATTTTAGGTTAAATCCGTTGTTAATTAACTATGGCTGCTGAGCTCGTTAGCAGTCAGTGCCAAGTTGAGTGGTGCTGTATAGAGTGTTTGTGATTGTTGAGGAGCCCGGCAATAGCTGTCGTCTTTCTGTGGATAGTCCTGGGCAAGTGAGCAGCACATGCTGAACTGTCTCATATAGATGGGTACAGTTGTTGCAATTAGGCTCATGTGTGGGGTTTAATTTGTTTAAGTGCTTGTTGAGTCTGGTGTGTTCTGTTCTTAGTTGGAAGGTTGTGCTCTGCTCCACATGTTGTGGGATATTAATTGTGGTGAACCTCTAAATACAATATCTAAATTAGAATATAACAGTATAGTGCATAAAGTCAAAGATAGGATAGTACTACAAATTTTCGGTGAGAATTGTAGTCGTCGCCTACGCCTTCAGCGTATTATTTGATAACGCTTTGGCCGAACCAAAAAGGGTACCCTATTTTTCAAATTCGTCCTTGAGATAAACGTACCACTTTTCCAAGTTCAATGAAGTATTTGCCTAAAATACATTGTAGAAGGGAGGGGGACGGATAGATAACCAATGCAAATCACGTCTCACATTGTTTCTAAAAATAAAACCAACTTGCTAGCCTTGCCTTAGGCGGTTTTCAAATTACGATGTAAACGTTAGAAAACACGCTTAGCTCTTGTTGCGAATGACGTAATTCTCGTGTATTACGAGAGACTCTCGTAATTAGCTTGAAAGTACATGGAAAAAGAATTGAACAGGAGGTAGTTTAAAATTAAACAACTAACATAGAAAAAATATAGAATTTTGAACCAAGCCACTTAGCCCCATAAAAATCATATATTCGTGTACCTGAAGCCTTGCTGACCAAGAATATGTTGTTAGTTATCTAAATAGTCCATTAAATAATCAAATAGTGGTAATAATACATAGAGAATCGGAGATACTGTCAGGTCAAGTCATGTCTGCTTAGATTGGATAGCATACTTTTTTTGGGAAAAAATTTAGGTGAAAGAAAGGTTAAGATAGTATGATGAAGTGGATTGGAGGAAATTTGAAGGAAGCCGAAATATTATTGGCTAACCTAAATATACAAATCTAGTTGGTAATAGTAACACATAGAGGTTTGAGATATTTAAAAAAAAATAAAGTTTCATTCAAAAAAAGAGATGCTTGGTCTCATTGGCCAAAGCCTTTTACTTTAACGAAATAGTAGGCTGCTCGCTGCCATTTTTTCAAAATATTCTGAGGAACAGGCAGCGATGAGCAGACTTGTGCTTTGTTTTAAAATAACAGAAAGCAGTCTGAACAGAGGCAGTGATGAAAGTGTGCCATATTCTATTGCCTAATTCATCGTTACTTGTTTATATTTCCTTGATATGTGGTAAGATTGATTTTATTGACTTTTTAATTAAAAAAGGGTTGTGTATAAAAAAAAAGGCCATGTAAAAGATTGTAATTAAATGGCTCCATGGCAGACTTAGGCATGGCCTAGATGTTGATCCATCATATAAGGGACTATCTAAGAAGTTTAAAACTACAGGACTATATATATGATAGTCATACAGGAACATTCTTCTTCTTCTTCTTCCATCCTTAGCCATCAACCGGCAAAGCAGTTTGTGGCCAGTACGCCTAGTGGCGTCTTAGGGCAACAACAAATTGATCAATCTATCGCTGTTTCCACCACGCCTAGTGGCGTCTTTGTGGAACAAAAACAGACCAAACAATCTATCATTGTTTCCGTAATCAGATTGGTTGGCAAGCAGGTGATCAGCCCACTGTGCGAAGTTTTTTACGGGATGGGGTAAACAGCCCCATGCCCATACCCTCCTTAGTCGCTTTTTACGACATGCGTGGTAGGGTGCAGTGTTACTATTCTTTGCTCCCCTTTCGGGCCCCGGTAACACACGGGTGTACAGGAACATTACACCTATTTTATTGCATGGAAAAGATTACTGCAGGAATGACAGAGGCGTAGCATCCATTAGGGAAGATAAAAGAAAACTGGTAAAATTTGTTCCATCAAACTAAAGTGGAGAAGCAGGGTTGTCAGAGAGAGCTGACCATGTTCTTTTGTATTGACTATATGTTTACATGTAAATTAGGAGGAATTAGTTTGATATTAAGACCAAACCATAACTTGCATCGACAGGGGTTCCTGCTGGCACTTGTCTGGTGCTGGTACTCGATGATAGAGAAATTCAGCACAATTTCTAAGAGTCTCTGGTACCTGCTTGTATTAAAGAAGTTCAAGACCAGAGGAGACTGAAGTGTTTGGCCAAACCAACTACAACTGCTGTGATTCCAGGACCCAGATAAGTGCAATATCTGGCCTGGGACAACTTATCACAAATAAAGAAAAATCTCCTGTATAGACAAAAAAGTTTCTCCAAAAGACTAACATAAACAATTCTAGTGAAACAAAAGAACATTGGGATGACGATAATCCCCAACCTGCCTACCAGTAGTTAAATAGAGTAATTAACATCAACTTGAAAATTTGTAACAATGTACTATGGACATATTGTCTGTTGTATGTAAATATCTATATATATATTTGTAAATATATTTATCCATCTAAATTGATTCTCATTGAACTGAAGTCCTACCAAAACAACTTTAGGCTCAGGACCAATAAAGTTTAACAAAAGAAATTTTAAATATAAAATTTAACAGCTGGAGTTAGTTGAGTTTATCATAGTAATTAGTATATGTTTTTGTATTGAGATTCTTTAACAACACTCCTACAATACCCTAGACACTTTATGTAGCTTTCAGTCACGCTAGTCAATAAAGAATATAACTTAGAATGAGATCGTAGGGTGGTAACAAGAAAGGTACTCTGTAACACAGTTGTCCATTGTTTACCTCAGAGACCTTCACAGTTGATCTCACTCAAGTACAACTATATGCACACCATTCTTCTTAACATCAAAACCCACCACATTAATAATGTCATTTTTGTTGGCATGGGCCATTTCTTTACATAAGGCATGTCCAGTAGACCTTTTTGCCCATCGGGTCAACCATTCCTCTTTGAAGTTTTGGATTATTCATTTAGCTGTCTACATGTTTGTTTAAACCATGCTTGCTCCTAGTTTTATAAGTTTATAAACTAATAAAAAGGTATTGAATCAGTTTTACAAATAACAATTCACATGAGACAAGGGACGTTTCGGGTTTTACCCTTCCTCAGCCACAAATAGGTGACAAAGACAAGAATTACATATAGTAATAGGTACTACAAAAACATACGATGATAAGAAACAATACAAAATGAGCGATACAAGCAGATGGAAAAAGTACAATGATAATACAAGAAAATCGAAAAACCTAACAGAAATACCGAATCAAGAAATTAAATAATAAACAAAACAAAAAAAAAGAGAATGAACAAAACTTCGGAACAAGTCACTTAGCTAGAAATGTAAATGCTCGGAATACACCAGATCGCAGTCCTCTCTCCAATAAATCTCGAAGGAAGTGACGTATAAGATAGCGACAATTTTTAGAGATACAAAAGGATATGAAACGAACCAAAACCAAAACATAAGAAGATAGATCGAAAAAACAACGAATAAAGAAGAATGAAAGAGAGAGAAAAGCTACCAGAATTTATGCAAAATGATGTTGAACATTGAGACCTTCAGGACATAAAACGCCCAATTGAAAAATAAGACGATTCTCTAATGAAAAGCGAGTCCTGTCATCCCCGACACATCTTTGTCACCTGTTTGTGGCTGACGAAGGGTAAAACCCGAAACGTCCCTCGTCTCATGTGAACTATTATTTGTAAAACTGATTCAATACCTTTTTATTAGTTTATAAACTTATATTCCTTACCAGTTTTACAGCAGCCCCTTAATTTATTTGCTCCTAGTTTTGCTAGTCTGTCTGCTTTATTGTTCTCTGGTATGTCTATGTGCTCTGGTATCCACTGGAGAGTGACTCTGATGTCGTATTTTATTAGCAAGTTGTCTATTTTGATGGTAATCTCTGTCAAAACTGTTTTAATATGAATGGTTATTAAAAATTGTGAAAGAAGTATTAGTTATATATATGATTAGCATTAATAAATCTATTTGCTTTATTTATTGAGATTGAAGATCAGATTGCCGAGATGGAAAACGATATTCGAGGCCTTGAGGAAGTTATCAGGAACAGAAACAGGTCCACCATGAAAGCAGAGACCAGGCTAGAGAACCGAACCTATCGTCCAAATATTGAGCTGTGTTGTGATGCCGCCCATTATGGTCTAGTAGATGAAGTGAAACAACTCCATGCCACCACAAAGGCACTTAAGGAGAAGCTCACTCAGGCCCAGTATGTAACCTGTGCTGTATCAAATACATTTACATACTGTGTTTTATTTTCATTGAACATAATGTATTTTAAAAGGTGGATCCAGCTACATGTGGCTGCATGCTCCATAAGGAGCGCAAAGGAAAATTATGATTTTATTGAGATGTAATAACAAACATAACAGTGACAGAGACGTAATAACAAACATAACAGTGAAAGAGAGCCATATGTTAGCTAGTATGGCTGGAGATTAATGAGAGAAAGAGGGAAAGAGGAGATTAACAGGGTATACCGTTTGGAAACAAGCCCACTGTACTTCTTGGGTATCTCAGGAGACAAAGAAAGAATATGACTACTGCTTCCTCAAGGATGTCGTAAGAGGTGTCTAATATGAGGGTTGCTATAGAAACTCACTTCTGCTAGAAGACCATCTGCAGTGATGGCTCCATTACAAGCAACAAGGAAAATTACGATGATAGGAAACAACCAACCAGTTTAAACTAGATTTTTTTATAAATTGATGGATAACAATATCCTGTTCAACCTATGATGGGTTATAATTAGTGACCTGTTCATCATGGGGGAACTGAAAGGTATCGATGGATGCTGATCTGTTACAGAGGCCAGAAAGGTGAGCACAGAATAGCAGTACTACACCCTAGCAGACGCAATGTAGAAGTCAAACAAATCTGGGCAAGGAGCTAGCTAAGTACTCGACCCTGTAGAAACGTAAAGCCTTAAAATAGTTTTTTTTCAATTTCACTCACTTAGTAATTCCTCTTCTACCCTGGAGTGTAGAGGTTAGGCAGAGAGAGTGTCATGCTATCCTTTGGCTTAGTTCCTCCCAGTGAACTCTGGGTCATCCTGGAGGTTTGGATCCTTGGCTCATGGTTTCCCTTGTTTGCTGTGGTAGCTGGTCTTCTCCCATTCTGCAGACATGGCCAACCCATCGCAACTTGGACTGTTCCACATGGGTCTGCAGGGCCTGGGTTTTGAGGCCATGACATATTGTCTGGTTGCGTTACTTGGACCACCTTCCTCAGATGCCTCATTTCTGAGGATTCAAGCTGGCTCTTGTGGGCTGTGGTCTATGCCCATGACTCACATCCGTTAGTCAAGACTGGGACCTAGATGGAGCAGTATGCAACCATCTTTGTCTTGTCATTTTCACTTTAGCTGATAAGACCTCGATTTATGGCAGAGAAAAGTCTCCCAACTGCTTCTCTTCAGATTGCCTATTCTTTTTTGATGCATCTCTTCCAGTATGTTACAGAACCAAGGTATTTAAACTGGTTGACCTGCTCCAAGACCTGTTCTCCTAGCATGATCTGATGTCTTTTCTCCTCAATTTGAGATTACCATGGTTTTTGTTTTGGAGCTGCTGATGACCATCACTCTTTTCTCCAGCTCTTCCTTCCACACTTACAGGTTGTATTAAAGGTGTGCTTCTGATTGCTAAATCAAGGTCACATCATCAGCTAGCACCAGCTCTGAAATACAGACTGGTCTCATCTTCCAGTATCCCACTGAATACTTTTTATGTCCTTTCATTACTTGCTTTGATGGCATCGTCCATTTTTTAATTTCAACAAAACGAAGTCATTCAGTTTGATAAAGAAGACATGGAAAGATCTTGAATGGAAGGCACAGACCAGAAGGCACAGACCAGAAGGCACAGACCAGAAGGCTTTTCATGAACATGTTGATGGCCTTTACTGCACAGAGAGCTGAAGAGTAATAGTAATGATGATGTAGAAAGAAGCTGTTGATTGGAGCATTGGCTTTCAGTCAGTTTACAATGTCATCCTATGTTATCCACTAAAGTTCCCTCCATGTCTGCTTTATAATTTTTAAGTTGGTATCTAATTCTCTTAACTGATGACATGACCAGGCAGAACAAGAGATGAGAAGAAGGCGCTGGTGAGGATTTGGGCCCACGTATAGGAAACCTGTTGGTAGAGTTACCAGGCAGTCCTTCTAGAAACCCCAGGGTAAGAGAAGTACATGCAGACTGAAGAACTAATGGAAAAAAGAACTGGAGACAGAAATGACAATCTGGCATGTAACACAACTTGGCATATCTGAGTTGAAGGCCTTGAGCTGCTGTCATGTAACACAACTTGGCATATCTGTGTTGAAAGCCTTGAGCTGCTGACATGTAACACAACTTGGCATATCTGTGTTGAAGGCCTTGAGCTGCTGACATGTAACACAACTTGGCATATCTGTGTTGAAGGCCTTGAGCTGCTGACATGTAACACAACTTGGCATATCTGTGTTGAAGGCCTTGAGCTGCTGACATGTAACACAACTTGGCATGTATTTGTTGAAGGCCTATGCTCTTTGGGGAACTCAATGGTGTTGATTTATCAAATTCACTTCTCCATGAGCTTTTATGGGCCTTCTATTTATTGACGGGATTAGAGAACAAGGACTGCCGTGTAATGCCATCAGCAGATTTCCTGACTGTGCACCATATCCAATGTCCTCTTATTCCACTGGTATTACTCTTCTTTCCAGCAGTTCCACATTGGTGATCTTAAATGTAAACTTTATAATTTACTTGCATGAAAAAGTTGTTAATTTAAAAACAATTATCATACAATTGTCTTTCCCTCAGACATGCTGTGGATGGGCTGCATAGGAACTTGAATCGCCTCAATGATGACATTGCCCTTAAAAATCAGACTCTGCGTCTGGACAAGCAGTGTATGGACATACGTCTGAAGCTGAATTGCCCGGTCAAGAATGAGACTGAGAACAATATTATCATCACAGGAATGGAAAGAATAAAGTCGGCCATCTTGGCCTAGATATTACATCCACCTACTACTATTTCTGTCCATTTTTACCATCCCTTATGCGCTTAATTATTTAAAATTCACAAAGTGTAATGGAAAGGAAGTGCATTTCGTGTAACAAGATAAAAGGAGATTAAATGTTTGAATTTTAACATGAAAGGGGGATAATAAACTGTATTAATCAGAAGAAATTAAAAGTTTGTGACCAGTTGGACACCACAGTTTAAACCTGAAAATATTACATTCTTAAAGATGAGTTAAATTTATGTTTTAACATCTTGGCCCTGAAAGGAGTTGAAACGTATAACATGTATGTTTCCAGTTTATTACATCACGTAAAATACAAGCTATGAAATTTTTTAAGAAGCTGGACTTGGAATTTGTAATTAATGAATTCGTGATAGCATAAAATTCTTAAGCAGTTCGTGCGGGTTTTAAACATGGAATGTTGAGTATCTTGACGTAAACAAGTTCTGATTTGTTATCTTATTGTGTATCCTTTTTGTCTGCTGTGAGTTATTATGTTTACAAATACAGATTTGAGTTTCTGATATGTTCTTTAATAAAGTTCACATTGAAGTGAATGATGTGTACATTAAATGTGTATATTTTATAAAGTTTAATTCAAGACTTTTACATTTATTTGATTTCACATGCAGTGGTTTTTGTACCGGCTGTTAAACACATGTAAGTTCGTCACAGTATTAGTATGTTTTATTTATATATTTTTTTTTTAGATAAGTAACTTAGCCATAATTATTGACCATGCAGCAGTGGCCATGTTTCTTACTTGACAGATTGGATCTGCCCTTTCAAATAAAATTGGAAACATTTAAACAGCTTATTATGTATGTTGTCATCAAACTTCATCATGCCCAGGGGCATTACCTAAAAGCTGTCCATCTAATTCAAGTAGTTTACTTTCTCTCAATATCCCATTTTGTATCTTAATTTTTGCAGTTGTGATCAAAAGGTCATCCCCATCTGCCTGTTGCCTACCTTTTTCACAATGACCCAGTTGATTTTCAGTCTATAAAGTTTGCTTGGCCATAGGTTTCTGTTTCACACATGATTGAGTCAGATCTCTTGTTGAAGTTTCACAGTATCATGTTCTGTATTTACATGTCAATTTGAGTATTTTTCTTGGGATTTGCTTAAGATTTTCAAAGGGTGCCATTTTTGTGTTTATGCTTTATAATATAAAAAAGATCTGATATGGGTTGTATGCCAAATGTACCTTTATTACTTGAATGTAGCCCATGGAAAGTCCTTGAGCTGATGACATGCAATATTGACCTCCTTATGTTTCTTTGCTGCAGGCAAGTTTCACTTGTCAGTATCTTATCCTGATTATGGTAAAGGTGTTTGTTGTTGTAATTAGTTACACAAAGTGTTGTCTTGAATATATAGCCTACCTTGTTACTTTCTGGTGCCTAATGAATTACAAATATAAAAGGGCACCTGCACAAGGTACCCATGTAAATAATTATATGACCATACCATTCTTCAAACAAAATCAGAATCCACAGAATTTAAATATTTTATTTGTTTATTTAGATAAAATTTTAAACATGTAGAAATAACATCTCTGGCATATCTTTTGGATCTTTGTACATCAGCAGTAAAATATGATCATTAAAGCTTCATTACAAACTGGCCTGCATTTTTGTTTTGCTAAAGACATCTTCAACTTTTTATTTTGCATTTACCATGTTACAAAACCAGGGACTTTAAAACTAAGCATGCTTTATAGATACAGAAGATATCAGTCAAATAAATCTTAATGACCTGAGAGCAATCCTCTACAAAGTCAGTGATTCAGTACAGTTATGATACAGTGAATCACATCACATTGCAACATCCCTGACAATGAAGAGGCTGGCAGATTGGCAAAGGAAGGTGGAAAGCTACCTCAGCCTGAAACAAACATAACTTATGAAGAGGCCAAGAGTTTGTCAGAAGCAGATACCGAAAGAAGTGAGAAGCAGAGCATCCAGGCCAACAAAAGAATGATACATATTACCAGCTTAACAGAAAAGACAAGTGGTAATCCTTCAAATTCCACAATAGATGGAGATACCATCTATTCAATAAGCTAAAGATAGGAACTGTTGAGGATTGTTTCATGTTTACAGGCTTTTGGATTTGTTGACGATCCGAATGACTGTATCATGGAACACCTTAAACGAATAGAGATATATCTCATCGACCGATGTCGATGATTGTTGCATGTGTGCAGGCATTTGAGTTTTGATCACACTCGAATTGCTGCACCATGGAACATCGCAATTGAATATATTAACGACATAGTATGCATATCTCTATGCATGACGCGTATGTCTTGGTAACGTCATTCGACTTGTGGGTTTTGACCCCTACGGCAGTGTGTTTCAGAAGTGTGGCCATTGCCACTTGGATTGTGTGGTATAACCACTTAGAAATGTGTGGCGTTGTCCACCGAATGGATGTGTGTGGCTGGGAAGCCAATTGAGCAGTGTATTTTGTGGATCAAATGTAAGTCGTCTCGTTCCTAACGCAGTTTGTATATTTATGGCAGATTAGCCTGGCGGGGTATGCGAAAGGAACATTATAAAACTAGCCACATTAGTAAGACTAGTATAGATGAATATTATATAGCTAGCGGCAGACGTAAGCCTAGTGTAACGGATATTAGACGACTAGCAGTAGACGTAAGCCTAGCATAAGAAGTGTATTGCAAAACTAGCAGGATAAGTAAGTCTAGTGCAAAAGGCTATTGTTAAACTAGCGACGGGAGTAAGTCTAGTTAGCCTCTGAATTTATGCCAACGGACATTGGCCGGTAAAAGGAACTGGCCGCTATCCAGAACTCTAGATAGATATTAATGAACATGTGCTTTTTAATGAAAGAACAAGGACTCTTGCAAGACGTACATAAATGTGGTTGCAAAAACATTTCCAACGAAATGTTTTCATGTGAGAAAAGATAAGTATGAGTGTTAATGCACAGTGTGAGTATATATGCTGTCTGTACCGAGTGGTGTAAAGTGCTGGTGGTGCGGAAGTCCCTGGTTTGCTTGAGTTGGTTTGACTGCATTGTCTGTTGAAAGCATGGGAATTCTCTGTTCTGTTGTATTCTGTGGGATTTCTCTTATGTCCACTCTGTTTCGCCTCAGGAGGTTGCTGCTGCTGTCTGGTCTTAAAGTATAGCTCCTGGGTTCAGGGTTTCTGGAAATGATTGTTGCTTTTGACCATGTGTCATTGTTGTGGTTGTAGGTAGTCACATGCTGACCAGGATATAATGGTGGTAAGTCTTTAGCACATTTGTCATAGTTGGATTTCTGAACTTGCTGACGATGCTGAAGTTGATCATATGTGCTGTCTCTATGTTGTGGACGGAAGTGGACCTTAGATGGTAGAAGGTCTTTAATTCTTCTATCAAACATAAGTTCTGCTGGACTGTCGATCTTACTGTCTACCGGTGTTGTTCTCCATCTCAAGAGTGCTAGGTGTACATCCTCTGTTCTTGTTTTCTTCATGATTGACTTGATAGTTTGTATCTGTCTCTCAATGAAACCATTAGATTTAGGGTATCTAGGTGATGATGTTGTGTGTTTGATCTTCCAGTCCTTAGTGAAATTTCTGTATGCTTGACCTGAGAAATGTGGACCGTTGTCTGATCTAATTTCATCTGGGATGCCAAACATGCTGCAATACTTCTTTGTAATGTCTGCAATAACAGCTGATGGTGAGGGTTGTGGAAGTTTCTCAATGATGGGAAATTTGCTGTAGTAATCAGCAATAATAAGATAGTCATTATTGTCGATTGAGAAAATATCAGTTCCTATAATGCTCCAAGGGCTCAATGGTATGTCTGATGGTATGAGAGGTTCTCTGCACTGCCTATTTGCATGTTCTTGGCAAATTGAACAGTTTTTACATAGTGTTTCTATGTCCTTGTTTATCTGTGGCCAGTAAACATCTTTCTTTGCTCTCAGTTGTGTCTTCACAATACCAAGGTGACTATTATGGAGCTGTTTAAGGATGATATCGCGTTGTGTTTCTGGTACAACAATGCGATCTCCTTTAAGGATCAGACCATCTTCGATGCTTAACTCGTCCCTCATCGAGTAGTATGGACGGATGTGTGTTGGAACTTCCCTGATAGAGCTTGGCCATCCATGGTATATCAGTTCTTTGAGAGAGTTAAGGATAGGATCTCTCATTGTGTCTTCTCTGATGTGTTCAAGCCGATTATCGCTAAACTTGACAAAATCAACTTTGATGTTTGGGGTAAGATCTGCTGTCTTGTTGGGGTTTGGTAGTCTGCTGAGAGCATCTGCAAGACCTATATCCTCTCCTGGGATATACTGAATATTAAAATCATAACCTTGTGTTTCCAATAACAGAGCTTGTAGTCGTGGTGGTGCTGAAGCTATTGGTTTTTTATGAATCATCTCAAGTGGCTTGTGATCTGAGAGAATTGTAAATGGGCGGTTGAAAAGAAATGTGTGGAAGCGTTTGATTCCAAAACGTACAGCTAGCATTTCTCTTTCAATGTTTGCAAGTTTCTTTTCGCCAGAACTTAATGATTTGCTTGCGTAAGCTACAGGACGAAGTTCTTTGGCATAGTGTCCTTCAGGATTTTTGTCTGGTTGCAAAAGTGCTGCTCCTAGGCCTTTCAGACTGGAATCAACCATGAGAAAAGTGGGTGCTTGCATGTCATAGTATTTCAAGCATGCATCAGATGATATGAGGGTCTTCAAGTGGTTGAATATGTGTTGGTAGTCTTCTGACCATTCATACGGAGTTTCATTCTGTAGTAGAGATCGCAAAGGTTCTGCAGCAGCTGACAAATTTGGTATGAATTGTGCTAGGAAATTGACAGCACCTAAGAATTGTTGCAGTTCCTTCTTTGTAGCTGGTGTTGGCATGTCATGAATATCTTCAACCTTTTTAGGGTCTGGTTTTACACCATTCTGGGTGTACAGCAATCCAAAAAATTGTATCTCCGTTGCCTTAATTGTACACTTTTTGCTGTTGAATGTTAGCCCATTGGCCTGTGCTACATGCATCAAGTTAATCAAGTTACGGTCGTGTTCTTGTTCTGACCTGCCGCAGACTACAATGTCATCCGCAATAGCCACTGTACCAGAACATTGCTCAACAATGTTGTCAATCTTCTGTTGAAAGATGTCTTGTGATACATTCAAACCAAATGGGAGTCTCTTGAAACAATATCTGCCGAATGGTGTTCGAAAAGTTGTAAGGAGTTGACTTTCCTCTGCTATCTCAACACTCCAGTATCCGTGTACAGCATCTAGTTTAGAAAAATATTTGGCATTGTGGAATCTGTGAGTTATCTCTTCCACTGTATGCATTTTGTGTGGACAGCGCTTTAGACTGTTGTTTAAGTGTTTTGGGTCAAGGCAAACCCGAAGAGAACCATCCTGCTTCAGAACGGTTGTGATACTACTACACCAATCAGAATGCTCTTCAACCTTTCTAATAACATCATTCTGCACCATCTTTTCTAGTTCTGTGGCAAGTTTCTGTTTAACATGTATAGGATACTTTCTAGGTGGGTCTATCTTTGGCTCAGCGTTGTCTTTTAAAAAGAATCTTGCCTTTCCTGGAAGTTTGCCTATTCTGTCGAACTGTTCTGGGAATCGCTGTTTAAGGTCATCTACTCCAGTGACGTGTAGAGTAAGATGTTCTTTTTTGTCAGCTTTAATGTTGTTAATAGTTACCACACTCAGCTTTTCGCACATTGGTAAACCCAAAATTGCAGGTCCTTCAACATCTACCAAGTAAAATGTTGACGATGTCCATTCAGAGTCTCTGTATAAACATTCAAGTGTTACTGCTCCGAAACAGTCTATACTTGTTCCATTGTAAGCTCTTAGCTTTGTCCTGCCACTCCTACTTTTTACATCCCTTGTGGGAAATCCTTGCTCATCCACCTTGTCAGGCATGATCTGTCTGAATATTCTTAAGGGTAGAGTGTTACCTTGGGCACCTGTGTCTATCTTGAACCGAATATATCTTTCTTTGTGCCTTTTAATTCCTGGTATTCGGAATTGTACCTTGCAGAAAGCCTGCGTTCTCTTTGGTTCATTACTGAAAGTTAGTATCTTCACAGTATCAAATGTGGAAGGATCACTTTCTTCACTGGAGTCAAGGTCCTCAGTCATCATAAAGTGTGTTTGTTTTGATGACTCTCTGCTGTGAAGGTTGTGTTGAGCACTGTCTTGTTTCCTCTTGAAACATAATTTTATCCAGTGGCTCCTCTTTCTGCAGTAATGACATGTAGAGTCTTTAGCTGGACAGTGGTTTTGTATGTGGTTTAGGCCACAACATTTACACATAGCACCTCTGCTTGTGTTGTGTTTTTCTTGTTGTTTCGAACCAGTTGCTTTGTTGTGTCTAGGTTTATAGCTTTTCACTGCATCCACCTGGGCTGCTAATGTACCTTGCTGAATTTGTTTAATGTTTAGTGCTTGTGCCTCGTGTTTCCTGCCTTCATCCAGAAGTTGTTGTAAAGTTAGCGTATCACTCTGGCTCAGTAGCCATTTCTGGAACTCTGGCATTGGTGTGCTAAGAAGAATCTGTTCAATAATTCGCTCTTTTTCTTCTTCGTTGCTAAATTTACATACTCTTGTTTTCTCCTTAATGCGAGTGAAGAAATCATCTAGGCTTTCACCACGTTTCTGTCGCAGGTGGTGAAGCTCTAATCTTGCCGCTCTAAAGTTTGTGTGCTTTATGATCAGACGCTTTTCAAATTCGTCCAATATGGCTACGGGGTCGGTTGCCGACTCAACCGGCATGGCGGTAGCAAAACTGTTGTAAATTTTCAAACCTTCATCGTCCAATGCTTCTAGGATATATGGAGTTAGGGTTTGTCCTTCCAGACCAGTGGTCTTAGAATATAGATCTATGCGTTGGCGCCATAACAAGAAAGCTTCACTCTTATCATCTTGACCGGCAAATCTCATTTGCGGTGCGCTGCGGTAATGTTTAGCTGCCATTGTTGACCTCGATGACGAAAATTAGCCGAATAAACTGTACTCACGTGTTATCGTGTAGCTGTTTTGCGTCAGTCCGGTATCGACCGCTGCCACCATGTAATGTTATGATGTATGTATATAAGCATTACCTCGTCATCTACACAAGCACACACATGTTTCAGAAGGGACTCAGTAAAAGCATGTTCAGTTCGTAGCCATGTTTATTTACAGAATATCGTACATGTCAAGATTCGCATTATATTACAATGTGTGGTTCGTACTTTAATGTATTCATATTACATTGGTAACGTCATTCGACTTGTGGGTTTTGACCCCTACGGCAGTGTGTTTCAGAAGTGTGGCCATTGCCACTTGGATTGTGTGGTATAACCACTTAGAAATGTGTGGCGTTGTCCATCGAATGGATGTGTGTGGCTGGGAAGCCAATTGAGCAGTGTATTTTGTGGATCAAATGTAAGTCGTCTCGTTCCTAACGCAGTTTGTATATTTATGGCAGATTAGCCTGGCGGGGTATGCCAAAGGATTATAAAACTAGCCACATTAGTAAGACTAGTATAGATGAATATTATATAGCTAGCGGCAGACGTAAGCCTAGTGTAACGGATATTAGACGACTAGCAGTAGACGTAAGCCTAGCGTAAGAAGTGTATTGCAAAACTAGCAGGATAAGTAAGTCTAGTGCAAAAGGCTATTATCTAGCGACGGGAGTAAGTCTAGTTAGCCTCTGAATTTATGCCAACGGACATTGGCCGGTAAAAGGAACTGACCGCTAACCAGAACTCTAGATAGAGATTAATGAACATGTGCTTTTAATGAAATAACAAGGATTCTTGCAAGACGTACATGAATGTGATGTGAACTATATCTCCATGTAGTTGTGTCTGCTCATGGAATGATATTATTAATTAAAATGTTTTGAGTCGTCAAATCCTGGTCTTATCAACTGACGTATTCTGAGTTGAGTTAAATACTGTTTATATTCAACTATAATGACCAGTGACACTTAATGCCTGAACACGCTGCATCTCACACTGCTCATCTTAATAAGGCAAGAGACATAACGGTCAGTCAATATTCATATCTTTAATATGAAACATGTTCAGATATAAACGCATCACACGGGTTAACACAGACAATATCAATACCAACGAAGAGTATTACGGAATCCTATAAAAGAGATATAAGAACCCGAAGGACTTTGACTCTAGTATCAGAATACGCATCCAACATCTTGGTCATCCTAAACAACTAGTGTCAGAACGTTAAAAGCCCATAACATACGGGAGTCAGTCCGTAACAGGAACTACCCATGAATGTAGCTGTAGGTAAAGGATCCCGTTACATGCCCACTGAGGCATATTTTCTTGAACGTACGGCACACTAGGGGTATGTGGTCACCATCATGCCTTTAAACTTCCCAGAATTACTCTGGTACTCAATTAATGAGGCTGGGTCGATCCTGGAGCCGTTTGCAGTCTAAAAAATCCCACCTCAACTGGGGATTGAACCAGGGGCTGCTGATCTGGTAAGCCAGTGCACTAACCACTGTGCTACCGCAGCTCTTATGAGTGTAGCTGTGGCACCGATAAAATGACAAATGAACATCTACTGCAAAAGTGCCTGACATACAGTTATCTATCACCTGTACTGCTCCTGGACAAACTCTGTGGAGATGCCAACATCCTCAGGTTTTCTATAAACTTACTCTATTCGATGTCTGAAAATGTACGAAGACAACGAATAAATAACTGATCATAATGTGAAAACAGACAAGAAGATTTTGTATAAGAGTTAAGGAGCATGGAGTAACTACTGCTGCTGGTTCTGCAGGAAGCCTACACCAAACAGTCACATGCTCTTGCAGAAGTGGTTTCTATGGCAATTCATTTGACATAATGAGGTGGCCCAGCCCATGCACAACCTCATGTTAGTTGCCTTCTACGACATGCCTGAGGATGTTCTATTCTTTCTTTGTTTCTACCAATGGGAACTAACTACATGTGGCTACAAACTTCCCTGAAATGTTTCATCTTAAAAACTGACACACGTAATTTGTTTTTGATTATTAATGGAGAAAAAATATCCTGTTCAACCCCTGACCGGTTATAACATGGAATATACAATGTCAGATTATTTTTAATGCGTGTACAGGATTTTGTCTTTCAATGTGGTCTATGTCAAGCTAGGAAAGTCAGAAAAATATTTGTGGAGAGAAGATGAGAAGTAAAAAGTCATAATTTTTAGACATGGTTTAACAATACTTAAGTATATAAACCAATAAAACGGTATTGAATCAGTTCTACAAATTTTTACAGCAGCCCCTTAATTTATTTAACAATACTTAGGAATTTTCTAGAATTCTCAAGGGAAAGCAATAACAATTTTAGATAGTAGTACTGACACAGAGGAAAAGAAGATAAGTGATGACGGTCTGGTAAGTCATTGTCTATTCTTGCAAACCAAAATGGTTCTCTCAAAGCTAAGCAGACTTCACAAATTGACGTGCATGTCAGAGTATAAGCAGAAGTGAGAATCACCAGTGATACACACATATAACATAATTATGATCTGTATAATGAGTCTTCAGGTATGTACAGGTTACAAAGACCAGCACTAGATGCTGTTGCCTCTTGTCACCATTTTTCTTCTCACTGGAAATATATTTGATTATGAAATACAGCAACAACAGCCACCGGAAATGGAATTTGACCAGACAGCTCGATGATCTAGATTTTGACAATGTCAAATTTTCCTCTTTTTCCTATTCCATAACTGAAACCAGATGCTAGACAAAATGAGAACACAGTTCTGAACATTCATAGAGACAAAGATTATAAGAATAAAAGCCATTTTGCACTGGGAGAAACACCTCTTCAAGATATGGACTCTTACATTATATCAAAGTTTGAGGAGCAGACAATATCAAAATAAGATTACATAAGACAAGAGGGGCTGGCAATGTACCGGGAAGTATACAGACTTACTTAGTCGTTTGATAAGGGTGGATTTAGGCTGACTACTGGCCACTAAAATGATAGACCACAAATCTGGCCACTATGGACGTTATAGGTATCAGTCCGAAGTCGTTGATAGTCAGCAGCCCAGTAGAGTACCACCCCTATAGACACCAGGGATATAATAGGTTGCAGTGTGAGGTGTCTTGTCTGGTCTGTTGTTGGTTGCTGTGAGTGTGGGTGATGTGGTTCACAAGTTCACAACATTTGTAGCATGACATGGAAAGTCATATAAAGGTGTAACTGCTATTGACGTTTCCAATGTTTATTATCTGACGCCACAAGACAGGTAACAATACATCCATTTCACAATAAACCATAGTCATGACAGTTCACGAAAATCAGCATAAGTTATGTTCATCAATGCATCTGGCATATACTCAAATAATGATATGGCGCCAAGGGGATTATACTGTTGGCTCCAATATTACAAAAGTGCATCAATACTCCTCTCACTGATCAGATGTGCTAAATGAGTCTAATCATAAGTCGCACGAGGATGGTGTTCCAGGAGTATAGGTCAAGCTGACCTTTACAGGCATTCCTAAGTCTAACCTCGACGTAGGTGCAATCGCTGACATAGCGACGTTCATAGAACATAGAACTGTCCTTCGGGCTAAGTATGACCCGTGTACATATTAATCTCAGGTATGAAGATACCTGGGGTGTGACTTCTAGTAGAAGAACCTCTATTTCTGTAATTCGTAAGTGAGCAGAGATCGACCATTGTCAACATAAAGTTAGATTACAGATTTGAAACATAAATGAGGTATTACCTTGTTTCGAAATCAACACCACAAAAACACACGCCTCCAGGCGTTTTTGAATCATCAAGGGAAGGACCTTGTAAGCTAAACTAACTCACAATAGGGCTCCTAATTCCCTATCAAAGAATCACAGAGACGCAAGAAGCGTTCTCTCTGCTTCACAACTTTTCATCCACTCCCTGACAGGAAAGCTTCTCAAGCACACCTAACGTCCGGACATGCGCAGAACGCAAACCTGAGTGAGAATCAAACGAGACGATGTGGGGAACATTCCAGATAAAGATTTGTAATAAATCGCGCCTTATATGGACAGGAATAAAAACCTCAACACTGGTTTCAATCATTCCAAGAAACAGTTGACCGATACCACCATATAAGGAGAATGACCACACATCGTTCTCAAACAATGGACCGACGTGTCCCGTCACAAGAGAAGGTAACCATCATTGAAAATGGTAATCACAGTCAAACTAGGGTTATCTAGCTTTGACCGAAAAAAATTAAAGTGTACAATTCAGACAAGCTAATTATACAATGTCTTTAGAAAATAATTATACAATGTCTTCGGAAAAAAATTATGTGCGCAAGTTTGAGGAGCAGACAATATCAAAATAAGATTACATAAGACAAGAGGGGCTGGCAATGTACCGGGAAGTATACAGACTTACTTAGTCGTTCCTCTTCTACTCTGGGGTGTAGAGCTGTGCCAGTGAGAACGCCATGCTGTCCTATCGGCAATCTAGTCCTCGGTCATTCAGGGATTGTCTAATGTTGTCCTCCCTGTGGTCCAGATCCCTGGCTTTTGGTTTCCCATATTTGTTGTAGTATCCGATCTTCCATTCTGCATACATGGCCAAACCATCGTAGTTGGGATTGTTCCACTTGGGGAAGTAACCAGAAGAAATAAAATCCAAAACAAAAATAAGAATATGCAACTCCAACGTCATGGCAATCCTATTGTATGGCTCTGAAACATGGTGAACAATAAAAATGGCAACCCAGAAGTTAGACTTTCATAAGTGGGTGCCTGCGCAGAACAGATGGACTAAAATGGTGTTAACAAGATCAAAAACTTAGAAATGATGCAAAGAACCAGACAAGTGCCAGTAGAAGAAAAGGAAATAATGGCAAAGACAAAGATTGAGGACACTAGATGACGATGATAGCATTATAGGCAGTCATTGTTTTGGAATCCCCAAGGTAACAGAAATAAAGGGGGAACCCATCAACACATGGCACTTGGAAACAGGCCTGACAAATGTTAGAACATGGAGATGACAACTTGAGCAGATGAAACAAGACATGGCACTTGGAAACAGACCTGACAAATGTTAGGACATGGAGATGACAACTTGAGCAGATGAAATAAGACATGGCACTTGGAAACAGACTTGACAAATATTAAGACATGGAGATGACAACTTGAGCAGATGAAACAAGATGTTAAGTCCTTTTTCGCATAGGAGTTAAGTGTGCGAGACTTAACATAACTAGATGCAAGTCTAACTGTGTTAGAATAGATGCACTATGTGTGCGCATCTGAGTAAGTATTATAGGATTAATTAATTACATACCAATTGTTGCACTAAAGAGCGCAACTTGGTGCGATCAGGTTTTGGTTTTGTTGCCAAACAGCGTTGACGCTGAGAGATAAAAAAATGCCGGTGAATGAAGACAGACGTTCTGGTCTAATAACCCCATATTGTGGGAAGATTTGATTATTAAGTGATATGCTATCTTCCAGGGTGAAGTACTATTAGCCTTTGGCAATTCTGGCTCATCTTTTACCAGTATCCCGATTTGATACTTGTTATGAATACTCGGTAAGATCCTAGCAGGGCTTCGGCACGCCTATTCATGACCTGCCGCTAGTGTGGCTAGAGATCCTCTGCTGGTCAAGATTTGAATCATTATACTATGGAATCTCAAGCGATGATATCCGGCTTTTAAATATATATATTATTATAAAATGGGATCTATTAATACAAGTAATATGCACTGCAATACTCCCGCCGTCAATGGGATTTCGGCGGCCAGTGAGGTCAGTCAAGTTTGACATTGCTACTATAAATATATTCACTTCATGCTGATTTTTCGTATGTGTCGTGGATGCCATTTTTGATGAACGAGTATATCTACTCTTGATGTTGCCGTCCATGTCTTTGAACTACCGTCCATGTCTTTGAATAATAAATCATTGTGGAAACTGACCGTCAAACCATGAGTCCAGTATCTATCAGTTATATCTGAACGTTTGTATACATTACTGTTACGTCCATTTTCGCACAACCATTTATGATGCGAGACTTAACAGATTACCAGATGCTAAAATCTAACTATGTTAGACGTACTTAGGTACGCATCTATGTATGTGATAATAGCTTAAATTTATTATGCACCAAAGAGCACAAATTTGGTGCGAGATATTCGTTGGTTGCCACAGAGAACGCTTACACGTCAAAGAGAGAGAGACAAGATGCCGGCTTTACAAGACAGACGTTGTTCTGGTCTCTGAGTCCCATATTGTGGGAATAATTGATAGTGGTCATCTATTTGATACCTTCCAGGGTGAAGCGTTTGCCATAGACAATTCTGGCTCATCTTCGTCAGTATCTCAATGTGATACTCGACGTAAGTACTTTTCAAGATTCTGGCAGGGCTTCAGTAAGGCTGTTCATGACCTACTGCTAGTGCGTCCAGATCCTCTGTGAAGTAAGTTTGAAATTGATGCTTTGTATTGTAGTCTCAAGTAAAGATGTCCGGCCAAATATACATAAGAATCTATGATCAAAGATAGGATCTGAAAAGATGTAAAATATCTTCACCTCAATACTTTTGCTGTTCACGGGTTGTCCAACGGTCATTGAGGTCAATCAAGTTTGACATTGAAATCGTATCTACATGCTGTATTATGATTGCCATGCCTGATGTTCCAGTGTGTCTTCGTATGATGATGTCGTCCACGTTTTGTCAAATAAATTCATTATAGAAACTGTCCTTCAAGCCCGGAGTTCAACGTCCATCAATCACATCTGAATGTTGGTTTACATATTGACATTGATTCGTTATTATCACAGCCCATAAACATGTCATCATTGGGGTCACTATATTAGTCGGCCACCCTTAAGCCTGACCAAACTGACAGCATTCCTAGTCAGTAGTCTGATGGACTATTAGTATAAGACACAACCAATATTCACAAGAAATAACTGTCGCATCGACGGAAGGTCAAAGTACATACAGAAGCAAACAGCGTATCAGCCGATGGCCAAAGAACATAACGAAAGTTATAAGAACACTAACACTATATACTATATATCAGACCCAAACAAGAAAACGAAACTACAACAACTACCATTGGCCCATCTTTTCGGCCCACACTGTTCTACCATTCGCGTTGAAACATTAGTCGGCTACCATTGTAAGCCCGACCAATGCTGACAGTATTTAAGTCAGCAGATATATTGACAGTCACGTATAAATACGACTATCAGCCAAATAACCGTCGTATCACAAGACATGGCACTTGGAAACAGACCTGACAAATGTTAGGACATGGAGATGACAACTTGAGCAGATGAAACAAGACATGGCACTTGGAAACAGACCTGACAAATGTTAGGACATGGAGATGACAACTCGAGCAGATTACACAAGACAGCATGGCACTTGGAAACAGACCCGACAAATGTTAGGACATGGAGATGACAACTTGAGCAGATGACATAAGACAACATGGGACTTGGAAACAGACCTGACAAATGTTAGGACATGGAGATGACAACTTGAGCAGATGACACAAGACAGCATGGCATGGCATCAATTAGTTGTATGCCTATGCTCCACAGTAAACTAAACAGTGATGAGCACTATAACTTGTACAGGATCCAAACTGGTCACAATATAAACAGGCTACCATTATCAGTGGGGAGCCGTGGTAGCACAGTGGTTAGTGCTCTGGCGTCCTAGCTCGGTGGTCCATGGTTTGATCCCCAGTTGAGGTGGGATTTTTTAGACCACAAACAACTCCGGGGTTGACCCAGCCTCATGAATTGGGTACCAGAACAACTCTGGGAAGGCTAATGTGGCCGGCGTGATGCTGACCACATCACCCCTTGTGTACCGATGGTCAAGAAAATATGTGCCTAACACCATATTCCCAATATGTCTCAATGGGCGTGTAACGGGATCCTTTACCTACCTTTATAAGTGGTGGCTTATAATAATAACATATCAGATATGTTCACTATTTCTTGTCTTCTTTTATTATCTCATTATTAACCTGTTCTGTCATTACTATTGGGGATCAAGAGATTATAACTGAAAACATTTACTCAGATTTAATGGTAAGCAGCACAACTTCCTGTCTACAGTACTATTTATCTATTCTGTTGTTGACTTATTATCCATGCCATGATGTCAAACTGTCCAGGACCTTCTCTATTTATCGTCCACTTCCTCTTTTTCCTTCAATCTTTCCTGTTGTCACGATATATACCAGCTTTCTTCATCTCACAACATGCCCAAAGAAAATGGTTTGCTTCCTTCTAACATGAGTATATCTGTCAACCTGTACGTATTTTTGATACTTTTAGCAGTGTACACTCATTGTACGGGTTCCCCCCCCCCCCCCCCAAAAAAAAAAAAACATCGGAAATTTTTTTTATTAAAAAAAAATTCTAAATATATTTTTCAACCCAAGTTTTTTAAAATTTTAAATCTGAAAATATTTTCTAGCCCAGGTTTTTTTTTTAAACCAATTTTTCCGGGAATCTCGGCGTCTGTTTTTAAACTGAGGTCTCTTCCAGCAACCAATCAAATCCTTTATACCCAACAATTCGGCAAAAACTTTGAATTCGGCCTCATTCGGTTTTCAGCGTGACATGACATATTTTTAAAGTTACCTGTTACCAGCCACGCTTGCCAAGACACTTCGACGCCATTTAGTTTAAAAAAGCTAAGTACTTATAACTTGGTTAAATATTGCTGTTTTGCTTTGTTGCAATTTAATCGATGTCTTAATCTTTCCAGTTATATCTTGCCCTTCAGCATATTTCCGATAAATTAATGTCATAATATTCTGTGTAGGCCCTACATAACTAGAAAAAAAAACGTTTGTTTGCGTTGAGTAGGCCTACTTTATTCCAGCGGTCGAGATTCACTGCTTTATTTTTTAATAAAGTGGCGATCTATTATCACTGGTCTAGGCTACCAACTTTTAAATAATAATTTTGTAAATTTTTAGTAGTACGTTTTTTCTTCCTAGATTTGATATTCTGTTCATAATTTGGTTTTTTTATTTTTTGCTGTTAGCTGTTTGCTTTGCTTCGTTGTATTTTATTTTTGTCGTTCTCTTAATCTTTCCAGTTATATTTTGACCATTTAAATATTTCCAATAAATTAATATCATAAAATTTTGTGTAGGCCCTACAAAAGTAGAAAAAAAAAAGTTTATTTGCATTGAGTAGGCTACTTTATTCCAGCGCTCGAGATTCGCTGCTTTATTTTTTAATAACGTGGCAATCTATTATCACTGGTATAGGCTACCAACTTTTAAATAATAATTTTGTAAATTTTTGGTGCTACGTTTTTCTTCCTAGATTTGATATTCTGTTCATAATTTGGTAATTTTCTTTTTTTTTTTTTTTGCTGTTGGCTGTTTGCTTTGCTTCGTTGTATTTTTGTTGTTGTCGTTCTCTTAATCTTTCCAGTTATATTTTGATCATTTAAATATTTCCAATAAATTAATGTCATAATATTCTGTGTAGGCCCTACATAACTAGAAAAAAAGTTTGTTTGCGTAAACTTCGCTGCTTTATTTTTCAGTAAAAAAATCCACACAGACTGCAGGAGGTCCATGAATGCAGACACACTCACTACTTGTTTACAGTGTAAGATTAACTTTGATACATGCTGTGCAGACTTTAAGCCCACAAATGCAATTCTGCAAAGTGCTAAAAGTGCATGTGTTGATTATAATACAAAACACTGTACATCGAAAGAATAGTGTACCTCATGATCACTAAGTTTTTTATATGTAAAGAACAGCATGAGGCTATTAGGCTAGCATGTTTTATATCACAATAATTCAAATGCTAATAGATTTGTATATGTCATTTCTCATTTTAAAACTATATTGTGTATAATTTATTAATATATTTTTTTCGTAATGATTTTTGGATGTTTGTAAGGATTTTTGTCGTCCGGCGTACAGGTTTTTGTCTCAGGAGGTTGACAGGTATGAATGAGGAATAAGTTTCCTTTGTGCATTGGCCTCTTACAGGACATCCTCATTACTCTCTTTAAACAGAGTATTTTTAACGTTCTGTAAAACCACATCTGTGTGGCCTCTAGTGCTTTTCCTACTTGTTTACTACATCTATGGCTCACTTGTGTATTGAATTCTGTATTTGAATAGGGCATGCCTATTAAAAATGAAGCAAAATTTAGCATTCCCCAACTGTGCCCTGTCTCTGGGTGAAAAATTGTCCACGCATGGTTCATTCTTACGTTTTACAGCAGAATACAGAATTAGCAAAACCAAACAAATATAATCACCTTGTATTATATATAGAAATAAGCAGGAATGAATAAAATATTGATCTATGTACATTTCTCTCAAATTACATAATAAATAAGTGAGATCTAGTGATTGAATAGCATGGGACGTAGTGCCAATATGAAAACAGTGCAATGGTCATGAATTTCACACACTTGTCAGTTATCATTTTGTGGTGAGAAAAGAACTATCAAACCAGATTTAGTGAAACCTGGCAGCCTATTGGACTTAAGATTGTACTTTACTCTGGGATTTAAAAAAAAACCTGATATGTTGTATAAACTGTGAGCGGCATGTTTATAACGTTGACTAAATATCAATTCTTAATTTAATTGTGCTTCCCTAGGCTTAAGCATCATGTCCTCAGGTTGAGCAGTATGTTGATCTTTATAATGATATGTTTTATTGTTTGCACAAGTTTGAAATGTCATTATAAAATTTTCTTTACTTCGTGGCTAGGTGCAGGATACCCATGGTGCACTCTGATCAATAGTGAGTGACGTCATGCAAGACCACGCTCCTTGGCTGAAATTTCTCGAGTTCGAAATATAAAACTATTACCACAATTATGGCAGGTACATGACAGTTAGATTTTTAACATGACACACATTATTATATAGTTATGCCCCCTGTGAGTCTCTAAAGAGACAAAGAAAAAACAGTATTACTACTCCTTCAGGCATATTGTGTCAGGTGACTACTAATATGAGGTTATGTATGAGGCAAGCCTTCTCATCACGTAAACCACACTGCTATTGAAACCACCACTACAGGAGCATGTGAATGTTTGGTGAAGGTTTTCAGTAAAGGGACTATAGCTACAGTGGTGGTCCATGCTCAGTAAGGAGTGGAAAAGGAAAAAAAAATTATATACAGTTGACAATATTAACTTACTTATATATAGTTATGAGTGACAAGTACGGTTTATAGTGATAGAAAATAATGGAAAAGTTAAAGACAGGGAAAGTAGATTACTGATCACATTTATTATATACGAGGGGCGTTCATAAAATAATGCACCACATCGTTTTTCTCAGCTAATAATGAAGATAGAAGCATGAAATTTTGCATACTTCAAATATGGCATGTGCCAATTGTGTGCACCAAATCGCACCGCAACCGGCCAAATAATACGGCTGCCCTAAACCGTTGAAATGGAGCGTGTTAGCAACTTGCATTATAAACAGCGAATTGTGATAGAATTTCTCGTTGCAGAGAAGGAAACTGTTGTGAATATTCACAAACGTCAATGTGATGTGTATGGAAGTTTTGCAGTCGACAGGAGTACAGTCAGTCGCTGGGTTCAGAGAATCAAAGAATCAGGAAGTGGAGATACGGAGCTGCTTGATCGGCCGCGCTGTGAACGTCCTGCCACAGCCACCAACGCAGAAATGTTGAAATGCGCTGAGGGCATTATTCTTACTGATAGGCGAATCACTACTCAACAACTTGGCCTTACAGCTGTCAGTCAGCATTGGTATGCAAATGCAGTAATAAAAACTCTCTGATTTTCTAAGGTTTGCGCAAGAGGGGTTCCTCGAACTCTCACAAATGACCACCGATTGCAAAGGAAAGCAATTTCTTCTGAATTGTTGGAGCGTTTCAATGCTGATGGAGAGAACTTTTTGGCTAAGATTGTTACAGGTGACGAAACCTGGGCACATCATTTTGAACCTGAGACAAAAAGACAGTCAATGGAGTGGCATCATTCGCAATCACCAAGAAGAAAGACATTCAAGACAATTCCTTCAGCTGGAAAGGTCATGATCACTGTCTTTTGGGACATTGAAGGTGTGATTCTTGTGGACGTTATGCCAAGAGGAGAGACAATCAATTCGCAAGCTTACATTAAGACATTGAAAAAACTCAATCAACGTTTTCGCAGAGTTCGGCCACACAAGAATCCAGCAGACCTGCTTCTCCTTCACGACAATGCGCACCCTCACACAAGTCTGGCAACACGGGAAGCAATCACCAAATTGGGTTGGACTGTACTACCCCATCCACCCTATAGTCCCGATTTGGCACCCTCTCATTTTCATCTATTTGGTCCACTTAAAGATGCACTCCGTGGGACAAGGTTTGAAGATGATGAAGGAGTGATTCATGCAGCGAAGAAATGGCTACATGATCAAGACAAAATCTGGTACGGGCTAGGAATACATGCACTTGTTTCACGCTGGCACAAAGTCGTACAAGTTGATGGGGATTATGTTGAATAATACCGATGTTTACAGCGGATTGATCAACCGCTTGCTTGTCACTGATCAAAGAAACAACAATTAATAATCTGTTGTACCAATAAACGCTGTTAGGTGTAACGGAACAATGGATAATTTCTTGTTGCCCTATGACGCCGCAAGGTGTGATGGCCGGAGACTGCTTTGGCAGTCGATGGCCAAGGGAGAATGATGATGATGATGAATACCGATGTTTACATGACATATCCATGTATATTGTGTATAAATTTCATGCTTTTTGAATAAACAGCTCCTGAGAAAAACGATGTGGTGCATTACTTTCTGAACGCTCCTCGTAGTTATGCAAGTAATCAGTCATATCTTCTTTAAAGAGGTAATAAGGTCATTAAGTGTGTACGATATTACTATTCTGAACATGATTTCTAATTGTGTCCATTACCACAGCAGAAGTAATATATTATATAACATACATGAAAGCCTCTTGATATTTTGACACTTTAAAAATGATAATTAAAATGTAGGGTAAGTGTGTCAAAACTGTGAATAAATTATGCAAATTAGTTAACTCTTTAAGTCCCAATCGACTTTATAAAGGCTCGGGGGTTAGACGCGCTTGGCCCAATCAACTTTAAAAAGCCTTTAGTATATGTGCCTCTGTTTGAGACTGTTTCTAACACAAACCACCCAAAACGTCATTTCTGACTGCAAGTACATTCTTTTAAATACTGCACGTGTTTAAGAGTGAACATGTTTCTGTTTTGAGATATTTATTTTAGATTCTTAAAGCGATTTTTTTAAGCGCATATCCTCCATTTTACCTTGAATAACTAATCATTTTTTTTTAAGCGCATATCCTCCATTTTACCTTGAATAACTAATCATTTTTCAATGAAAGCTTTTATACTTGTAGCACAAGAGTAAAGTACATCCAATTACCTTCAGTTTCATATAAAACAACAAAGTTATTTATGCATATGAACATTTTAAAAAATTATTTCCAAACAACAACAATAAAAACGCACTGGGGTAGCCATTTTTGCTTGGGCCAAACCCACTTTTTTGCTTGGAACTGAAAGAGTTAACTAAATAAGCATGCTGTATCAAGTTTGAATACGCCTGATTTCACATACAAAAATATATTAATTTTCATTTAGATAGCATTAAAATGCAGTCGTTAATGATTTATTTATTTTACTAAAGACCTTTGAAATTTCAGTTTCATGTAGGGTAAAATAAGTTGACAAACGGTATCTTTCCTTTATTTTTTTTAAACACAAAAAGTGTTGCACATTTTTTTTTAACTTTTAAGCAACAGATTTTTAAAAAATTCAGAAAGTGTTGTTTTAGTTGTCCTTGTAATGTTATGATGTATGTATATATACGTTACCACGTTCTCTTCACAGGCACACACATGTTTCAGAAGGCACACAGTAAAAGCGTGTTCAGTTTGCTGCCATGTTTATTTACAGAATATTCGTACATGTGAAGTTTCGTATTATATTACAATGTGTGGTTTCGTATTTTAATGTATTATATTACATCCCCCCTTTTTTTAAAAAAAATGTGTGCAAACATTTCCAACGAAATGTTTCATGTGAGAAAGGATAAGTATGTGTAATGTTCAGTGTGGGTATATATGTCACTGTCTGCATCGGCTGGGAGGTGTCACTGTACGGCCAGAACGAGTGGTGTAAAGAGCTGGTGGTTCTGCGGAAGTCCCTGGTTTAGCTTGAGTTGGTTGTGATTTCGGCCTTGGCGCTTGTTGGTTTTGTGGGGCACCAAGGTCTGGAGTTACTGCATTGTCTGTTGAGAGCATGGGAGTTCTCTGCTCTGTTGTATTCTGTGGGATTTCTCTTATGTCCACTCTGTTTCGCCTCAGGAGGTTGTTGCTGCTGTCTGGTCTTAAGGTATAGCTCCTGGGTTCAGGGTTTCTGGAAATGATTGTTGCTTTTGACCATGTGTCATTGTCATGGTTGTAGGTAGTCACATGCTGACCAGGATATAATGGTGGTGTCTTTAGCACATTTGTCATAGTTGGATTTCTGAACTTGCTGACGATGCTGAAGTTGATCATATGTGCTGTCTTTATGTTGTGGATGGAAGTGGACCTTAAATGGTAGAAGGTCTTTAATTCTTCTATCAAACATAAGTTCTGCTGGACTGTCGATCTTACTGTCTACTGGTGTTGTTCTCCATCTCAAGAGTGCTAGGTGTACATCCTCTGTTCTTGTTTTCTTCATGATTGACTTGATAGTGTGTATCTGTCTCTCACTGAAGCCATTAGATTTAGGATATCTAGGTGATGATGTTGTGTGTTTGATCTTCCAGTCCTTAGTAAAATTTCTGGATGCTTGACCTGAGAAATGTGGACCGTTGTCTGATCTAATTTCATCTGGGATACCAAATATGCTGCAATACTTCTTTGTAATGTCTGCAATAACAGCTGATGGTGAGAGTTGTGGAAGTTTCTCAATGATAGGAAATTTGCTGTAGTAATCAGCAATAATAAGATAGTCATTATTGTCGATGGAGAAAATATCAGTTCCTATAATGCTCCAAGGGCTCAATGGTATGTCTGATGGTATGAGAGGTTCTCTGCACTGCCTATTGGCATGTTCTTGGCAAACTGAACAGTTTTTACATAGTGTTTCTATGTCCTTGTTTATCTGTGGCCAGTAAACATCTTTCTTTGCTCTCAGTTGTGTCTTCACAATACCAAGGTGACTATTATGGAGCTGTTTAAGAATGATATCGCGATGTGTTTCTGGTATAACAATGCGATCTCCTTTAAGGATCAGACCATCTTCGATGCTTAACTCATCCCTCATAGAGTAGTATGGACGGATGTGTGTTGGAACTTCCCTGATAGAGCTTGGCCATCCATGGTATATCAGTTCTTTGAGAAAGTTAAGGATAGGATCTCTCATTGTGTCTTCTCTGATGTGTTCAAGCCGATTATCGCTAAACTTGACAAAAATCAACTTTGGTGTTTGGGGTAAGATCTGCTGTCTTGTTGGGGTTTGGTAGTCTGCTGAGAGCATCTGCAAGACCTGTATCCTCTTTAATGTTGTTAATAGTTACCACACTCAGCTTTTCGCACATTGGTAAACCCAAAATTGCAGGTCCTTCAACATCTACCAAGTAAAATGTTGACGATGTCCATTCAGAGCCTCTGTATGAACATTCAAGTGTTACTGCTCCGAAACAGTCTATACTTGTTCCATTGTAAGCTCTTAGCTTTGTCCTGCCACTCCTACTTTTTACATCTCTTGTGGGAAATCCTTGCTCATCCACCTTGTCAGGCATGATCTGTCTGAATATTCTTAAGGGTAGAGTGTTACCTTGGGCACCTGTGTCTATCTTGAACCGAATATATCTTTCTTTATGCATTTTAATCTCTGGTATTCGGAATTGTACCTTGCAGAAAGCCTGCGTTCTCTTTGGTTCATTGCTGAAAGTTAGTATCTTCACAATATCAAAAGTGGAAGGATCACTTTCTTCACTGGAGTTAAAGTCCTCAGTCATCATAGAATGTGTTTGTTTTGATGACTCTCTGCTGTGAAGTTTGTGCTGAGCACTGTCTTGTTTCCTCTTGAAACAAAATTTTATCCAGTGGCCCCTCTTTCTGCAGTAATGACATGTAGAGTCTTTAGCTGGACAGTGGTTTTGTATGTGGTTTAGGCCACAACATTTACACATAGCACCTCTGCTTGTGTTGTGTTTTTCTTGTTGCTTCGTACCAGTTGCTTTGTTGTGTCTAGGTTTATAGCTTTTTACTGCATCCACCTAGGCAGCTAATGTACCTTGCTGAATTTGTTTAATGTTTAGTGCTTGTGCCTCGTGTTTCCTGCCTTCATCCAGAAGTTGTTGTAAAGTTAGTGTATCACTCTGACTCAGTAGCCATTTCTGGAACTCTGGCATTGGTGTGCTAAGAAGGATATGTTCAATAATTCGCTCTTTTTCTTCTTCTTTGTTAAATTTACATACACTTGTTTTCTCCTTGATGCGAGTGAAGAAATCATCTATACTTTCATCACGTTTCTGTCGCAGGTGGTGAAGCTCTAACCTTGCCGCTCTAAAGTTTGTGTGCTTTATGATCAGATGTTTTTCAAATTCGTCCAATATGGCTACGGGGTCGGTCGCTGACTCAACGGGCATGGCGGTAGCAAAACTGTTGTAAATTTTCAAACCTTCATCGTCCAATGCTTCTAGAATATATGGAGTTAAGGTTTGACCTTCCAGACCAGTGGTCTTGGAGTATAGATCTATGCGTTGGCGCCATAACAGGAAAGCTTCACTCTTATCATCTCGACTGGCAAATCGCATTTGGGGTGCGCTGCGGTAGTGTTTAGCCGCCATGGTTGACCTCAATGACGAAAATTAGCCGAACAAACTGTACTCACGTGTTATCGTGTAGCTGTTTTGCGTCGGTCCGGTATCGGCCGCTGCCACCATGTAATGTTATGATGTATGTATATATACGTTACCACGTTCTCTTCACAGGCACACACGTTTCAGAAGGCACACAGTAAAAGCGTGTTCAGTTTGCTGCCATGTTTATTTACAGAATACTCGTACATGTGAAGTTTCGTATTATATTACAATGTGGGGTTTCGTATTTTAATGTATTATATTACAGTCCTTAAGCATTTAAATGTACTAATTAAAAACTTGAAATGACTGTTCTGGGAATGCTACAGAAAACTTGACAAGATCTGATTTGTTGACAGGTTACAAAATTTAAAAAAACTAGCAGTTAAAAATATTCAGGAAAATCTTGAATATAAAACTTGTTTTATTTCTTTGTTCCTCCACAGGATGATAGAAATGTCACTTCCAATTTTTCACTCCTATCCAACTAATTTATATGATAGAAACATCAAAATAAAGAAGATTAAATGCCATTTCATTATATAAAATGTTATATCACATTAACGTGACAGCTCAGCATGAGATCGATCACATAACCTCACTTTGGGCAGTAATTTTTCCTGTCTATTATAATGTCAGTTTATTTTAGATTTTATTTTGATTCTGGACATAAAAACACTTTTTTTAAAATTTCAACTTACTTGTCAAACAATAGTTACTGCACCATGTTTGAACACTTGTTACAAGCATATACAAGTGAGGAAATGTTCGCCGCATGGAGGATGGCCACATCACTAAAGATATTTTCTACAGACAACTGGCAGATGGCAAAAGAACAGTTGGGCGACCACCGCTGAGGTTCAAAGATGTGTGCAAAAGAAACATGAAGGCACTGGACATAAATCCAGCAACCTGGGAGGATGGATGAAGCTGCTGACACACCAAATGGTGATGCTTCCCATGGCGCCTCGTCAGATTAAGCGAAAAGAAGCTCTCACAACAAGCAGAAGAGAAAAGAACGTGCCGAAAGTTACACCAGGCAAAAAAACAAACCAGCTAAAGGTTATCACCTCAGGGGCATATTCCTGTAGTTGGTTATGACTGAAGAAGGCTCCTTCTACTACTATAATTGAGGATATTAAAAAAAAACAGAAATCAACTTTTCAGTCACCCTGTATAAAAGTCATTGCTTAAACAGCTGACATTAACATCTCATTATACAAAGCACAAGATTTAATATCACAGTCATCTAACATAATACTGAAGTTATGATTTCCTGACAATCAGATAGTATGCAACATGGATGTCCTTCCCGGCAAGCAACCTATCAGCTCTATCCAAGAACTCAACAGTGCATTCTGGTTCTGAATGAGACAATGAAAGAAACTACATAAAACAGTTATCTGAAAACATTTTCTACATTTTATGTAATTTAGAAAAAGATCAATAAAATTAGTTTACTGATGCAATAACGAAATAACTTCTTTGTTGCTTGATTCCAAATAATCACATCTATTTCTCTCAAAGTTGGTGGTCTGTCTCTATCTTCTCTCATCTAACCACATCTATTTCTGTCTTAAAGATGGTGGTCTGTCTCAGGCTTCTCTCACACAATCATATCTACTTCTCTTATAAAGTTGGTGGTCTGTCTATTTCACCATACAGTTTCTCCCTCAAGACAACTGGTGAAGGCCATACTGTCAGTCTCCTTTTGTCATGGAGTTGACATTTTTAAAGAATGTGTTGTACTGTTTTCACCACATGGACACATATCTTGTTTATCCATTTTTATTATATTTTACAGATTTAAAAAAAATTTGTTAGACTTTATATTATTGAACAAACTCTGGTGCCAAGCCTGGCTGAAAAAGTGAGGAGGGGAATGCATGGAGGCCGTAAGGAGGCAGCCCCTCCACCTTGCAAAGGCACAACAGTTCAATCACCTGTTTGCCTTAAAAACCAATTAATAGAAATGACAGAGTGAAAACTGGACTGATCTTAAAGGCGACAAACTGTCATGGATTACTGACTACGACTTATTATCATGGAAAATTAGGAGTATTAAGGGAAAGAAGAGAAGCTGGTGGAGGAGATGAGGAAAGCAAAATTAGAAATCCTGGCTCTAACATAAACAAAGACAATATGTTGTACATGTTGAGGTTGCCAGCCGTATGGACAACCTCATACAAGCTGGCTCTAACAGAAACAAAGACAATTTGTTGTACATGTTGAGGTTGCCAGCCGTATGGACAACCTCATACAAGCTGGCTCTAACAGAAACAAAGACAATTTGTTGTACATGTTGAGGTTGCCAGCCGTATGGACAACCTCATACTAGCTGGCTCTAACAGAAACAAAGACAATATGTTGTACATGTTGAGGTTGCCAGCCGTATGGACAACCTCATACAAGCTGGCTCTAACAGAAACAAAGACAATATGTTGTACATGTTGAGGTTGCCAGCCGTATGGACAACCTCATACTAGCTGGCTCTAACAGAAACAAAGACAATATGTTGTACATGTTGAGGTTGCCAGCCGTATGGACAACCTCATACAAGCTGGCTCTAACAGAAACAAAGACAATATGTTGTACATGTTGAGGTTGCCAGCCGTATGGACAACCTCATACTAGCAGCCTCATGTAACGACATGCCTGGAGGTTCAGTGGTCCTATTCTTGCTCTGTCTCTCAGATACCCCTAGGAACTACATGGGGCATATCTTGCAGTACTCTGTGAGTGACAACTCCAGTGTACACTATGCTGAATTTGTAGCTAGGTTCCACTATTTCTGAGAGGCTGTTTAATTCAATATTTTGATGGCTCCTTGTAACAGCTATAAGAATTTGTGGAGAATGTTGTCGTGACCCCTGTTTAACGTTATCATCATCATTTTTGTTCTTTATGAAACATGGAACCCTCAAGGTGGTGGTGGCGTAGTTGGTTGGTTGATGCCTGAAATGTGACGTAAATCAACTTGAAAAGCAAAAATGTGAAAACAGCAAGATTACACAGGCACACAAAACGGCTCAATCTAACAGTTACAAGGGGGAAAATAACGAAACACTTCCCTGTAGAAATCTGTATGCTGGTAGCTGTATGTACTTTTGAAGCAAGCGCTGGCAGATTTATGCTGATAAGGACGCATATAAGCCATCTATAATACTATACCATGTATATAGTGCATTCCACCCGTGTCGAACTCGCTCAAGTCGATTTTTGCTCAAACAGAAGCAATTCTGAAAGTTCCTGAAATTTTTTCTTCTTAGGCTTTGTTAAAAAACTCCGGTTAAGTTGACTTCTGATAACTAGAATTTTCTGATAAGTTGAGGTAATTTTTCTGTCCCAACTCAAATTTTGACTTGCATAAGTAGAAGTTCTGCCTCCATCGCTTAACTCTTAGTATACGAGATCAAAAACCACGTTTTTACGAGCTAATTTCATAGAGTTCATTTTTAGACATGACTACCTTTACAGATTTTGCAATAAATCATTTATTTATAAAGATAACATAAAGTGTTATATATCAAAATGTGAAGAAACGAAACCCCTATATCAAGCACTTAACTAAATTGTTCAGTGGTTTTAAACATGCATTCACCTATACATTTTCGTTATTGACACGGAAACCGTCTAAACCGTCTTGGCCTTTTAGAAAGGCCGGCCGTAAAACGGGGATCGATGGTCGGCCTTTCTAAAAGGCCGCTCGTATACTAAGAGTTAAGTTACAGTATTATGAGATCGTATGTGATTTGTTTGTGAACAGGTGTTAAAAGGTTAACAAATGTCCATGAATCCGGCAGTACATTACAATGCTAACATTCATTACATCAGCAAGAATGTAATTATCGGGCCGACTGAGCAAACACTGGATCACCTCAGTTTGCATGAAAGGGTCTTCCATTAAAATTTGACGCAATGGAAAAATGCGTTTGAGACCAGAAGATAAACAAAAAGTGAAACCTGAGGCCTATGAAGTTTAATCTATATCTTTGAATGTCTGTCTGTTTGTCCGCTACAGAAACTAAGAATTTTCAATTTAATCCAAGCTTATCTTATATCAATATTTCATCTCAATTGCCGCAAGATTTTAGAGTGATGCTCCAAAACCTGTAACATGTTTTCAGGCTTCAAAACCCACATAAAAGGATTCCATTTATATAAATGGATTTGTCCACATATAAATGGATTTGTCTCGATGGTGGCATCATTTTAAAGTAGTACTCTTGAGCCTAAATTAGGTTTTCAGGCCTTAAATCCAAAAAAAAGATGAATGTTCATTTTGTTTTGGTAATATTTAAAAATATTATTAAGAATGTAAGAAACACATCTTACTCTGATTTCGAACAGTTTTTGTTTTTATCTTTCCATTTGAGTTTTCTAGCATAGTTTTTGTTTTTGTTGTTCAATTTCCAGTTGCCAAAATAAAAACAAGAATTTCATAGAAGCAATTAACATTTAAACAATTATAAGTGCTAAATTATAACGGCTCAAAAAATCCTTCTTATACTGTAATTTATTGTGATACTAATGCCAACTAAGAGATGATCTACTTTTAGAGGCTTTATTATCGCACACAGCAAGAAGCATCAGATGACATTCTACTTAGAACTCATGAAGTTGGTGATCCACCTGCACTATGGATGAAGTACAGAGATGATTTTACAGAAGATTTTAAACATCAGGCTCAGTTAATATCATGAAATGGAAATTGTTTAATTGTCATAGAAGATAAGGTTATTTCTATAGGAAGGGAAGGAACTGCATACTCTTGGTCTCCTTCAAACTAACCAAACTGAAGTAAATAAGCTACCCACTGAGCTATTAAGGGAGACCTCATATGACATTGATGCTCTAATCAGGTACATAGAAGAAAATTAACCAAAGTTGTTGCCAGTGAGGTGCAGTGGAGGAGATGACTGCAGTAGATGTGCTGGAGGTGAGAGGTATGGTGGTTGACTTGATTGCAGTAGATGTACTGGAGGTTAGAGGTACAGTGGAGAACATGATTGGAGTAGATGTGCTAGAGGTGAGAGGTATGGTGGATGACATGACTGAAGTAGACCCATTTTTTTACGAACAACTGGCAGATGGCAAAAGAATAGCCGGGCAACCGCAGCTGAGATTCAAAGATGTGTGCAAGAGAGACATGAAGGCACTAGACATAAATCCAGAAACCGGGGAAGATGAAGCTGCTGATCGCACCAAGTTGCGATGTTCCCTAAGGCGCCACCTCAGATAGGGTGAAAAGAAGCTCTTCCAACAAGCAGAAGAGAAAAGAACGCGCAGAAAGGAACACCATGCAAAACAAAGTATCTGAGGGCTATCACCTCGAGGATGCATCATTCCCATAGTCAGTTATGACTGGAGGCTATTAGTAAATTATATAACAAGACACAGACGGACACACGCACAAACAAAATGAAATAAAAAAGACATTGAATTTAAGTTCTAAAAGTTGCAATAAATGTAACAACTGGGCATACCATCCATCAGGGATAGATCGTATTCCATGACCTCCAACAGAATTCTACCTCTGGGACTCAAGAGATCCTTAATAACTTTTACATATCTAGGAGAAAGCAAAGGGAACACAATGACTATTTAGCTATTATAAAAACAATACTCATCCACATTCTCACATCCTATCTGCATACCTGTCAACCTGTACGCATTTTGCATACAATGTACATATTTTTGATACTTTTAGCAGTGTACAGCTGTACAGACTCGTTGTACGGATTTTTCTCCCCCTTCCCAAAAAAAAAAAAAAATCGAAATTTTTTTTTTTTAATAAAAAAATAATTCTAAAAATATTTTCCAACCCAAGTTTTTTTAAAATCAGAAAATATTTTCTAGCCCAAGTTTTTTTAAAACAAATTTTTTTATTTTTAATTCCGGGAATCTTGGCGTCTGTTTTTAAACTGAGGTCTCTCCCAGCGACCAATCAAATCCTTTTATACCCAACAATTCGGCAAAAACTTTGAATTCGGCCTCAAACACTTTCGGTTTTCAGCGTGACATGACGTATTTTTAAAGTTACCAGTTATCGACGACCACGCTTGCTTGCCACCACACTTCAACGCCATTTTGTTTAAAACAAAGCTAAGTACTTATAACTTGGTTAAATATTGCTGTTGTTTAGCTTTGTTGCAATTTAAGCACTGTCTTAATCTTTCCAGTTATATCTTGCCCTTCAATATACAGCGTGTCCGGCAGAATCACTACCAATAACAAATATCTATATTTCCTCATCCATGTAAGTTAGAATTATTTTTTTATGGTTACCTCGTATAGAAACCATCACATTTTTAGGAGCAGTGAGATAATTGATAAAATGTCCGATAATGTGCAGATAACGCATACGTAATGCGCAGCCGCGGAATGTGATAACGCGTGTAGTGAAAATGGCGGAGTTCACGGTGCAGGAGAAAGTGCAATGCTGTTATTGGCTTGCGGAATTAAAGTTTACCATTGTTGTGCAAAGGAGATTCAGGCAGGAATATGGACAGAAACCTCCAGAGCAACATACCATAGTGAAATGGCACAAGCAACTGTTGAAAACAGGTTCTTTGTTGAGAAAGAAGGGAAGCGGCAATGAAGCGTTGTCTCCAGATAGAGTTGAAGCAGTTAGCGAAGCTTTTCAACGTAGCCCACGGAAATCCATTCGACGGGCAAGTGGAGAATTGGGTATTCCAAAATCTACTGTTCACGACATTGTGCACAACAGATTGCGGTTTAGAGCCTACAAGATCCAGCTAGTGCAGAAGTTACAGCCAAATGATAAACCCAGACGGGCCGAGTTCGCAAATGCAATGCTATATCACCTCGATGATGACAATGAATTTCTCAATCGTGTGGTTTCTCCGATGAAGCGACCTTTCACACTTGTGGCAAAGTTCACCGGCATAACTGTAGGATATGGGGAAATGAAAACCCACATGTCGTAATGGAGCATGAGCGAGACAGCCCTAAACTTAACGTGTGGTGTGCCATAACCTCAAATTATGTGATCGGGCCATTTTTCTTCGCCGAAGCCACAGTCAGAGGAGCAACATACCTAAACATGCTGCAAAATTTTGCAGTTCCTAGGATACCAGAAGGATTCATATTCCAGCAAGATGGAGCACCTCCACACTATGCCAATGAAGTAAGAAACTACCTTCATCAACAATTTCCAGACAGATGGATTGGAAGATTAGGTCCCATTGATTGGCCACCAAGGTCACCAGATTTGACCCCCTTAGATTTCTTTCTATGGGGATACTTAAAAAGCTTTGTCTATCAAACTCCGGTGCAGGGACTGGATAATCTTCGGCAGCAAATAATTGACGCTTGTGTATCCGCCACACCTCAGATGCTGCAAAACACATGGAGAGAGATAGAAAACCGTCTTGACATTCTTCGAGCCACTAAAGGCGCTCATGTGGAGATCTACTGAAACTTGGTGGAGATCTACTGAAACTTGGTGAGTTGCTACTGAAACTTAATGAGTTTGTCTAACAGAAAATCAAAATCCGGTCGGTCTGCTATTATTAGTATAAGAAATATTGACATTTGTTATTGGTAGTGATTCTGCCGGACACACTGTATTTCCGATAAATTGTCATAATATTCTGTGTAGGCCCTACATAACTAGAAAAAAAGTTTGTTTGCGTTGAGTAGGCCTACTTTATTCCAGCGCTCGAGATTCGCTGCTTTATTTTTTTTTATAAAGTGGTGATCTATTATCACTGGTCTAGGCTACCAACTTTTAAATAATAATTTTGTAAATTTTTGGTAGTATGTTTTTTCTTCCTAGATTTGATATTCTGTTCATAATTTGGTTACTGTTTTATTTTTTTGCTGTTAGCTGTTTGCTTTGCTTCGTTGTATTTTATTTTTGTCGTTCTCTTAATCTTTCCAGTTATATTTTGACCATTTAAATATTTCCAATAAATTAATATCATAAAATTCTGTGTAGGCCCTACAAAAGTAGAAAAAAAAAGTTTATTTGCGTTAAGTAGGCTTTATTCTAGCGGTCAAGATTCGCCGCTTTCTTTTTTAATTAAGTGGCAATCTATTATCACTGGTCTAGGCTACCAACTCTTAAATAACATTTTGTAAACTTTTGGTGGTACATTTTTTCTTCCTAGATTTGATATTCTGTTCATAATTTGGTACATTTTTTTTTTTTGCTGTTAGCCATTTGCTTTGCTTCATCGTATTTTTTTGTCGTTCTCTTAATCTTTCCAGTTATATTTTGATAATTTAGATATTTCCAATAAATTAAAGTCATAATATTCTGTGTCGTCCCTACATAACTAGAAAAAAGGTTTGTTTGCGTAAACTTCGCTGCTTTATTTTTCACTAAAAAAAAAATCGGTACTTGTGCGTTAATTCACCGTCAAATTAATATTTTGGCAATTTATTACCCAATTCGAGCACTGTACTATTTCTTACATTTTTTTCTTACAATAATTTTTTTTTTTATTCGCCTGCGGGCGGGGTTTGTACATTTGGCAGTAGGGGTTGCGGGTTAGTCTATTATGCATTTTCGCAGGCAGGGGTGGTAGCATGGGTCATTGTTTATTTATTATTTTTAATGTAACATTTTTGCCTCGTCTTGGTGAGGCGCGTCCTGAAGGACTGCCTGGTAAAGCTATAAGCTATATGCTCAGTGTGTATCCTATCCATCTTCAGCGCCTTCTCATGTCTCGTAGACTGGATAGCTTGAATATACCCCCGCAGGGATTCACAGAGTGCACAAGCTGTATTCAAATCTTGGTCAGAAGATTGCAGAGAAGCACTGGTCATTTGAAAACGTTTTTGTCGCATCTGCCCAAGCGGACCACCTGGTATCTGAGTCTTTTCACAAAGGGCAAATGGGACTTATTATGACTACCGCCAGCACATAATGCAGTAGAAAGGAGACCCCACCGGTAGGTAGAAGCAGAAAAGAAGGTGTACAGGCTTTCAACAAATCCAAAGAAAATGACTGCTTCTGTCCGCAAACAGTTAAGATAAAAGTAATAAAGAGTCACACTAAGTCACCCTGTTATGCTTTTTCTCTCACAATTTCGTGACATCAAATGAAAAGGCGCTAAAGATGGCATACATCACAAGATCATTGGTTTAACGCTCGTATTAGAAGATGACCAAAAAATGATGTACATATTTATTGGCGCTGGGCCCTAAAAGAAAGGGGCTCGTAGCATATGCTACTTTTGCTACTACGTTAATCCGGCTCTGATTAGGTAAATATTTGACAAGGATCAGTGCATAGCGAGGGAGGGGACCAACTCCCCACCCAGCTCTCTCCACCCAGCCCTCCACACCCAGCGGTGAAAACAAATAAAGGCTTTCTTGCCAGGGTACAGTTTTGTTGGTTTTGTGGGCCCTAAACAGGACCGTGGTGCAGTTTTGTGGGCCCTGAAAAGGACCATGGTAGGTGCAGTTTTGTGGGTTTTGTGGGCCCTGAATAGGATCGTGGTAGGTGCGGTTTTGTGGGCCCTGAATAGGACCGTGGTAGGTGCAGTTTTGTGGGCCCTGAATAGGACCGTGGTAGGTGCAGTTTTGTGGGTTTTGTGGACCCTGAAAAGGACCGTGGTAGGTGCAGTTTTGTGGGCCCTGAAAAGGACCGTGAGGGGAACAGATCACCAAAGATCGCTGAAGCTTGGCACATATCAGGACATACACATGTTCGTTCGTAGCTGCATAATTTACAGAGGCGGCCAAAATTCTGCAATGTCAAGCAGGATATTGTCGAACGGGTCTGACTGACAAACTTTATTCTGATGTCGCCACAAAAATTCACACATGTAGGAATCTAACATGTGTCTGTGTGTTTCGTTCTGACGTTTGTTGCGTTCTTTCGCAGATTTCCACAATCTCTCTATTCGTTGCGTATTTGCCCCTGTATTTGGGTCGACAAAATTTGCAGAATGATTCACCGTTTGGTGAGTTAAACGTGGCAAATTCTGAATGGTACTATATGCGCACCATTGATCAGACACAACTGTCGTACCAGGACGAATGTTGGCTATGATAAGGGGCATAAGTGTAGCTGCTGAGCAGTCCGGCACTGCAACCATGAAACACTCATTTGTTTCACGACATAAGCCACCAAATACCCACTGCTGTGGAAATACACGACCGACGTTATTTTTTCTGCGTGTGAACACACTTTCATCGATCTCTACCGTCGTATTGGGACCGCCAATAACAGCGGGATTTGCAATGAGTACATTAGCACAAACCTCACGGAGGTTGCTGTTCCATTTAATGACAGCGTGATTGGCAATTCCTAGCTCTGATTTACAGAAATCAATGCTAGTCAACTCTTTACTCCAACAGTAAATGAACAGAATAATCTGCCTGAAGGATAGACGTGCGCCCTGTAACCATGTGCCAGAACGAAGCGGTATATCTTGTTTACATATGTAACATCTCTAACGATCTTGGCGAACTGTCAAGGACAAACTCATCTGGTGATTGTTAGCACACAGTCGGACTTTGTGTATAATTCCTCGTTCCTGTAAAAATTTCACACAGTTCTCTTTGTTACGAGTAAAATCTGTCACCTCCAGTAAATTCATCTTCCACGTCTCTGGACACCGCAATCAAATGACAAATGGCATGATAAGATTTCCCGCTCCAAAGCCGCGCCAAGACACATAATTTAAGCAAAAAAAGGTATGAAAATAAATGTAAGAAAAAGTACAGTGATCGGTTTGACTTCGAAATTTCCACTATTGTAATCTGCCAGGGAATAAACACACAAGTCTTGTGTGTTTATTCACCGTCTTGTGGCAATTTATTACCCAAACCGAGAACCGTACTATTTCTTACATTTGTTTTCTTACAATTTTTTTATTTTTTTCTCGCCTGAATCCAATCGCAGTCTAGGTGACATTTTTTGCCACTCCCTTACGCGACGTCACAAATCTCTTACCCACCCCGTCCGTCCTTTGCTTTTTTTTTGTAATCCGGAAAAAATACAACTTACTCGAATTTTTTTTTTTTTACACTTTTGTCTCGTTTTGGTGAGGCGCGTCCCGTTCAACCTAGTCGGTTATATTAGGGCGCATGTCCAAATATAAAAGACCCTTAAGTATAGGGAATTGCTAGTCATCATAATCATCATCATCATCAGCAGCTTTCAAGTCCCTATCAGAGTCAGGTACCCATTGACAGCTGGTTAGACTGATGCGTGACACCTGTTCCCTTCCTCGCTGCCGTTGCCTTCTCTAACTCAAGATCAGAGTCAGGTACCCATGTACAGCTGGTTAGACTGATGCGTGACACCTGTTCCTTCCTTGCTGCCGTTGCCTTCTCTAACTCAAGATCAGAGTCAGGTACCCATTTACAGCTGGTTAGACTGATGCGTGACACCTGTTCCCTTCCTCGCTGCCATTGCCTTCTCTAACTCAAGATCAGAGTCAGGTACCCATTTACAGCTGGTTAGACTTTGAATTAGGGAAGGAAAAGACAGCGAGGAAGGAAACTGGTCTCCCCAGTTAGAGAAGTCAACGGCAGCGACTTCCCTTGTTTCCTGTGTACCGTTAACTTGTAGAACTGATTCAATACCGTTTTATTGGTTTATAAACTTAAAATACGGGGTTGGGGGGGGGGGGTTGAGGGCGGGTCTGTCGTTCCCAAATCACAATGTGAAATCAACCTTTTTCAGTCAAGAAAAAGTACGGTTCTCAGTTTAGGTAATAAATTTCCACAATTTGATTTTAGCGGTGAATTAACGCACAAGAACCAAAAAATTCACACAGACTGCAGGAGGACCATGAATGCGGACAGACTCACTTCTTTTTTACAGTGTAATATTAACATTGATACATGCTGTGCAGGCTTTAAGCCCACAAATGCAATTCTGCAAAGTGCTAAAAGTGCATGTGTTGATTATAATTTAAAAAAAAAAATAAAATTTTGGCGAGGCGCATCCCGTTCAACCTAGTCGGTTATATTAGGGCGCATGTCCAAACATAAAAGACCTTTAGGTCTGGATTTTTGATTATAAAACAAAACACTGGACATCGAAAGAATAATGTACCTGACGATCACCAAGTTTTTTTTAATATGTAAAGAACAGCATGAGACTATTAGCATGTTTTATATCACACTAATTCAAACGCTAATAGATTTGTATATGTCATTTCTCATTTTAAAACTGTATTGTGTATAATTTATTAATATATTTTTTCGTAAGGATTTTTGGGTGTTTGTAAGGATTTTTTTGGTCCGGCGTACATGTTTTTGTCTCAGGAGGTTGACAGGTATGTATCTGGCTCACTTATTCTGCTTTAATTAACAAAATACTTGTGTATTTCTGCCAACTCAACCATGTGTAGTAACATATTTCGGGGCCCGAAAGGGGAGCAAAGAATAGTAACACTATGACCTACCAAGTATGTGTTGAAGGTGACTGAGGAGTGTTGGACACAGGGCCGTTACCCCATCGTGCAGAAATGTAAAACCACAAAAACTTCAACAAACACATGGGCAGGTCAACTGAAGAAAATAAAACTCAGCCATCCAAGACAGGAGAAGGTCCTCTGGCAGGTGGAGCATGAAGCAACACAGAGAAAGCTGACAGGAGTCTGTGTTGCTGACTAACCTTCTTTCTTCTAGAACCTCCAGATTTGGACCCTGGAATGTTTGTACACTGAATGTACATGGGAAAATGGTACAGGTGGCAGCAGAAATGAGGGACTACAAGAGCGATGTCCTGTGACTGTACGAACCAATTTTGAAGGGGGTAGACAGGAGAAAACTCAGCACAGTGGAAATGGTGCTGTACTCAGGACTTGAAGAAAAATGCTCATACCATAATGAGGATGTAGCTCTAATGCTATCTAAAGAAGCTCAGACACATGATGAGAAAACCTGTTGATAGCTTTACCAGGCAATCCTTGTTCTGGAATGCCCAGGGTATGACAGGTAGAAGAAGACCAAAGAACACATGAAGAACACAGAACCTGGTCACTTAAGGCTAGTACAGGAGTTCTGACTCCACAGAAGCAGACTGACAGCATGACCATCACCAGCTCCCTTGAGAGAGAAACTTCCTGACAGTACAAGAAGCCTGAGACAGATCGTTTAATCTGACAGGTAGAGTGGCTACAAGGGAGCAAACAAGAAGATATTATGTCACTTAAAACTTTACATAACTTTTATTCTTATTGCTTTGTTTGTTTCATGCTGCTAGAAACAGAGTTAAATTGTCTGAGTAACTTGCTTTGTTGACTTGTTTATGAAACAGAGTTAAATTGTCTGAGTAACTTGCTTTGTTGACTTGTTTATGAAACAGAGTTAAATTGTCTGAGTAACTTGCTTTTGTTGACTTGTTTATGAAACAGAGTTAAATTGTCTGAGTAACTTGCTTTGTTGACTTGTTTATGAAACAGAGTTAAATTGTCTGAGTAACTTGCTTTGTTGACTTGTTTATGAAACAGAGTTAAATTGTCTGAGTAACTTGCTTTGTTGACTTGTTTATGAAACAGAGTTAAATTGTCTGAGTAACTTGCTTTGTTGACTTGTTTATGAAACAGAGTTAAATTGTCTGAGTAACTTGCTTTGTTGACTTGTTTATGAAACAGAGTTAAATTGCCTGAGTAACTTGCTTTTGTTGACTTGTTTATGTTTCTTAGAGAATTTTTTTGGCTTAGAGTTTCTAAGGATTGAGTAGTCTGCCTCATGCCCAACCTTCCTTAGTCACTCGCTACATGCACATGGCAACAACCTATTTCTCTCCACAAAAAACTGTTTGGATATGTCAAGAACTTTGAGCCGAGTACTGCCTTACTTAGAGTCATTAATGTGGAAGTCTGAGGGCAAACCAGGAAGAAGAAGACTCTCTACATCATACCTGGTAGATTGTGTGACTATTCTTTCATCTCCTTTCAGGTCCCAGTAACAAACTGGCGTAACAAGATGTGAGGAGATGATGCTGGCGCTGGATAAGGCATCAACTGAGAAAACCAACTGATAGCATTAAAAGATAGTCTTTGTTTTGGAATCCTTGGGATAAGAGAAATAGTGGGAGAACAAACAAACACAAGGGCAAGGACATTGGACATGGTGGGGATAACAGTATGAAAATATAATGAATGAATAGCACAGGACAGTAAGGTTTTGGGAATTTTCGTTGAAGGCCTATGCTCCATAGGGGAAGGTAATGAAAGAGGACAAAACCAGAGTGGTTTAGAGCAGTTGTCTCCCATCTCTAGTGACTTGTAAACGTGGCTTGGAGTTTTCTTTCTTTTACGTCCATCATCATTATTATCTTTTGCGCTCCTAACAGAGCATGTAGCCCCAACTGAAGCTGGTCACCTGGCAGGATGCCTGCACCAAGTCACATGCTCTTGCAGCGGTGGTTTCTGTGGCAATTAGTGTCACATGGTGAGATGGCTGACCCCATACATGACCTCATATTAGTCACCTCGTACGACACGTCTGATGGTGCAGTAGTCATATTCTTTCTGTTTCTTCAGAGACACCTCCCCACCTGGAACTTCAGGGAGCTATGACATCACATAACTGATCACTATTTTCTAGATAAAGATGAACAAACATTAACTCACTCAAAAACATCTTCTCGCTGTAATGCTACTAGAGAGCCTCTGTCCCATACTGCATCAAATGTACCTTCTAATTCACTAGAGAGGAATAAAATAAAATACATCAGTGCAAAATATACAGAAATGTTCACCAGTGTTCAAGATTAGGCATGATGTTATTCAGAGTATTATGTTCATATAACAATGAACTAATACTGCTGATTGTAGAGCTATTTTATTCCCCAGGTAAAAATAAGTCAGAACATGACCCCCCCCCCCCCCCCCCCCCCCCCCCCCCCCCCCCCCCTCCGGGCCAAAAAAAAAAAGAAACATTGTATGAAAATCAGTTTTAAGGATTCACAATACAAGAGTTCCATGAATCATACGTACCATTTTTCACTTTTTGATGTATATTTTTATTTTACCCCACGTACCGTAAAATCTCGCGTATAATACGCACAATTTTTACTCATTTTTGCCCGCTAAAACTTGGGTGCGTATTATACGCAAGTACTAAAAAATACGTAATTTTCAATATCGAAAGTAACCTACATTGGAAAGTCTGTCAAGTTTTTGTCACAATTTGACAGTGAAAATTGCGCAAAATTGAATGTGCCATGTGTTTTCTTATGTGTCAGACATTGTTATAAAACACATTTCGCACTCTTGGTCTTCAATCTGTTTTGATATTAAGCTTGGCTGTGAAGTTTGTCATTTGATTATTTTGAGCCCTAAAAATGAATTCGAGAAAATGTTGTACTGCAGCAGAAAAGCTCTTAGTGGTAAAATATGTAGAATCTAACGGCAATCGGGCAGCAAGTCGACATTTTTCCATTAACGAGTGTAACATTCGATTATGGCGAAAAAACAAAGAGGTGCTGCAAGTGTTGCCTAGTAAGAAAAAGGTGAATCGTGGGTCACCACCAGATCTTCCAGACTAGAAAAAAAAAACATTATTGGAGTGAATAGTGGATAGAAGGCAACAAGGCATCGGTGTTTCATGCATTAAAAGCTCTGGAACTTAAAAAATCTCGTACAGGCACAACAGCATTTAAAGGTCATATGGATGGGCAGTTCCTTTTATGAAGCGACATGGTCTTTCAGTTCGTCAAAGAACTACTATCGCGCAGCATCTTCCATCTTCTTCCAGTTTTTTAACAAATGTTTCATAAAATAAAATCTTGAAAAATTATGGTGCGTATTATACACGAATTTCCATTTTACCAGAAAATTTTGGGCTAAATCAAGCATGCGTATTATACACGAGTGCGTATTATACGCGAGATTTTACGGTAGTTCCTGGGGTCTCGGAACAGACAAGAAAGAAAAGGAATACTGCTCATTCAAACGTGGCAAGTGGCTACTAATGTCAGATTGGGAAAAAGGCTGGCCACCTCATCATGTCAAACACATCTGACAGACAACACCACTGTTAAAGTGTGTGCACTGACTCAGGCTTCCTGCAAAGGGCTAGCTACAGCTGTGGCTCCATTCTTGGTAAGAAGCACAAAAAAAGGAAATGAAATATATAGTTTTTATTTTCTGTTGTGACCGTGGCTGATGAAGGCACCGCTCATTCACAAAGCTGACTGCTACACCAATTTTGTTTATTTTCTATATCAGTTTTATCACAGTCCTCTTTTATGTATTTATACATAGAAAGTTTGATGTGCTGCTGAAGCCACAGATTCAAGAGCACATAGTTATTGTACTAGTGATCCCATGCTCCATGGGGTGTGGCAGGAAGCATGGTCTGACCACAGTCACACATTACTTGTACTTGTTCAATGATTGAAGTCACTAGAGTTTTATATATGACTACCTTGCCTACGATGACAAATAACTGATTTCCCCACGATGTGACAAGATATGATTTACAAATGTAATCTGGGCTGCACTAACTGCAAAAGCACTATGAAAAGACATTTGACAGAGAATCACTTTGGAAACTGATCAGGCATTTTGGGGTCCCCCTGAAGATCATTAACTTAATAAAGAAAACTTATGAAGACATGACATGCAGAGTTCTTCATGAAGGACAACTTTCAGAACCATTTGGGATCAGAATTAGAGTGCGAATGGATGCCTCTTGTTGTTATTTCTCTTTTTGTTCGCTACAGATTGGGTTATGAAAACATCAACGTCAGCCAACAGAACTTGAATCCAGTGGACTGTGACTAAACAGCTTGACGATCTAAATTTTGCCGATGACCTGGCACTTTGGTCCCATAAACATAATCATATGCAAGTCAAAATGAAAATACCTGATGAGAGGTCACAGCAAGTTGGTCTGAAAATACACAGGGAGAAAACAAAGATAATGAGAATAAATGCAAGAAATGATAACAAGACGACAATGGAAGAAACACCGCTACAAGATGTATAATGCAAGAGTATATTCTCTTTATTACAACTAACTCTGGATGTTTTTCCTTCCCAATTTAACAATGATTCAAGAAATGTAATGTTATATGTGTGTATAAAAATAAATTCTCATAATAAAAGTTGATACAACTTACTTAGTGAACTTCATGATGTCACAGCAGTACAGTTTAATTCTGCCATCTTGACTCTGTATTGCAGTTTAAAAAAAACAATTAAACAGAAAACACATTTTCAAACAAATTTTAATACACATTGTATTCTGTATCTGTGACCTCTCAGGCTGTGACCTTCCTTATTAAAAAAGACAATACTTCTTTTTTTTTTTTTCTCGTGCCCCCGCTATTACTCGAAGCGAAATCTCTAGTTAATATGTTTAACCTGAGACTGATTTTACGTGAGTACCCGTTTTTTCCCTGTACAATGAAAGGTGTCCTCTCGCCATTCAGGCAGAAACTTGCCAATTTCGGAGGTATCATAACTTCTAAAAGCAGCATTCTATAAAATGACAAGTATTGCATGCAACAATTCTCTGTCAATGGAAGTAAGAGAAAGTTCTTCAGTGTTACATAGAACCTATCCTGACATATGGGAGTGACTCATGGATAATTAGTTAACAAGTAGGAAAAGCAATAGAGGCCACAGAGATTTGGTTTTATAGAAAAATGTTAAAAATATCATTTATAGCTAAAAACAGTAGCCTAATGAGAATGTCCTGAATGAGGCCCCCATGTAGTCATGAGAATGTCCTGAATGAGACCCCCATGTAGTCATGAGAATGTCCTGAATGAGACCCCCATGTAGTCATGAGAATGTCCTTGAATGAGGCCCATGTAGTCATGAGAATGTCCTGAATGAGGCCCATGTAGTCATGAGAATGTCCTGAATGAGGCCCATGTAGTCATGAGAATGTCCTGAATGAGGCCCATGTAGTCATGAGAATGTCCTGAATGAGGCCCCCATGTAGTCATGAGAATGTCATGAATGAGGCCCATGTAGTCATGAGAATGTCCTGAATGAGGCCCATGTGCAAGGGCAGCTAACTCCTGAGGTTGAAAAGAAGCAATCCACTTTCTATGGGCATGTTATGAGAAGAAGGAAGCTGGAGTATATTGTGACAACTGGAAAGATTGAAGGAAGCTGGAGAATATTGTGACAACTGGAAAGATTGACAGAAAAAGAGATAAGGGACAACAAAGAGAGAAGATACTGGACAGTCTGATACCTTGGCATGGAAAGAAATCAACACTATTGATAAACAGTACTGGAGATAGGAAGTTGTGGAGAGACATCATCACCTACACCACGAGGCATGGTACTTGTAGAAGATAACTTCCTATTTCCTGTGCCGTTTATTATTTTTGCCGTTGACAGCTTTCTATGTTCAGTCTCTGTAGATGTCACATTGTATTCCATTTTTTATCACCTTATTCATTGATTACCCATCAGCTCCCCAAGGAACATAGGCCTTCAACAAACACAAGCCAAGTCTTCCTGTCACGTGCCATAGACCTTCAACAAACACAAGCCAAGTCTTCCTGTCACGTGCCATAGACCTTCAACAAACACAAGCCAAGACTTCCTGTCACGTACCATAGACCTTCAACAAACACAAGCCAAGACTTCCTGTCACATGACATAGACCTTCAACAAACACAAGCCAAGACTTCCTGTCACATGCCATAGACCTTCAACAAACACAAGCCAAGGCTTCCTGTCACATGCCATAGACCTTCAACAAACACAAGCCAAGACTTCCTGTCACATGCCATAGACCTTCAACAAACACAAGCCAAGACTTCCTGTCACATGCCATAGACCTTCAACAAACACAAGCCAAGACTTCCTGTCATGTGACATAGACCTTCAACAAACACAAGCCAAGACTTCCTGTCACACGACATAGACCTTCAACAAATACAAGCCAAGACTTCCTGTCATGTGACATAGACCTTCAACAAACACAAGCCAAGACTTCCTGTCACGTGACATAGACCTTCAACAAACACAAGCCAAGACTTCCTGTCATGTGACATAGAACTTCAACAAACACAAGCCAAGACTTCCTGTCACGTGACATAGACTTTCAACAAACACAAGCCAAGACTTCCTGTCCTGTGCCATCAGCTCAAGGTCCTTCCACATCTTCCTCATTTCTGTCTCCAGCTGTCTTCTCCAAGTCTTCCAGTCTCTCTTACCCTGGGCATTCCAAAATGCTATCAGCAAATTTGTGTCCTAGTCATCACCATCATCTTATCATCTCTTGTTCCACTGGCACTAGCCTGGTTCATATCATCAGTTCCAGACTGGTGACCTTGTTGCACCATTTCAACTCTTCTATTCTAGGCAAGCACACATTTATGAAAGTCTGTAACTTCTTGCTTGTTGTTAATGCTGTTCTCAAATGTTTCACATCCACACAATCAGACTGACTTTACAACTGAGTTGAAGATTTAATTATGTGTCTTGTAACAGCATTCCTCAAATCAAGAACTTTTTTTCTCTGATGTATATAATAAGTTGTGCACACTAGCTTCTTTCAAGACTACTGCAGTTGACATCACATCTGGTCACGTGATTTTTACTATTCTACTATAAAATCATGTCTCTGTTGCTTCAATAATGTTTATAAAAGTGCATTTTCAAACAAATAAAAGCTCACATGTAAGCACAGACAGTAATTTCTCAGGTAAAAGTAAGTTATTTGATTAATAAAATTGTTTCGTCTACAGGGTGACAGATGTCACTTCCTATTTTTACTTGTTTATATCCTCACTTGTATCCACTGGATATACATGAAACAAATGTTCAAACAAAGATCAGTAACTGTTATTTGAGTCTTAAATTTCTTTTTTTTTAATTCCCAGAAACAAAATAAAATCTAAAATGGTGAATAAACTGACTTTACCATGCATGGCAAAATTTGATGCCTGCAATGAAATAATGTGTTCAACTAACCTGATTTTACACTGAGGTTGTAATGTTAATGTGACGTAGCATTATACATAATAAAATGGCAGTTAATTTTCTTTGTTTCACATTCATTTCTTGGATAGGAGTGACGAAAAAAATAGCAATTTAAACATAGGAACTGACCCTTCAACCACCTTGTATAACAGATTCATCCTGTCATGCTTCATAAAGTAAAACCCAATTTATAATATACAACCCAGTTTATAAAATATAACCCACTTTATAAACTTTCACATTTGTCCCATCTTCGACTATACTTTCAAGCTCTTGCTCTTTGAAAAACTGTTCAAGGGCCACCAGTACGCCATCAACTCCAACCACAGTAAAACCCTTGTCAGCCAACCTGAGATACAAATAAAGGTCTATACTACATATTATAACATAAATTTATCTTTCTATGCAGAATTTTTTTCAATGCAGAATGTGATAAAGATGGTATTTTTACAGTAACTTTCTACCGGTTAGTTATTCCTCTTCTACCTTTGGGGTGTATAGGTTAGCCAGAGAGAGAATGCAATGCTATCCTACTGGCTGTCTTCCAGCGCAGTCCTCGGTCGATTAGAGATTGTCTGATGTTGTCCTCCCAGCAAACTCTGGGTCATCCTCAGGTCTGGATCCTTGGCTCTTGGTTTGTCATGGTAGCCGGCCTTCTCCCATTCCGCAGACATGGCCAAACCATCACAACTGGGACTGTTTCACTCGGGTCTGCAAAGGCAGGGTTTCAAGGCTATGACATACCATCTGGTTGCGGACCCTGTTCCTTCTTGTCACTTAGACCACCTTCCTCAAATACCTCAATTCTGAGGTTTGAAGCTGGCTCTTGTGGGTTGTAGTCACTGCCCATGACTCACATTCGTAGGTCATGATTGGGACATAGGTGGAGCGGTATACAGCGATCTTAGTTTTCTATATTTACAAATAAATGTGCTTTAACTACTAATTCCACAATTCTGAAAAGACATACTGAACTGCAAGGTTTGTAAATAACAGAAGATACACAGAAATAACTGTTAGGACATGTCACACACACATGGTTTATACATGTCACCCCACCTTTTTAAGCTGTACCTAGTACGGTGAAGTCTAACACTTAACTCCCCAACTGCAGTATCAGCTATGAGACTACCTAGGTTTCGAGACAATGTGTCTTCTCTTAATGTATATAAATATTATATTGCTACTTCTATTTAAACAAACTCTCGTGTCAATGCTGCCTTCAATACAATAGTACTAAGGAAAGTCAACTAGATCAGTAGCTGTCAAGATTCAAGATTGCTAAATGATTTGAATTTTACTTCTACAGGGCTGCAAGAGGTTCTAAAGTCCATGTGTAGTGGTTTTTGATGTTATTGTATGGTTGTTATGTTACCTAGTGTACTGTATGAGGTCAGCTGTGAAGGCTCCTGAGATAAAAGCTTATGTGAGTTACAGAAGGCCCTTCTGCTACCACTTACGACCTCAAACAGACCTATTCTCCTATAATGAGTGTTAGCTACGTTAAAAGTCTAGGGTACTGAAATGTAATGTGTAGGTAATAAAATACACAGACACACACATGTAATTAATGAGTCTAATAATAATAATAAACTCTATAATACACTGAACTAACACTGGCTGTTAAAGTTTAAGTTTTAAAATTTTTTTTAATTTATTAGTCCTGAACCAATTGTTTCTTTTGGTCAGAACATATGAAATAATAGGTATTTATCAATGAAATGCATATATATATTGCATAATCAAATATAACTTTTGTACATAGGTATATTATTACAATGGTTAATATTAATGGTATCTACCCTGTCTTGGGAACACTAGCACTGGATGGTTAGTTGGGGTGGCGTCATCATGTCCAATCTGTGGTTACAAATTTCATAGTCCTTAACATAGGGACTGATGTTAATGTTTATATTACAAGCTGTATTTCTTTATTGATGGTGGGATTTGTTAATGAATCTCCAGCAGGCCAGGTTTGCACTTTACTAGCCTGTAATGATGTAGTACAGAATTCTTGTGGCCCACTCCTCTTAGTAGCTGGAGTAAAATGTTAGGCTGCACAGACACCCGCTCTTGTACTTCTACAAGAGTATCTGGCACAATCGTAGTGCCAGATCAGAAACTCTGAAACAAAATTTGTGCCATGTGTCAGTACTCTATTCACTGCGCCACTCTTACACACAACACCGCAAAACAACACTACACAGATTGAGTCAGATCTCTCTGACCAACGTAACACATCTCACCCAGTTGTTATCAATTAGTATCAGTTTCCCAAGACTGCATTGCATCCGAAATATGTTCAATAGTTTCCTCTTCTATTCAATAGGTGGGTGATATGTTCCCACTGATGTCAATAATAGATCCACCTTCCATAGTCTTAGATAGGTTTTCATATATTATTGGTTTGTCTCTAGGCCCTGGACTGCGGCTGGGGACCTAGAGCAGGCACTTACTTGTCGTAATCATTTTTCATGATATGGCAGTATCAATCACTCAAAATATTAAAATAAACAAGATAAATGCTTTTTTCCTTACCACAATTCAGAATTGAGAACACAGTTAATTAGGACTAGCAAAACTCAGCTGAGCTGCTGGCTAGATTAGGGCGTCCCACTGATTTTTATTTATTAATTCCGGGAAATCGCCTCTAGCAGTCAAGAACTGTGTTAATGGACAGTCTTATATCAAATGGTACAAGTGCGCGTCTCTCATTCACTAATATAAATACTCTGTCCAATCAACAAACTTCCCCTCTAACTTTTTTCAAATATTCAAACCAAAAGTCAAATTTCAGTCAGATCTCAGTCAAGTGTGTATTATTTTCTGTTGGTCCGTCTGTCTCTACTTATTTTTTCACAAAAATACACTTGTTTCTTGGACTAACTACATGCAAAAACTGCACAAACCTGCCCCCTAAGTTATTTTTAGCTTCTATCCTCCGACTTTCCCCTCTAGTTCTTTGCAGTTTGATTTTTGCATTTTTAGGGCTCAAGGACACCAAAATGTAACGTTAGTGAAATATGCACAAAAAACTGTTCGCTAGTCTGATGTGAACAATACAGTCTTTCGTCAATATCTTCCGTGTTATCTGTCCGTCTGTATTATTAAAAGTATATTATTTCTCTGCTCAAGATGGGCTATCAAACTAGCTAGGTTTTATTTTCATAACTTTATTATTAAAGAAAACCCTACTTTTCTCAAGGTTAGTTTTCCTACCAAGTCCTTACATTGTGTCAACTAGTGGCGTGATTTTTTTTCTTTAAACTACCAATTGCGTCTTTTTGCCTTTTAGATTCAAACACGTGTTCAGTCATATTTTTTCCTTTTTATCTCCGTTTCCCCTCCCGTCTAAAAGGGTAAACCGTTTTGTCTGCATGTCTAACTAGTTAGTTTCAATGGCGGTAGAAAGCGCTGGCGTAGGAGAGAATGTATCCTCGTATCTTACGTATAATTTTATCCCTTCATGTTATCTTACCCGTTATCTTTATAATTGGAGATATTTTAACGTTGTATCACTGTATTTTTCACCACACATCTCCCCACCTGAGAACATGCACTAATGCAAGTTCCAAAATCAGTGATACACATAGATAAAATTACTCCTCACGCCTGCCAACTACTCTAATTTTGATCACAGGGGTGCCTACTGAGGAAATCTGCACCGACATTCTGTGACCCCGGGATATATTCGATAATAAACTGATAAGGTTGCAATAATAAAGACCATCTTAACAATCTTGCATTTTCATGCTTGGCCTGAGATAAGAACACTAGGGGCTGGTGATCCGTCTGGACCACAAAAGTCCTACCATACAGATAGATTTGGAACTTTTTTATTGCCCAGATTAACGCTAAACATTCTTTTTCGCTTGTGGAATATCCCTGCTCCGCTTTGTTCAACTTGCGGCTTGCATAAGCGACTGGGTTCAGTTCCCCATTGGGTGAAGAGGACCTTTGCAATAGAGCCGCCCCCAGGCCTACATTACTTGCATCTGTTCTCACCACAAAGTCCTGAGTAAAATCAGGCAATTTGAGAATAGGCTTGCTAGTGAGTTTTTCCTTTAACTCTTGAAATGCCAATTTACATTGCGCAGACCAAATAATTTTATCTGGATTTCCTTTGCGAGTCAGATCAGTCAGAGGAGCACATATAGAGTTAAAATTTTTGATATATTTTTGGTAAAACCCACATAACGACACGAATGATTGCACGTCTTTTTTTGTTTGTGGTCTAGGTGCTCTCTGCAGTTTTTCCAAGTTCTTGGGGTCAGGGGTCATGTTACCCTGATATACAGTATGTCCCAAGAATTCCAACTCTTTGCATCCAATACAACATTTTGTTGGTCTAGCAGTTAAGTTCGCTTCCCTAAGCCTATCAAATAACATATTCAGAGAGTTAATGTGTTCCTCAAATGTTTCCGTGGCGACGAGAATATCATCCATGAAATTCGTGATACATGGATTATTCAAGGGATCCAACAATTTGCGCATCATCCTAGAAAATACACTCGGAGCATTTTTCAGTCCGAATGGTAGCATGTTGAATTCATAATGTCCTTCCGAGGTGCTAAAGGCTAAATAAGGTCTAACTTCAGGCTTCACTGGAATCTGGTAATAGCCTTTGCTAAGATCCACCTTCGAAAAGTATTTTGCCTTGTTCAATCTGGCAAATAACTGTTTTGTGTCTGGTAATGGATCCACTTGTCCTTCTGTGACAGCATTCAGTTTCCTGTAATCTATGCACAGTCTATGTTCCCCAGACGGTTTCCTCAGCAACACTACACTGGAGCTAAAAGAAGATTCACTGTGTGAAATAATCCCTTCTTTCAACAAATAATCTATTTCCTCTTTCAATGCCTTCTCCTTCGCGAACGGAATAGAATAGGCTCTCATACAGATTGGGTTTGAGTCTACCAGCTTCATGTCATACTGTAGCAAATTTGTATGTCCTGGTTTATCTGTTAATACATCTGTATGTTCCTCCAGAACCTTTTGAACTCTCTCCCTCTGATTTTTAGTCAGGTGCTTACTGACTTTTACCTGTGCGGCTGTTTCACAAGGATGTAATGGGTATTCATGTGAGGTGAGTGGTTCTTTTTTCATTTTAGTTGCGATAGATAGGGTCAGTAAGGGGGTGCTTTCCTGGAGTGGTCTGTCCAGATACTTCTTTAAAAGGTTTACATGATATACCTTCTCCTTCCCCTTTTTGTCAATTTTATAGTTTGTTCTAGACACCTTCTCTAGAACAGTATATGGACCTTGCCATCCAATTTGCAACTTATTCTGGCTGCCGGGTAGTAGAAGAAGCACCTTCTCTCCCACAGCTAATTCTCTGTCCTTTGCCTTCCTATTAAAGTAAGCTGCATGTTTCTTCCTGGCTTGTCTCAAATTATCATTTGCCAGTTTCCATCCAGCTTTCAGACGAGTGGTCAGCTCGTTCACATATTGATATGATGAGGTAACAGTCTCTTCTGCTTTCTCATCTGTCCAGGTCCTTAATAAAGCTTCCAATGGACCTTTTATTGGCCTCCCAAATAGCAGGGTTGTGGGAGCCATCCCGGTTGAACTATGTGGTACCTCCCGATATGCAAACAACGCGGCGGGCAGAAATTGATCCCACATATCCGGTTTTTCATGTGCCAGCTTCCTCAGGATAGAAATGAGAGTCCCACTGAACCTCTCTACCTGGCCGTTCCCTTGTGGATGGTACGGACTACAATGAAAGTGTCTGGCTTGAAATAGCTTAAAAACTTCTTCCGTTAGTTTCCCCTTGAACTGTGAGCCATTATCAGTCAAGATTTGATGCGAGAATCCTAATCTTGTGAATATTGTAAGTAGTGCCTCTGCTACATGTTTCGAATCAATTGATGGCATGGCTACCGCCTCTCCCCACATAGAAAAAGTGTCCACCAGAGTAAGGATGTAACTGTTCCTCCTCTTGGTCCGAGTGAGAGGTCCCACAATATCCACTGCAACCCTCTCAAAAGGTGTTCCCACTATGGGCATTTCCCCTAGAGTTGCAGGAGCAGTCCAATGCTTTGGAGCTACCCTTTAACATTCTGGACAGGATTTGACATATCTTTTTATATCCTCCGTTATCCCTGGCCAGAAGTAATGACAAGCTATACGCTGTCCTGTGGCGCTGATCCCCATGTGACCACTGAAGGGAATCGCATGCCCTAATTCCATCACTTTATCCCTATATGAAGTAGGAAGAACCAGCTGGTTGTGACCATTTGTTCCAGTTCCGGCCTTCCTGTAGATCAATTTGTTCTTCATAAAGTACTCTCCCTTGCTTTAAGTTGTGTGGCATTTGGGCAATTTCTTGAAACATGGCTTGAGTGTCCTATCCTCAGCCTGCGCCTTCCTCATCTCTTCTGGATGAGCATTTATAGGTTCACCTTCTTCCTCCTTTTTCTGTGACCTGGTCTGCACTGTCGCCATGATCACAGGCCTCTCGGGATTCCCCAAGAAGACGTATCTACACCCCAATATCAGAGGGTAGATTGGTTCATCTATCACTGCTGCTCTGATTTCTCCTTCCACATAGCGAGTTTTCACCGTTATCCTAGCGATGGGAAGTGTCATGAGTGGTATGTCCTTAGTCGCCCCTTGTATTTCCACTGTTTCTGTGGTATACTGACTTGGGTCCACTAGGCTAGACTTCACAACTGAATCATAATCCAAACCTGTATCATATAGGCACCTTATGGTGACCCCATTACAAATAACATCCTCACAAACTGGGGGGTAATAAGGTTCCTGCTGTCCATTAGGATTAACCTTTAATCTTTGTTTCCCCGATCTCATTGCAGCAATGTTTGAAGGTTTCCTTTTACAAAATTCGGTGTTATGGTTGTCTTTCTTACACCATTTTCACCATCTCTTTCCTTGGTTAAATGGTTTTCTTTCGTTATATTTTTGGTCATTGAACTGTGAGTTTCTATCACGATAATCATTTCGTGGCCTATCAAAGTTTGTCCTGCCTTTATTACCTTGTTCTCTGGTATCAAATTTACTAAATTGCTGTGGAGCTTTAAAATTGTCTATGTGCTTCTTTTTATTGCCACTTACCTCTGCCTGGGCTGCCTGATACCTCTCAGCGACATTTAAAACCTCCCCCAATCTCTCTGCACCTTGTTCCATGAGAAATTTTCTCAGGTCTGGAGCCATGGACTCTCTTAATTGCTCTATCATGATCATCTCTTTGAGATCTTGGGTCTTCCCCAGAGCAGTCCATTTCTCCAAATAGGTTTCCAGTCTGGCAGAGAATTGGTGGTATGTCTCCCCAGACAACAGTTTGGCATTTCTAAACTTCTTACGATAAAATTCACTATTCTTTTCATATCTCAATAACAAAGCCTGCTTTAGCATGTCATAATTGTCTTGGTCGTCTCTATGCATCTTAGCAAAAACTTCATAAGAAGTACCTCTCAGTCCCTGGGATAACTTAAGACTCCACCTCTCTCTCTCTAACCCATAAGTAGTAGCTAATAGTTCGAACCTACTGAGGTACCCCTCGATGTCATCGTCTTTCTCACTAAAATGGTCTAGATGAAACCCCATAGCTGAGGTTGAGGCTCCCTGACTAGGCGTAGCATCTGAGGCAAAAGGGCTGGCACCATTTTCAGGAGCATGGCCTTGTAATTCCAGCTCCCTTAGTCGTAACTCGTGCTCCCTTTGCAATCTTCTATCTTCTGCTTCCCTTTCGGCAGTCAATCTCTTATCTTCTGCCTCCCTTTCGGCAGTCAATCTCTTATCTTCTGCCTCCCTTTCGGCAGTCAATCTCTTTTCTTCTGCCTCCCTTTGCTGTTGTTTTTCTTCTGCCTCCAATGCCTTAGCCTCTTTGTCAGCCTCAATCTGCAGCCTCTTAAGTTCTTTATCAGCCTCAATTTGTAACCTCTTCTCTTCAGCTAACCTCCTATCTTCCCTTTCAATATACTTGTCACATTCTGAAGTCACATATTGAATTAAAACTTGACCCTCCATATTCATCTCCTTCGCCGTCAGCACAGCAGCCGATCTAAATTTTGCTAGATCTGCCATACTCTAAAACAAAATTTAGCAATGACTAAGGTAAACAACAAGTATATAATTATCAAGGTAATATATTAATTAATTAATTAATTAATTACCACTGGCTGTGAAGATTCATCAACTCTTATTTTCCACTTTTTATTTTAAGGGACACTTTTAAATTTATTCCCTTATGCCCCCACTAGTTTAATTCCCAGATCAGGAGATCCTAATATCTTTAATAACTTAATCCCCGGACAAGACCCCAATATTTGTAGTGGTTTTTGATGTTATTGTATGGTTGTTATGTTACCTAGTGTACTGTATGAGGTCAGCTGTGAAGGCTCCTGAGATAAAAGCTTATGTGAGTTACAGAAGGCCCTTCTGCTACCACTTACGACCTCAAACAGACCTATTCTCCTATAATGAGTGTTAGCTACGTTAAAAGTCTAGGGTACTGAAATGTAATGTGTAGGTAATAAAATACACAGACACACACATGTAATTAATGAGTCTAATAATAATAATAAACTCTATAATACACTGAACTAACACTGGCTGTTAAAGTTTAAGTTTTAAAAATTTTTTTAATTTATTAGTCCTGAACCAATTGTTTCTTTTGGTCAGAACATATGAAATGATAGGTATTTATCAATGAAATGCATATATATATTGCATAATCAAATATAACTTTTGTACATAGGTATATTATTGCAATGGTTAATATTAATGGTATCTACCCTGTCTTGGGAACACTAGCACTGGATGGTTAGTTGGGGTGGTGTCATCATGTCCAATCTGTGGTTACAAATTTCATAGTCCTTAACATAGGGACTGATGTTAATGTTTATATTACAAGCTGTATTTCTTTATTGATGGTGGGATTTGTTAATGAATCTCCAGCAGGCCAGGTTTGCACTTTACTGGCCTGTAATGATGTAGTACAGAATTCTTGTGGCCCACTCCTCTTAGTAGCTGGAGTAAAATGTTAGGCTGCACAGACACCCGCTCTTGTACTTCTACAAGAGTATCTGGCACAATCATAGTGCCAGATCAGAAACTCTGAAACAAAATTTGTGCCATGTGTCAGTACTCTATTCACTGCGCCACTCTTACACACAACACCGCAAAACAACACTACACAGATTGAGTCAGATCTCTCTGACCAACGTAACACATCTCACCCAGTTGTTATCAATTAGTATCAGTTTCCCAAGACTGCATTGCATCTGAAATATGTTCAATACTTTCCTCTTCTATTCAATAAGGTGGGTGATATGTTCCCACTGATGTCAATAATAGATCTGCCTTCCATAGTCTTAGATAGGTTTTCATATATTATTAGTTTGTCTCTAGGCCCTGGACTGCGGCTGGGGACCTAGAGCAGGCACTTACTTGTCGTAATCATTTTTCATGATATGGCAGTATCAATCACTCAAAATATTAAAATAAACAAGATAAATGCTTTTTTCCTTACCACAATTCAGAATTGAGAACACAGTTAATTAGGACTAGCAAAACTCAGCTGAGCTGCTGGCTAGATTAGGGCGTCCCACTGATTTTTATTTATTAATTCCGGGAAATCGCCTCTAGCAGTCAAGAACTGTGTTAATGGACAGTCTTATATCAAATGGTACAAGTGCGCGTCTCTCATTCACTAATATAAATACTTCTGTCCAATCAACAAACTTCCCCTCTAACTTTTTTCAAATATTCAAACCAAAAGTCAAATTTCAGTCAGATCTCAGTCAAGTGTGTATTATTTTCTGTTGCCTCTTATGAACCTGTACAGCCACCAGCAAATTAAACATGTCAAATGCAAAACAACATTATTAAATTGATATGTTTGTTACGGACTAATTGACAACCTCTGACACCAGTTTAGGTTAAGGCTCTATATGCTTTGGATGACCAAGATGTTGCGTGCGTATTCTGATCTTAGAATGTCAAAGTCCGCCGGGTTCATTTATCTATTTTACAGGATTCCATTGGGCACTACGTTAGTATCGATATTGTCTCTAGTAACCCGTGTGATGCGTTGATACTGGAACATGCTTCATATTAAAATTATGAGTATTGACTGACCTGTCTGTTCTTGCCTTATTAAAATCAGCAGTGTGAGATGCAGCGTGTTTAGGCAATTAAGTGTCACTGGTCATTATGATTGAATCAAACAGTATGGAATTCAACTCAGAATACAGCATTTAATAAGACCAGTATTTGACGACTTAAACATGTTTAATTAACACTCTCATTTCATGGGCAGACACAACTATTTAAAGACATAGTTCATAATCACAGTTCATGTACTGAGTTCTTATTCTTCATTAAAGCACATGTTCCCAATGTATCTTATTAGGACTACCTTTGGCCAGCAGTGCGGACAAAGGTGCAGATAGTTGTGCGAAGTGCGGGATGAATTTATGATAATAGTTAATTAAGCCTAAAATGCTTCTAACCTGCTTCTTAGTAGAAGGGGTAGAAATATCTAGAATTCTTTTGACTGTATTGTCATCAGGATATAGTTTGTGGTTACCTATGCGGTGACCAAGAAAAGAGTTTTCCTGACAACCTATTTGGACCTTTGAAGGTCGCACAGTCAAACCGTGTTTTCGTAAGGTATAGAGAAGAGAAGTTAAACCATCAATGTGGTCTTCCCAAGAGTCATGAAATAAGTAGATGTCATCGATGTACGTGAAGACATCTTTCCGATCGCCAAGAAGACGGCGCATCATGCGCACAAACGTCGCAGGTGCATTTACTAAACCAAAACACATATAATTCCATTGGAAAAGACCAAATAGAGTTGTGAACGCTGTGTATGGCTTAGCATGTTCGGCAAGTGGAATTTGCCAATAGCCTTTAGAAAGATCTAATTTACTAAAGAAAGTAGCGTTAGATACTTGTGATAGAAGATCATCTAATAGATGCATTGGTTCGGCGTCTGTAACTGTAATTCTGTTCAGTCGCCTAAAATCAATGCATATACGTAAGGAATCATCCTTTTTCTTAACAATCACCATTGGGAATGCATATGGTGATTCCGAAGGAGATATAACACCTAAACGTATCATCTCTTTTAACTCTTTCTCTACCCTATCTTTGTGGTGTAAAGAAATAGGATAGGGTCTTAGTTTAATAGGCTGATAGTCAGTGAGGATAATGTCATGGGAGATAAGTGATGTCTGACCTGGAAGAACAGTCAGAACATCATCAAAAGAGATAAGAATTTCCCGAACTTGACATTGTTGTGTAGAAGATAACGAAGATGAAATAGTCACATCCTTCCAAGACTCTGATGATTGTAAGGAAGGCAATTGAAAGTGTAAAGGAATAGATGACGTAGTATCTTCCTCCTGAACAACTGCAAAAGAAGCAGCATGATGTGAAGAATCACTAATAGAGTTAATGACAGGAATTAACTCCTGTGGTCTTTCTACTGCTAATTTTAGCATGTTGACATGAAAGGTTTTGATTTTCCCTCTAATGTTCACAGAATAATCAACATCTGTGACTTGTCTGTGTGATAAACGAGCGCAAAGGCCTTATTGCTCTATCTTTACCTACATCTTTCGTATTGTATTTTCTCCGACATTTGCTCTTTCATCTCATGTTTGCGATCCACATTTGCTATTTCATTGTTGTGATTACTCGCGACCGGTATCTAGAGAACCACATTTGTTCTTTCATCGGGGGAAATAAAAATCCTTTGATTGAGTCCACATGCCTGACATTATCGTTTGAAGCCCACATTGCATCGTGATAAATCTGGTAAAAACACATATGGTCATCCGAAACACATCTGGGCACGCTGTAATATCTGTGACACCACATTGGACGCCCAGATTGGCCAGGGGAAAACGTCTCATGCTGTAATGGTGTTATCTTGGGTCGGCCGCGGTTCAGACAAGCGTTGATTTACCACATTGGACGCCCATCTTGGCCAGGTGAACAATAAACAATCATAGGTCAAACTACACCCACGTTTGGACTGACAGGGGAAAAGAGCGATCCTGTGAATGAGTGACCAGAGGGGCCATTAATGATTGGTTGGTATGAGCTGTACAAGAAACCCATATTGGACGGGCAGAAATATAATCTACTGCGTAGCTTGTTCTAGGAAGGAGTCCAGTTTTTACCTTGTGAGGAAGAGATTAAACCCAAAAACGCATAGCCTAATACACGTGTTTATTCAGAGTGGATGATAATTCAGTTCTGTGATTAATTGTGTTCTTAAAGGATTTTGCGAAGGGAAAAGAAGTTCATCAGAAGTCTGAGTCTACACGCAACGTGTCTGACGTCTAACCAGAAATAAGTTATTAAAAACGGACATTTGGCTAGCAGAATTCGCCATAGGACATCTTTCATTCCTCAATTAAAAAGGAATATTGTCTCACCCACAAGTCATAAGGTGGACGCAGCATTTTTCGTCACCATATACTGCTTGCTCACAAGTTCAATACAGAGTTATCACAAGTTCAATACAGAGTCATCATAAATTCAAATCACTCGAAAGATCATTATTATCTGAAGTCAAGCAAAAGAGCTCAAAAGAGGAATCGCATATTTATACCACGTGCAACACACTCTTAAGCGCATTTTATGAAGCAGACCCGAAAGTATATGAATCACGACTACATACGCAAGATTATGAGTCTACATATCACTAACATTTCGTGAAGATATCCAGTCTGACCAGTACCGTCGGGAGATTAGATAACAGACTTTTTGTTCATATGACAACTATTAACTGTTGATCAACACTACAGAGATATACTCAAACAGTGAAGGAATATACATAGATATCTCGTCAGCGTTCTCCGTACGACAACAGTATTCATCAGAACGTCCTCAACTTAGAGATACCCCATTCGACATAACGTATAACAACTTGGGACATTTTATGCATACATGTGAATCCTCATATCTAGGAGAAGCATTTAGAGACACATGGACTGTGTAGAGTACTCACCATTTTGGTAACACGTATCATATCACATCATCATTTCACTTTACACCAGTTCATTCTTAATTAACTATTACTTAATTAACTGTAATTTTATTATCTCATCTGTGTGTTTTGTGTGAATCGTCTTTCACCATCATCACGTTCTAACCATTACTAACCCTATATGTGTGGATATTTCATTAATAAACCCAACGATCGGTTGATCATTATCAAGAGTTTGTTAATGTATCACTCGTGCTGTCGGTGTTACATATTCACCTATAGGAACCTTTCTCTACTCAGATGAGGTTGGGGGCTTTTTCTTTACGGGATCTAAGGGCAGAAGCTAAGGTCGTGGGGAAACAGACTCTTTCCATAATTAATTAGAAAACACTGTCTAGTGGAAAGCATTCGCATTCCTGTCTTCTTGTCCCTATCTCGAATAGGTCTTTATTCTTTCGTAACGAGCCAATTTCTACAGACCTTATATCTAATATCTCATAGACTATTCCTGGCAAAAACTACTGTAGTAGTTGCCCCAGTGACTCACCACACGACAGTCTGATAATATCAAATGAACCTTGCCATGATATTAATAATTTGTTGTCATTATGTGGCAATAATAACCAAACCTTTTCACCTGGTTTAAAGAATCTTAAAGTTCTTTTTTGATTATGTAATAACCTTGATCTTTGAGTAGCAGTTTTGATACTTTCAGATGCATAAGTGCACGCATCAATGATTCGCTGTCGGAGATCAATAACCAACTCATAGCTGTTTCGAGTGGATGTATCCACTGATGCTCCAACCAGCAAATCTTTAAGTATCCTCATTGGTCCGCGAGAATTCGATCCATAGACCAATTCGAATGGAGAAAAGCCTGTGCTTTCTTGGGGTACTTCTCGAAAAGCGAAAATGCCGCCGGAAGGAGACGGTCCCATTCACGCGGGCACTCTTCATTGATCTTAGCCAGTATCTGTTTAAGCGTACACTTATAACGCTCACAAACACCGTTCGACTGTGGCCTATAAGCACTACAAAACGAATGGTGAACAGATAACATGGACTCTAGATCCCTCATAATATTGGACGTAAATTGTGATCCTTGATCTGACAAAATGTCCTCTGGAAAATCGATACGACAGAATATGGAAAATAATGCATCAGATACAGATGCAGTCGTGATGGTTTTCAAAGGTATGGCTTCTGGCCAACGCGTGCAAAGATCTACGCAAGTTAAAATATAACGAAATCCATTATTTGAAGTAATTGACAAAGGACCCACTATATCTACTGCGATCTTTTTGAATAGTCTTTCAGGCACGTCCGTAACTTGTAAGGGTGCCGTATGGAATCTGCCCTTACGTGCTATACCTTGGCATGTTGTACAAGATCTGCAGTACAACTTGGTATCCCTGTTAACCCCAGGCCAATAAAATTGTGACGTAATACGAAACAATGTTCTTTTGATCCCCATATGACCTGCCATACCAACGGGCTGATCACCCGTTTGCCAGTCACTTCGATTACGGAAACAACAGCAGATGGATTGATTTGCCGTTGCCCTAAAGACGCCAATAGGCGTGATGGGAAACAATGGCAAAGAAAACCTATCTGCTGTTGCCCTAAGACGCCACTAGGCGTAATGGCCACTGACTGCTTTGACGGTCGGTGGCTAAGGACGGAAGAAGAGAGAAGAAGAAGATGACCTGCCATAGTGGAGTCATGACCTGTTTTTTAGGACCAATGGTCTGTATTCCTTAGGAACTACTACTTGATGTATGATCGTTTTGCCATTGTCAAAGTATCTAGTAAGTATAGATTTATTTATTTTAAACCAATGTTTAACCGATCCTGTGTGTTTAGTAGTTTTTTTTATTTGCTAGGCTAAATAAACATTGTAATGTTGGATCACTTTTCTGTTTTTCTGCAAAAACAGAAGGTGTTACAGTACTAATAGAAGACATAATTGTATCTATGACTGGAGTAGGTGGTGTAGCCATGTCCGTAGCTAACTGTTGTGCCCTGGTTACAACAGCATTCGCCACCTGTGGGTGAGATTCAACCCACATTGCAATCTCCTCAGGAGTGCACTCTTTAACTCCAGGTATGTTTCCCACAATTATCTCAGCAATTGGCGCTTTCAACCCGCAGGCATAAACAGTGCCTGTGTAGAAAGGCGTATCAATGTATACTCGTGCCACAGGGAAACTTTCTACATTCCCTCCAAAAGTGACACACTTGACAGATTTGCCTGTGAAAGCAGAGGGCTCGATAAGCGAGTGCTTTATCCCGATGGTGGAACATCCGGAATCCCTCAAAACTTGAACTGTTTTTCCAGATAATATCCCTGGATGGAATGTGAGATAACCCATATTCACACATGCAGACATTGTAGGCATAATATGACCACAGTTAAGTTTCTTTGTAGCCTTAGATATGTGTTGCGATTGACACTCAAAACATGAATCATTCATTACCATACATGCATAAGCATGATCATTATCATTATTATCTTTGTCCTTCTTGACAGTGCAATTGTTTGCATGTCTATGTTTACTTTTGTCTCTCGAGGGAGATCTGACTTGACCTTTATTCTTACTGACCGACTTTTTCTTACAATAATCAAAATCAGAGGAATTATCATTCCTGTAATCTCTACCATATGATGATCTTTGTTTATAGTACCCTTTCTGATGTGAATCATCATAATCTCTGCCTTTGTGATACCCACGATCATGAGGTGAGTACCCTCTATAGCCTCTTCGATACGAATTTGAAGGAGAGCGATGACGCCGAAAGTTATAAAACCCTCTCTCAGACTGATGACAATCTGAACGATAACGCCCATCAACGCTCTTCGATCGAGGTCTATGATCGTACGATCTGTGATCATGGTGTGCTGAGCACGCAGGCAAAGGATCTCGAATAGAAGATCTATGAATATCTTTATTCGGATGTGCGGTCACGAATTGTCTCCCGAATTTTTCATATTCATCAATATTATCAGGATGTCTTTCCTGCAAAAATGATTCTAATTCACTACTGCATGCAGTTAAAACCTTATCTCGTAACATGAGATCAATGACACCTTCATAAGTTTTATTAATACCAGAGAGATCAATCCACCTGCTAAAAAATGTTTAATTGATGCAATGAATTCGCCAAAATCTGCATCTTTACTTGGCTTAGCCGTATGAAAACGATTCCGGAATCCAGACTCAGTTAACTGGTAACGTCTTAGTAGTACCTATTTTACGACGTCGAAATCGTTTCTACTCTTTTCATCCAGACTCATGAAACATTTAAGTGAGTCACCAGTCAAAAAATCAAGTAAAAGACTGCTCCATCTTTCTTTTGGTACATTCAAGGCGGTGACTTTTATGATGAACCTAGATAAAAAAGAATCAATGCAATCACGAGATTGATCAAAATTAGGCATTTTTAGCTTCGGGTAGAAAACATTTGTACCAGCTGAAGTCTTAGCCTGCCCAGACTGCACTTTAGCCAATTCCAACACCTTTTCTTTTTCTGCATTAAGTCTTAATGCCTCAAGCTCCATGGCATTTCTATGAGCCTGATCTAGTTGAAGAAGTTCCATTCTTCTTAACTGCATTTTCTCCTTCTCCAGTTCTCTTTCTTTATCTTGCTGAACCAATTCTTTTTCCTTAAATTCCTTTCTTGGGCTAATTCTTTCTCCTTAAGTTCTCTTTCTTTGTCTTTTTGCTCTCTGTCTTTCTCTTGTTGAGCCAATTCTTTTTCCTTAAATTCTCTTTCTTTATCTTGTTGAGCCAATTCCAACTTCCTAAGTTCTTCAGCTCGTTTAATAGCCTCGCGTTGTTCAATCATTTCAAGACGCGATAAATGTTCTTCAAATTTGGTCTCTGCATAAATTTGAAGTTCGGATCCTGATTTCCCCAAACTCTTTTCACTATTGATAAAGTCTTCCAGTGTCGACATCTTTATAGGTTTGTGAATACCTGCGAATAATATCTACTATTTACTAAGATATAGAACTCAATATGTTATGTACATGTGTTAATCAATAACAAACGATATACAAGTACAAGTGACAAAGGACAATGAAAAACAATTAAATGAATTACAATGAAATGATATCTCAGTTATCCGACAAAAATTTACGATTATAAAGTAAATAAGGTAGACTTATACGTAGTAATTAGCGAAAGAAAGTAAAGAATTAACATTACAAAAAAGATAACGAGACAAGTCGTCTCCAACTAACATGTAGACAAAGGAGTTTTAGATAACACACGAAAGCAATAGTAAACAATACCGAAATTAGGCTATGCAAATAAGGATGACATAGTTCATAATCACAGTTCATGTACGTGTTGCCTGAGTTCTTATTCTTCATTAAAGCACATGTTCACTAATATATAGTTCTGTTTAACGGTCAGTTCCTTTTGGCAAACATCCCGTGGCATAAATTCATAGGCTAACTAGACTTATTCCTGTTGCTAGTTTAATGATAGTTCTTTTTCCACTAGACTTACTTCTACTGCTAGTTTTGCAATATCCTCCTTATGCTAGGCTTACATCTGCTGCTAGTCGTCTAATATCATTGTTACACTAGACTTACGTCTGCTGCTAGCTACATAATATTCGTTGACACTAGTCTTACTCCTGCTGCTAGTTACGAATGTTCATTTGGCATACAATGCCAGGCTAATCCGCCATATATACAAACTGCGTTAAGAACGACACGACTTACATTTGATCCAAGAACACACTGCTAAATTGGCTTCCCAGCCACACGTATAAATTCAGTGGACAATGCCACACAATCCTAAGTGGTTATACCACACATATCATAGTGGCTAGGCCACACTTGTAAAACACACTGCCGTTAGGGTCAAAACCCACGATTCGAATGACGTTACTAAGTCCTACGCGTAATGCATAGAGATATGCATTCTATGTCGTTAATATTCATTTGCGATGTTCCATGGTGCACCCATTCGAGTCGGCCAAACTCAAATGCCTGCACACATGCAACAATCCCCGACATCATCGATCATTAATATAGTCATTTGAGGAATGCGCCATGCTGCAGACATGAAGCAATCCTCAACAATGTTACAGTTTACCCACGTATCTTGTTATATTTTTTACCGACGTCTGGCACAGGAAACTTCCGACTAAAGTCGGGCCACGGGGTATGGTCTTACATGTAGTCAAATATTACTTTAATTATGATCCGACTATTATCTTGTTTATAGGTTCTGAGGACTTTGTGGTTTCCGGTATTATAAAGTCGAGTTTTCTTGCTAGTTAATTTCAGATCCTCAATTTCTTGAAATCTTACTTTTCTTCAGTCCTGGCTTGTTTGAAGGTGTCGTCTTGACTGAATGGAACACAGTGCTGGTGTCTTAACTCATGCTACATTATATGGGACCTTTCGCCCATGCTCTCCCAGCTTTCTATGTGGTGAAAGTCGCCAATCAAATGTAGTCTAGTTTAATATATCTTGGCCAGACCAAGCAGACTGCACAAATTTAGTGTATATCTTCTCCCCTCTTCCTTCTTATGACAACCAACATTTTCAAACTTCTCCCATATCAGGTATTGACACTACCGTTTTTTAGATGATTCATGTCTGTAATTCATAACAAACCCTTCATTTTAATGTGTTATTATAAATGCCAACGAGCATGAGTCCAGCCGCGGTAATATGACCTAATAACCTGCCACACCCAAGGTACTTTTGCAGTTTATCTCCAGCTTGTCAATACAAGAAGTATGGGTGCCAAGCTTGGTATTAGCAAGATTCGCCTGTGTTTGTTTAAATACAAGGTATAGGCAAGGCAGATTTATCTATCTCCTCCCAGCTGGTGTGTTACCGTTATCTCTACTCACGTCGACAAGAAACCACGCTACAAGAGCACGTGAATGCCCTGTGTAGGCTTCCTGCAAGGGGACCAGCTACAGTGGTCACTCCGTGCTCCATTAAAAGCGAACATCTTCTTCTTCTTCTTCCATCCTTAGCCATCAACCGGCAAAGCAGTATGTGGCCAGTACGCCTAGTGGCGTCTTAGGGCAACAACAAATTGATCGATCTATCGCTGTTTCCACCACGCCTAGTGGCGTCTTTGTGGAACAAAAACAGACCAAACAATCTATCATTGTTTCCGTAATCAGATTGGTTGGCAAGCAGGTGATCAGCCCACTGTGCGAAGTTTTTACGGGATGGGGTAAACAGCCCCATGCCCATACCCTCCTTAGTCGCTTTTTACGACATGCGTGGTAGGGTGCAGTGTTACTATTCTTTGCTCCCCTTTCGGGCCCCGGTAACACACGGGTGAAAAGCGAACATGATGATGATTAACTGCTGTATTATTTTTCTGTAACTTTCAAAGATTTCAGTGATAGTACTTATGATGATTAACTGCTGTATTATTTATCTGGGACCCCAAGATGCAGCAATAGTGAATGCAGTCAGCGACCCATAGCTGTACTGCTTGCATCAGGACCAGCGAACCAGAGCTGGTCAAGACCGCACTCCACCTCCACGTGGTGGTCCTGGAAACAGTCTGCAGCAGTGCAGTCTGGCTGAGCGAGTGCGGATCGCAATGGGAAGGCAAACCCGGTCCCTAAAAAATGCCGTGCTAAAGTCGGATGTGTCGACCGAAAGGTGCAGATATCACAGCTTAGGCGTAAACAGACACAACGCAACCACCGTCCTTTTCAGGGCGTACGAGGAAGAAGAAGAAGAAGAAGAAGTATTTATCTGTAACTTTCAAAGATTTCAGTGATAGTACTTATGATGATTAACTGCTGTATTATTTATCTGTAACTTTCAAAGATTTCAGTGATAGTACTTATGATGATTAACTGCTGTATTATTTCTCTGTAACGTTCAAAGATTTCAGTGATAGTACTTGCACACATCTATGTTGTTAATCTACATAGTGACTTTAATACACTGTCAATGAGCGTCAGCTCGTGGTGACAATCTACATAGTAAAAATTGATGACGACACGAAGAGTTCAAGTAACAGTCACTGGAAGAGGATTAGTGTTTATGCAAGGACACTGATGCAACAGGCAGAAACCATCATAACAGACTTGATTGTTTAAAAAAATGTTCCATTTACACGATTACATTCCTGACAATGTAGCCAAACGTAGCCAGGCTTAGAAGCAGGTCTGACATAGAATATAACAAGGAGACTACACTGGAGTGGATGTAAAATATCTCAGCTGGCTTCCACTGTCAGTAACATGCTGCAAGACACCGCCATAGTTGTCCTTTTCGTTCCCTATGGAGCATACAGCAACCACTGTAGCTGGTTCCACAGCAGGAAGCCTGCACAAATTATCGACATGCTCTCACAGCAGTAGTTTCTGCAGTCATTTGTTCTACATAATGAAGTTGCACATGAATACACACGGAACATGAATACACACGGAACATGAATACACACGGAACATGAATACACACGGCACATGAATGCCTTATAACTTTATAAAGAAATTCCTACAATAGTACAGAGAACAGTGTTGACAAGTATCATGTCACATGAATGCCTTGTTACAATAGTACAGAGAACAGTGTTGACAAGTATCATGTCACATGAATGCCTTGTTACAATAGTACAGAGAACAGTGTTGACAAGTATCATGTCACATGAATGCCTTGTTACAATAGTACAGAGAACAGTGTTGACAAGTATCATGTCACATGAATGCCTTGTTACAATAATCATAATCTTTGTCTTTTCCCTGTGTATTTTCAGGCCCACTTGTTGCGACCTCTCATCGAGAATTTTCATTTTCTCTTGCGTCTGATTATGCATAGTTATGGGAGCCAAGTCATCTGCAAAATCCAGATCATCAAGCTGTTTAGTCAGATTCCACTGGATCCCATTTCTGTTGTGTGATGTTGATGTTTTCATAACCCAATCTATTGCTAGTAAGAAAACAAATGAAGACAAGAGGTATCCCTGTCTCACTCCCGCTCTAATCCTAAACGGTTCTGTAAGTTGTCCTTCATGAAGAACTCTGCATGTCATGTCTTCATAGGTCTCCTTTATTAAGTTAAGGATCTTCATGGGAACTCCATAATGCCTCATCAGTTTCCAAAGTGATTCTCTGTCTACACTGTCAAATGCCTTTTCATAGTCCACGAATCCGATGTACAGTGGTGAATTCCATTCCAGACTTTGTTCAGCTATTATTCTCAATGTGGCTATTTGGTCTGTACAGAATCTGTTTTGTTGAAAACCTGCTTGTTCATCTCTCAGTTGCTTGTCTATGGACTCTTTTAATCTCTCAAGGATGATTCTGTTTAATACTTTTCCTGGCACTGATAGTAACATTATTCCTCTATAATTTGTGCACTCTTGTAAATTTCCCTTCTTGGGCACCTTGACCAAATAACCTTCCATCCATTCTGCTGGTATTTCCTCTCTCTCCCAGACTTTGCCAAGTAGTTTGTATAATATCTCCGTAGAGGTATCAATATCTGTTTTGATGGCCTCTGCTGGAATGTAATCTGGACCAGCTGCTTTTCCATCTTTCAGAAGCTTTATGGCTTTCTTTATTTCTTCTCTATTTGGTCATTCACAGCTGATTTGTAGCTCCTCTTCTGCTGGCTAGATGTCTGGGGGATTAGTTGGAGCTGGTCTATTGAGAAGTTCCTCAAAAGGTTCTGTCCATCTCTTCATTTGTTCTTGTATATTACTAAGCAATTTTCCACTCTTATCTTTTATGAGGCCATTTGCTTGCTTATATTTTCCTGTTAGCTTCTTTGTGTTGTTGTACAGGTCCCTCATATTTCCTTTGGCTGCAGCTTCCTCTGCTTCCCTTGCCAAATCATCAATATATTTCATCTTGTCTTTTGATGTTTCTTCTTACTTCTTTGTTTGCTTCTATGTACACTTCATGAGCCTTGGCTTTGGAGCTTCTGGTTTTTCTTTCTGTTTAAATCTGCTTTCTTGTTTTTCCTGTCTTGTATCTTACTAATGGTTTCTGTTGTTATCCTTGCTGTGTGCTGATGTTCTCTTTTTCTCAGTACTTCTAATCTTCACGTCTCGTTCCATATATTTTTTACTTGTTGCCAGTGGTCTTCCGTATCTGTTTCAGCTTCCAGCTGTTGGAGTACTTGGTATTTGTTGGATACTGTGATTGAAAATTTCTCTTATTTCCTGATTTCTTAGATATCCCACATTATACTGTTGTCTATAGTTATTGTGATGATGTCACCATGATACAACGTTAAAATATCTCCAAAATTAACGATGAAATGTAGGGTTAAGAATAATGCGTAAGATACTAGGAGACATGCTCGCCCATGCCAGCCTTTCCCACCGCCATTTAAAACTAACGAGTTAGAAGTGCAGACGAAACGTTTACCCTTTGTAGACGGGAGAGAACGGAGGACACCAAAAGGAAAATATGACTGAACACGTGTTTGAAGTTCGAACGGAAAAGGCGCAATTGGGGGTGAAAGGAAAAAAAATCACGTCCCTAGTTGACATAAAGTAAGGAAATGGACAAGAAAAGGACCTTAGCTCTTGTTCGAGACAGTCATTTCTTGGACGTTTTTCGATACTTGGTCTTTATTTGAATGCCGCGGCAAAACACATGAGAGAAGGTTCTCGAACAAATTTCAAAAACTAAACATGAAAAAAATATGTTTTTTCTTAATAATAGAGTTATGAAAATAAAACCTAGCTAGTTTGATAGCCCATCTTGAGCAGAGAAATAATATGCTTTCATTTATACAGACGGATAGATAATAAGGAAGATATTGACAAAAGACTGTATTGTTCATATCAGACGAGCGACTGCACTGTTAACCAATGTCACTAAAAGTTTCCAAAATCTTGGCCTTGAGCATGCAAACGTAAAAATCGAGCTGTAATTAAAGAGCGGGAAAAAAGTGGAGAATTGTAGCTAAAAATAACTTAGGAAGCAGATTCGTGTAGGAAATGTATGTAGAACCAAGCGTGTTTTTTATGAAAAAAAACAAGTAGAGACAGACGGACTAACAGACCGTAATACATACTTGACTGAGATTTGACTGAAGTGACTTTTGGTTGTAAATTTGAAAGCAATGGGGGAAGTCGGCGATTGGTCAACGTATTTTATAGTAGCGGGACAGAGATGTGAAATTTTGCCATTTGACATAAGTCTGTTCAGAGACGCAGATTAAATTAATAAGTGGTGTTGATTCCAGAAGAATACAAATATATAGTGGGACGCCATCATACAGCCGGCAGCTCAGCTGAGTTTTGCTAGCAAATTTAACTGTGTTCTCAATTCTGAATTCTGGTAAGAATGAACAATATTTATTTGGTATATTTTAATAATTCGAGTGATTGATACTGCCATATCATAAAAATGATTACGACAAGTAAGTGTTCGCTCTAGATCCCCAGCCCCAGTACAGGATCTAGAGACATACATACAAAGAAAATATATAGGAACGCCTAAATAAAACTATGAAAAAGGATCTAGTGTTGAGATCAGTGGAACATATCACCTATCTTATTCAATAGCAGGAAGCTATTGAACATATCTCAGATGTAATGTAGTCTTGGGGAACTAGTACTATGTGAAACCAACTGGGTAAGATGTGCTGTGTGGTCAGAGAGATCTGACCCAGTCTGTGTGGTGTTGTTGTGTAGTGTTGTGTGCAGAAGTGGCTCAGGAGGTAGAGTTCTGACACATGACCAATACTTTTGTTTCAGAATTGTGAGTTTCTGTTTGGCACCAAAGCGGTGTCAAATGCTGTAGTGTTATACACAAGTGTGGACCAGTGCAGTCTATCATTGTGTCAGAGCAGCCGTATATTGCCCCCAGCACGGAGAGGTGGGGCCACAAGACTCTTGTACAGGATCGACGCAGGCGAGATAAGTGATATCTGGCCTGCTGGACGTTCACCAACGAAATTTTCAACTAATTTATCTCTAATTCACCATCAAATAAAGACATACCATTGTGGGAAATTAAACTATGTATTCATCCCTTAAGTCAATGGACAATGTTTGGTAGTCATAGACTGGGAGTGATGACACCACCCCAACAGCATATCTAGTAATAAGTTCTCCTGGGACTATCTTAATATAATTATTATTAACCAGTCATTTGAAATAATTAGGTACACATTTTCCATTTTATTATGTCATACAATTATGCATTCCATTTATAACTCCATAATATTTCTTATGTTCTGACCAACTAAACATTTGGTTCAGAACAAAATAAATTTATCAAAAGATTTAACTTTTAAAACTAAAACAGCCTGAGTTAGTTCAGTGTGTTATAAATTTTATTAATATTATTAGACTTCTTAAATATCTGTGTGTGTGTAATCTACCACAACACATTACATATCAGTACCCTAGACTTTTAACGTAGCCACGTTCATTAGTTAAAAAAAAGATATGTGTGAGGTCGTAAGTGGTAGTAAGAAGGGCCTTCTGTAATTCACATCTACATTTATCTCAGGAGCCTTCACAGCTGACCTCATACATCACACTAGGTGACATCAACCATACAATACCATCAAAGTCCACTACAGTTATATACTGTTGTAAATTTCTTGAGTTTTAATTTTGTTTTAGCCAACAGAAGATGGTGGTCTGATACCACATCTGCTCCTTTACATACTTTTACATCATGCGATGATGACCCAAACTTCTTACTTATGCATATGTGATCAATCTGATTCTCAGTTCTGTGTTCTGGTGATATCCACGTACATTGCTTTATGTATTCTTTTATGTGGAAATATGCTTCCTCCTTTAGCTAGTTGATTTGAAGCACAGAAGTTAGCTAATAGTTCCCCATTCTCGTTCATCATACTTAATCCATGCTTTCCCATGATTTCTTCAAAGCCAGTGTTGTCTGTTCCTATTTTCGCGTTTAAGTCCCCCATCAAAATTGTGATGTTCTTTTTTTTCTTTTTGTCCAAGACATTTTGTAGTCTGGTGTAAAAGTCTTCTTTCTCTGATTCTTCTTTACCGTTTGTTGGTGCATAACACTGGATGATGTTTATATTTACTTTCTTTTTGGCTGATTTAAACCTTGCTGTTAGAATTCAGGGTCCCATTGCTTCCCATTCTATAAGTGCCTTCTGTGCTTCCCTAGACAGCATTAGAGCCACCCCTTCACTGTGGTGGGCTCTTTTCTCCTCATGTCCTGAGGACAACACCATTTCTCCTGTGATCAATCTCCTTCTCTCTATGCCCTTCCACCATGGTTTGCAGAGACCCAGGATATCAATCCTGTAATTTGCATTTCTGCTGCTACCTGTGCAGTTTTCCCTTGTTCACACAGAGTGCAAACATTCCAGGTGCCAATCCTGGAGATTTTCTTTGATGAAAAAAGGTTAAGTCGGCAGCCCAGACTCCTTTTGGCTTTCTCTGGGTTGCTTCATGCGCCTCTTCCCAAGGACTTTCTTCTGTCCCTGAGCTATATAGGACTTTATTTGTTGTTGTTCACCACTGATTAGATTGTCTGTGATCAACCTAACTACTTTTTATTCCCGGAGCTATATAGGGTTTTATTTGTTGTTGTTCACCTCTGATTAGATTGTCTTTGATCAACCTAACTACTTTTTATCCCTGAGCTATATAGGGCTTTATTTGTTCTTTACCACTGATTAGATTGTCTTTGATCAACCTAACTGCCTTTTATTCCCTGAGCTATTGGGCTTTATTTGTTGTTCACCACTGATTAGCTTGTCTTTGATCTATTCCCTTTTCTTGTTCTAGAGACTGACATAAGCTCCATATTTTATAATTGTGACACCCGCAACTACATTAGTATGTTGTTGTTGTTCTTGTTTGTTTAACTAGGGCTGCCGAGCTTCTCGCTCTTTTGCAGCCAAAACCAAGTTGAAGACTCCTTGGTATTATCTACGTTGTAGATCTAGGCCTGTCCTGTGGCTTTTCTGACATTCCGAAACGTGTTGAGTTGCAATCATGAGCTCCTGCTGCTCCATCTTGGCTTGCATTTAAAGGATCATCACTTGTGGTCACCAGCTAGGAGTAAGAAGCGTGTGGCATACTGTGCATACCCCGCCATCCAAGGAGGATCTCCAACTATGCAGAGCTAAAATACTGTGCTCTGGTTCTGGGGTCTACCAAGGCATTGTCAAGTCCTATACAGAGCCACTTCTCAGCTTCCCCTGCCTATCACTGGGTCTATAGTGAGATCCTCCTGCATGCAGTCAACCAGGTCAAAGCCAAAGAATCACGTCTGGTGCTCAAGTGACTTCTCCAAGCCTAGTGGGCAATTCTGGGTTCTCAACAAGTTTCACCACAGCGGAATCCCTGGAAGTATGTGGATGATTTCAAGAGTCAATGAGGGTGTAATTACCCTAACAGACATAAGTTCACTTCCACATATGTATATTGTAGTATTGTGCATAGCTGATGGTCATATAAGGATGACTCCAGATACGCTTCCATGCATACTATATTAGTAAAGACGTCTATTTTCAGCATTACTAAGTTATGCTTATCTTTTCTGTCACTCTAGGTCTTTAAGTATAAAAGATAATGCTTTTCCATATACCTTTCACTTCATTAAAACAATTTATGTTTGTTATGTTAACAATTCTGCATAACCCTGACCTCTTGAAAACTATTTTTCTATGGTGCATGTAACAAATCTGTATATTGTTTGCTTCATCATAACTTTACCTGTATGTTATGTTAACAATTCTCTATACCTTCACATCATCAAAACTCTATATTGTGTTAACAGTTCTCTGTACCTTCTTACTTACTTGGTCGTTCCCCTTCTACCGTGAGGGGTAGAGGTCTCTATACCTTCACAACAATAAAACTGTATGTTATGTTAATAATTCTATAACATTTACCTCATCAGAACTATTTTTCTGTAGCATGTGTGACAGTTCTCTATATCCTTCACTTCATCAAAACTGTCTCTGTATGTTACATTAACAATTCTGTATAAACTTCACATCATCAAAACTGTTCTTGTATGGTAAACAATTCTGTATACCCTTCACTTCTTCAAAACTGTTCCTATATGTTACATTCTGTATAATAATAATAATAAATTCTGTAAGCACCAAACACGGCGCATAAGGCAGAAACCAGTGCTCTCCAGGTTGTTCGTTGTGACGCCACCCCTCTTAGCTCTTGCACATTATTTAGGCCCAACGTTCTTCCTTCTCTTATTATTGTTCTTCTGAGTGTTTCTTTTGGTCTTCCTTTTTTCCTCTTACCCTCAGGAACCCAAGTGAGCGCCTGTAGTGGTATTCTGTTGTTTTGCATTCGTAGGACATGACCGATATATGACCATCGTCTTTTCCTTATATAGTCGGAGACATATTTCTGCCTAGAGTCTTCTCTTATTTGTCGATTAGTCTTAAATTCTTTCCAACTGATGTTCATGAGTTTTCTAAGACATTTGTTCTCGAATGTATTCAGCTTGTTCTCCAATGATTTTGTTATTTTCCAACTCTCACAGCCGTATGTTAACACTGAGATAACATTTGAATTAAACAGACGAAGCTTGGTATGTATATTCAATGATCGTAATTTCCAAATGTTAGATAATCTATTGAAGGCGCTAGCTGCCAAAGCAATTCTAGTATGGATTTCTCTTGTTGTATCACCATCCTGAGTCATTTTACTGCCTAAATAATTGAAACTTTCAACTTTCTGTAGTTTTTCCCCGTTCAAGATGATATCAAAGGTCTCGTTAAAAAAGTTCATAGCTTTAGTTTTAGAGGCATTTATTTGGAGACCTATTTTAACCGAGAGATGACACAAATTATTTATTGCTTCTTGGGATTGTCTTGGTGTTGAACTTAAGAATGCTACATCATCTGCGAAATCCAGGTCTCCCAGGAATTTTCCATTTGTCCATTTTATACCTAATTGTTCATTGTGGGTATAGTTTCTCATAACCCAATCAATAGCTATTCCAAAAAGTAGTGGTGACATAATACAGCCTTGTTTCACCCCTGTTTCTACTGTAAACCATTCTGTATTCCCTTTATTTGTTCTAACACAACATCTTGCATTGTCATATAGCGCTTTGATTATATTCACATATTTTGTTGGAAAACCATAGATTGTAAGTATCTTCTCATTAAATTACCTACATCTTCTTCCTATTCTCTCACCCGAAATTTTTATTTTATTATCTTTCCGTACTTGTTTTTCCTGTATTTTTCGCATCACTCGGGTGCGGAACATGAAGCTTTCCCAGGCTTTGAAAAGTTCTGCTTACGATGTGTATGCAAAACTAGAGAGCAGCCAACAAGACAACTATGATCTGTTGAAGAAAGCGTTACTGGAGCGCTTTGAAATGAACGCTCGCAAGTTTTTGCAACTGTTTCGCAACAGCCGGAAAGAGAATTCTGAAACTTTTCACCAGTTCTCATCTCGTCTAAAGGGATATCTAACAAAGTGCCTTGAGCTTTCACAGCTCCCCTCTACCTATGAAGGTCTTGAGGAACTTGTTCTAACAGAACAAATAAAGAACACTTTGTCTGCTGATACCCGGAGATTTCTAGCTGAGCAGGGGGCAGAAAAACTTGAAGACATTTTGGAAAAGTCTGAGCGTTATCACAATGCGCTGGCTGAACTACCGGCCACAAAGCGGAAACCGACAGAGGAGCATTTTCGAAAACATAACCTAGAGCAATCTTCTCAGGCTTCTAACCAAAATAACCACAGAGAAACTGGACCTCAAAACCCCCCTCCTGAAAAATCCAAGTTCTACAAGAACAAGTACCCCAACCACCCCAAACAGTCTGATCAACCCGACCGCCCTACATGGCAGCGCAGCCAGAAAGGACAAGGTGGCAAAGGGAGAACCCCTGAGCATGGGACATATGATCAGACCGAGCACACCGAGCCGAAACGCATCGGATGCTTATTGACAGTCTCGCAAGGCGGAATTGTTGACAGTGATTCCAAACCTGTTGGGGATAGACCCTCAACGTGAGGTACTGTTATTTTGAACGGTTCTCAAACTTCTTGCTTATTTGATACGGGGCTTTCTTATGATTGCATTGTCGCCAGAAACCTGGTCAAACCCGGTCAAGAGACAGCAGAGACCGTCCAACTTTGTGGAGTTCGTAAGAGTGATGCACCTACAGCGCTTCCCATCGCATTGGTGGAGATCCACTCTGATTTCGTCAGAGGTGTGATCAAAGCGGCTGTTATGGATGATCCCATCTACCCAGTCATACTTGGCGGGAGATACGTGTGTATTGGGAAACCGGAAGAGCCGATTGTGGCAGCAGTAACTACAAGAGGGCAAACCAAGAAGGAACGGGAGCCTGCGCCTAATTTGTTACCTATGGAACTTAAAGAAGCGCAATACAAGGACCCTACTCTGGCACCCTGCTTTAGGAAACTGCCCATGGCTAAGGATCCCAGACAGCACGGGGACATTTTTTCTGAGGATGGCGTACTTTATCGGAGAACGGGCAAGCCTGACCAAGGTTACAACCAGCTCCTAGTACCGAAACAGTACAGAAGCCAAATCCTAGAAATGGGGCACTCTCTTCCCTTTAGCGGACATATGGGACAGAACGCCACAAACCACATACTTCCACAGGATTTCCGCCAGCTACACTCTTATTCGGCAGACCCATTAAGGGCCCGCTTGAAGCCTTACTTCAGTCTCTGACAGACGAGAAGGCGGATGAGACAGTCGTCTCAGCAAGTAAATATGTGTCGGTTTTAAAGGAAAGGTTGAAACTAGGGTGGGACCTAGCAACGACTAACTTTAAGCGAGCACGCACCAAGCACGCTAACCGATACAGGAAAGTCGCGAAAGAGAGAGAACTGGAAGCAGGAGAGAAAGTTTTGGTGTTACTCCCTACCGAGAACAACCAACTGAAGATCGGATGGCAAGGGCCGTTTACCGTCCTGAAAAAGATTTCTAAGGCTAACTACCAGATCTCTATTCAAGGAAAGGAGAAGGTTTTCCATTTAAATCTCTTAAAGAGATACTTGGAAAGACCAGTGCAAACCTCCGACCATCTCCTGACGATCGCCAGAGCTGACGAAGATGATGATAGTGGCAGGGATATTCCACCGCTATCACAGGAAATCTTTCAAAAATGTCAGAAGCGGCGACGCTCTTTCAAGCACGCATGGGAGACATTCCAGAGGAAGGAAACTTTGGGGAGTAGACTTGAGTAGGAATTGGACAGAGAGGGAGGGGGAAGATGAGAGGGAAGAAGACAGACACCCCGAAGCTACGGTTATAGGAAATTTAATTCCATAACGTAGACATGGAGTGCTTCCATATCTTAAGGGGGGACGTCCTGTCACTTCTTCTTCTTCTTCCGTCCTTAGCCACCGACCGTCAAAGCAGTCAGTGGCCATTACGCCTAGTGGCGTCTTAGGGCAACAGCAGATAGGTTTTCTTTGCCATTGTTTCCCATCACGCCTATTGGCGTCTTTAGGGCAACGGCAAATCAATCCATTTGCTGTTGTTTCCGTAATCGAAGTGACTGGCAAACGGGTGATCAGCCCGTTGGAACGTCCTGTCACGTAGGTCTTTATATCATTAAATTACCTACATCTTCTTCCTATTCTCTCACCCGAATCCTTTTATTTTATTATCTTTCCGTACTTGTTTTTCCTGTATTTTTTGCATCACTCGGGTGCGGAAAATATTTTCTTCTGTATTCTCAAACTGTACCTGTTTCTTTTCTCAAAACTGAGAATCGCACGAGTAACTTGATTACGTAGATGTCAGCTCTGCCGGTCGAACGATAGCTGTGAATATACGGTCCTCGCCAGACATTCGTCTGCAGTTTTTTCCGGTCAGAGCGCTGACTGACCAGTGTCCCCGGGCGGGGGGTGTGAGAATTCGCTCCATCGGGGCATGGCAGACAGACAGCTGTCTACAGTTTGCAGAAACGCATGAGGTTTTTCGTTAGAAAAACCCGGCGTAGTGTGAAAAATCGCTCCGCACTGGAGACAGGCTTTAATCATTTCCCCTGAAATTTCGTCAACTCCAGCAGCTTTAAAATTTTTTAATCTTTTAACGGCTTGTTTGATCTCGTCCAGCGTGAATTCATCGCAAGTTATTAGCAAGGTGGTTGTGGGTGTTTCATTATTAAAATCAGGTGTTACTGTTGGTGGTGGTCTGTTTAGCACCTCCATGAAGTGCTCAGCCCATCTCTTCATTTGTTCTTTTTCTGTTGGTATTGAATTCCCTAATTTACTTTTAACAGGTGTTTCCATAGCAGTAGGCTGGTGACATAGTTGTTTTGTAATTTGATAAAAGCACCTACTATTACCAGTTCTTGCAGCATTTTCAGCTTCTACGGCCAGTTCATTGATGAAATGTCTTTTATCTCTTCGAGTTTTTGTCTTCACTTCTTTATTTAACAAGTTATAAGTTAGTTTGCAAGATTCAACTGCATTATGTGTACTTGCCGCTAGTAGTTTAAGTTTTGCTGTTTTCCTTTCTTGTATTTTATCCCAAGTATCTTCTCTCATCCATTTCTTCTTTTTATGTACTAGGTATCCGGTGGTCGCTACTGCTGCTTCTGTCATTGCTGTTCTCAGTTGTTCCCATTTAGTATCGATTGTCTTGGTGGTGATATCGTTGTCAATTTTGCCTAAAGCATCGAAATAGTTGTTCATTTTGACATTATATTCCTCCTTTATATCATTTGATTGCAGTCTGTGTACATCTATTCTTCTATTTTTATTCTGTTGGTATAACTTCTTCAGTTTAATTCTCAGTTTAGCTATGCAGAGGTTATGATCGCTTCCGATCACTGCACCTCTGTATGCTCTGACGTCTTGAACTGATGAGCGAAATTTTGCGCTTATGCAGAAGTGATCTATCTGGTTCTTAGTTCTGCCATCAGGTGAATTCCATGTTATCTTGTGGATATTCTTATGTGGAAAGATGGTGTCTGCCACAACGAGGTTTGATATTTCACAAAGTTCTAGAAGTCTTTCGCCATTTTGATTCATACAGCCTATGCCATGAGTACCGAGATATCTTTGTACTCCATCGTTGTTGTCACCTACTTTGGCGTTAAAATCGCCCATGACTGCTATTATGTCATGCTTGGGTATTGTGTTGATGGTACTTAGTAGTGCTTCATAGAAGTCATCTTTTGTGGTATCAAGAGCGTCGTTAGTTGGTGCATAACATTGTACAGTCGAGAGCTTGAAAAATCGTGTCTGAAATCTAGCTAATATTAGCCTCTCATTGATAGGTACCCAGCTGATGAGCGATGCTGCTGCTTTCTGTGTCATTAAGATGGCTACTCCCTCTGTGTGACGATTATCATTACTACCAGAGTATATAATTTGCTTTTTTTCTTTTGAAATATATTTTATGCCCTTCCCCGTCCATCTACACTCGCTGACACCCAATATGTCCAACTTATAATTATCCATTTCTTTAATTACTTCTTCCAATTTTCCGTCTTGATACATAGTTCTTACATTCTAGTATCCAATTTTAACAATCTCCTTAGCCCCCAAGATATTAGAGTGAGTCATGTTTACTGTCGAGCCTGGTTCTGTTTCGGTAACAATAGCTTGTTTTACGATAGTGAATTGTTAACTCACTGATCAACCCTCCTATCCAACCGACCGATTCGAGGGTTTCGAGGTCAGTTATAGGAAAATATCTACACCACTAGATACTCTGGTGTATCTTTTATTCTATAATTTAACATAACATGGTACTATCCATCGAAATATATACATTCCTGGTGTTTTTCTTTCGGCGTCAAAGGTGAGAAAAGAATTTCACCTCCATCTTTCACCTAACTTTGCCGCCTTCAGGGAAGTACCTATTTTTTAATTTTTATATTTTTTTATATATCTTTTTAGGTTCTCATGTGTCCTATCTAACCTTCACTTTCTTTCCTTTCCCTGACGAAGGCCTTGTGGCCGTAACGTTGGCTATTTTCTCATTCTTTTGTCCCCGTAAGACGAATCACCTTTTTTCGATTTTTTTCACACCCATTCAATGTCGAAGAGTAGATCATGCTATGATACGCGAATGGAAGTTATGGGCAGTCATTCAGGACACAATTGACATGTAGAACAGAAGCCGGCAGGTCCACGAGAAAAACATGGCGAAGTTTATTCTCACAATATCGTTCCAACAAGCAATAAGATACGTGGCATGGCATAACATAGTCACTAGGTATTTCTTCATAGTAAATCATTAGGCATCTTATAACAAGTGGCAATAAAACAAAGTACATTCCTCTCCTCTTCTTAATGGTGGCCGTTGTGTCTAAAGGCCCGTGCAGATCACGAAGACCCAAGCAATGCGGCAGAGATATTCATGACAAACAAATTCTTAGATGCTTTATGCGAGGGGGAAAAAAATCCTTCTCTGAATATGGCACTAAACCTCTGGGTAAGTTAGTAAACCATCTTGAATAACATCGAGTAAGTGGCGGCCTCAAAAGAAAACAGTAAGGCCACGAACACACGAATAAAATCTCCACTAAACAAATCTCAGGAGCTTGGAAAAACACGTCTTACTCGGACGACTACGAAAAGAGAATAATAAAAAAAAAAACACAAAACCAAGATGGCTGACTGTTAGAATGAATTAAAAAAAACCGCGATGCATAACGCCATTAGTGACCGGTGTCGTAGCGAAATAACCATATCTTGTCAGCGTCCCATGTAGTTCCCGGGGGGGGGGGGGGGGGGAATCTGTGAAGACACCCAGACAAGAATACGACTACTGCTCCTTCAGGCATGTTGTACAAGGTGACTAACTTAAGGCTGGGCTTGGCAACCTCATTATGTGAAACAAATTGCTGCAGAAACTATCACTTCAAGAGCATGTGGTTGCTTTGTGCAGGCTTCCTGTCATGGAACCAGCTGCAAGAATGGCTGCATGCTCTGTAAGGAGTGCAATTTAAAGGGATGATACTTGTCAACACTGTTCTTCATGAAGGACAACTTACAGAACCGTTTAGGATTAGAGCGGGAGTGAGACAGGGATACCTCTTGTCTCCATTTGTTTTCTTACTAGCAATGGATTGGGTTATGAAAACATCAACATCACACAACAGAAATGGGATCCAGTGGAATCTGACTAAACAGCTTGATGATCTGGATTTTGCAGATGACTTGGCTCCCATAACTATGCATAATCAGACGCAAGAGAAAATGAAAATTCTCGATGAGAGGTCGCAACAAGTGGGCCTGAAAATACACAGGGAAAAGACAAAGATTATGAGAATAAGTGCAAGAAATGATTTTTTTTTTTTTTTTTTCTTAACCAGCGGCACTTGGGCTTTCAGCCCTTTGGCCCAATGACATATCATTGCGAGGCTGGGGAACCTGAGGACTTTCCTTCCAACCCGGTCAGGAGCTTCGCTCCTTCCCATCCACAGAGGGTTTATCACAGGAGCCGTTCAGGCTATTCAGTCAAATTTCCGGCCGTAAACATTTCTTCAAACGCCGACGCCCGGGTTTGAACCATGAACACCTGGTCGCCAGTACAACGCCGAAGCCATTACACCAGCGCGGCTCCCGCAAGAAATGATAACAAGGTTGAACTTGAAGAAACACCACTATAGGATGTAGAATTGTACACACATCTTGGCAATAATATAGACAAAGTTGGAGGGACAGACAGTGATATCAAAATAAGAATACAAAAAGCAAGATGAGCTTTCATTGCATTGGGAAACATATGGAGAACAAGAGAAATCAAGTCCAACACGAAAATAAGAATCTTCAACTCAAATGTCAAGGTCAGTCCTATTGTATGGCTCTGAGACATGGAGAACAACAAAAACAACAACCAAAAAGCTACAGACTTTTATAAACAGATGCTTGCGTAGAATAGAAGGACTGAAATGGTATGACAAAGTCACAAATGTGGAATTGATGACAAGAACCAGACAAGTGCCAGTGGAACAAGAGTTGAGAATAAGACGCTGGCGAAGACACACATTGAGGAAACCTGTTCATAGCATTACAAGGCAGTCCTTGTTCTGGAATCCACAGGGAAAGAGAGGCAGAGGTAGACCAAAAACACACAGAGAAGAGAACTGGATACAGAGGTGAAAATGATGAGGAAAACATGGAAAGAACTTGAGTGGATGGCACAGGACAGGAAGACTTGGCATGTGTTTGTTGAAGGCCTATGCTCCTTGGGGAGCTATAGGGTATTGATTGATTGTAGCTCATGGAATATAAAGTAGCTAGGTTGATCAAAGACAATCTAATCAGTGGTGAACAACAACAAATAAAGCCCTATATAGCTCAGGGAATAAAAATTAGCTAGGTTGATCAAAGACAATCTAATCAGAGGTGAACAACAACAAATAAAGCCCTATATAGCTCAGGGAATAAAAAGTAGCTAGGTTGATCAAAGACAATCTAATCAGAGGTGAACAGCAACAAATAAAGCCTTATATAGCTCAGGGAATAAAAAGTAGTTAGGCTGATCAAAGACAATCTAATCAGTGGTGAACAGCAACAAATAATGCCTTATATAGCTCAGGGAATAAAAAGTAGTTAGGCTGATCAAAGACAATCTAATCAGTGGTGAACAGCAACAAATAATGCCTTATATAGCTCAGGGAATAAAAAGTAGTTAGGCTGATCAAAGACAATCTAATCAGAGGTGAACAGCAACAAATAATGCCTTATATAGCTCAGGGAATAAAAAGTAGTTAGGCTGATCAAAGACATTTTATTCATGACCTTTAATACTCCCTGTGGAACTCAGGCCCTCAATATGTTCATGACAAGCCTTCATGCTCTGTGCCATATGCTCAAGGCCTCTCCATGTCTTCTCTCTCCCTTTTTAAATCTGAGTGAAAGACATCATTACCCTTCAGCTCCCCAAGGAGCATAGGCGTTCAACAAACTCAAGTCAAGTCCTCCCTGTACCATCAGTTTAGTTTTCCTTGTTGGACCAGGCACAGGATAACTGGTGTTTGTTCTGTGTATGGGATACCTGGTTCAACCCCATGTGGGTATATAGTCTTCTTATTTTTCTAAATAGCTTCAGTTCCCGGATCTTTTCTTGTTTTATTCATCCCTTTTATTTCTGCCTCCACGTCCCTTCTCCAGGTGTATTTCAGCCTCCCTCTTACCCTAAGAATTCCAGAACAAGGACTGCCTTGTAATGCTATAAACAGGTTTCTTCAATGTTTGTTCTATCTATCACTAGTGTCTTCAATGTTTGTTCTATCTATCACTAGTGTCTTCAATGTTTGTTCTATCTATCACTAGTGTCTTCAATGTTTGTTCTATCTATCAATAGTGTCTTCAATGTTTGTTCTATCACTAGTGTCTTCAATGTTTGTTCTATCTATCACTAGTTTCTTCAATGTTTGTTCTATCTATCACTAGTGTCTTCAATGTTTGTTCTATCTATCACTATTGTCTTCAATGTTTGTTCTATCTATCACTCGTGTCTTCAATGTTTGTTCTATCTATCACTAGTGTCTTCTTGACATGAAAGACATTCAGTGATGGTACTTACACTCATCTATGTTAATCTACATAGTGACTTTGATCCACTGTCACAGAGTGTCATTTAAAAACACTATTCTTATTGCTCCTAATGGAGCCTGCAGCCACTGATCTCAGTTGGTCCCCCATACAGGAAGCCTGCAGTCACTGATCTCAGTTGGTGCCCCATACAAGAAGCCTGCAGCCACTGATCTCAGTTGGTACCCCATACAGGAAGCCTGCAGCCACTGATCTCAGCTGGTACCCCATACAGGAAGCCTGCAGCCACTGATCTCAGTTTGTACCCCATACAGGAAGCCTGCAGCCACTGATCTCAGCTGGTACCCCATACAGGAAGCCTGCAGTCACTGATCTCAGTTGGTGCCCCATACAGGAAGCCTGCAGTCACTGATCTCAGTTGGTGCCCCATACAGGAAGCCTGCAGCCACTGATCTCAGTTGGTCCTCCATACAGGAAGCTTGCAGCCACTGATCTCAGTTTGTCCCCCATACAGGAAGCCTGCAGCCACTGATCTCAGTTGGTCCCCCATACAGGAAGCCTGCAGCCACTGATCTCAGTTGGTCCCCCATACAGGAAGCCTGCAGCCACTGATCTCAGTTGGTACCCCATACAGGAAGCCTGCAGCCACTGATCTCAGGTGGTCCCCCATACAGGAAGCTTGCAGCCACTGATCTCAGTTTGTCCCCCATACAGGAAGCCTGCAGCCACTGATCTCAGTTGGTACCCCATACAATAAGCCTGCAGCCACTGATCTCAGTTGGTACCCCATACAGGAAGCTTGCAGCCACTGATCTCAGTTTGTCCCCCATACAGGAAGCCTGCAGCCACTGATCTCAGTTTGTACCCCATACAGGAAGCCTGCAGCCACTGATCTCAGCTGGTACCCCATACAGGAAGCCTGCAGTCACTGATCTCAGTTGGTGCCCCATACAGGAAGCCTGCAGTCACTGATCTCAGTTGGTGCCCCATACAGGAAGCCTGCAGCCACTGATCTCAGTTGGTCCTCCATACAGGAAGCTTGCAGCCACTGATCTCAGTTTGTCCCCCATACAGGAAGCCTGCAGCCACTGATCTCAGTTGGTCCCCCATACAGGAAGCCTGCAGCCACTGATCTCAGTTGGTACCCCATACAGGAAGCCTGCAGCCACTGATCTCAGTTGGTACCCCATACAGGAAGCCTGCAGCCACTGATCTCAGTTGGTACCCCATACAGGAAGCTTGCAGCCACTGATCTCAGTTTGTCCCCCATACAGGAAGCCTGCAGCCACTGATCTCAGTTGGTACCCCATACAATAAGCCTGCAGCCACTGATCTTAGCTGGTCCCCCTACAGGTAGCCTGCATCAAAGCATTCATGTGCCCTTATAGTGGTGGTTACTGTAACAATCTATTTTAGATGATGAGTTTGCCACACAACACTATTGGGGAAAGTTAAGACATCTGAAACTCATTCTACCACTGTGGGTGTGGGTAATATTCAGCAGGTTATTTTCAGAAAGACCTTTGCAGAGACACATATAACTAGCAAGAAACAAACAAAAATAGATGCTAGAAATCAAGCACTAATCAATGTCGCAGTGACCATCTCGGCTACAGAAGGAAGAAAAGGCAACATGTTCATCATAAAGTAAAATATGCATAAGTAATGATAAATGGAAGTGACAGCCATGTCATGTCATTATGTAACCAGCAATTTTATGGCTAATGAAAACATATGGGCACATTATCATAGATGTTCATAACATATGCTAATTAGCATTCACAAACAAACTAACACTTAGCATTATACACATATGGCACACTATTATTTACATAATATACAGCTAATGACACATAAATACACAATAGATGTATCTATTTTTGTGATAATAAGCTTTGGTAGTAATTAGAAAAAAAAAATTGTTAATCTAAGTTGGACAGATCAGTAAAACCAGTTTATCTGTTAAAAAGAATATTGTTAAAGCTGATTTGAATGATAAGCAGTGGCGGCTTTCTTTAATGAGCTGTTGAGCTGCAGCACTCCCTAAGAAAAGGACTGCATACTGCTGTCTCTACTACATTATAATACATAATACGGACAGACCAAAAAATTGAGGTTACACCGGAAGGGTTAAATAAATAAAAAAATTATCTAACACCGTATTGGGGAAAGTGCTGCAAACGATTACAGCTCAAGTGACCTTGACCTCTTATAAGCGAATGCTTGTCATACACACAGCTAGAGGCGAACTACGATTGGTTTGAATTTTTTAACCAGAGCTGCAGCCATCCACAGCTCAAGTGCAATGAGCAAATTAAAGGGAAGTTACAATGACAATTTTAAACACGAGAAATAGTAGCATACATGTCCGTGTAACCGGTTTGAGACTCGGGAAGCTGCTACGACTGACAATGATTACTCCTAGTTGCAGTAAACTTTTAAAATAACTTTTCAGAACTTCTTGACAGATTTTAGATGAGATAAGACACTAATCATTTGTGTCTGGGTTGATATTTCACATGGTGGTCACAATTTGTGAGTATTATGTATAGTATTTTAAATGAATGAACAGTGCAGCACCCCCAATGACAACCCCCTGGAACCGCCACTGATGATAAGGCATTTGGTTCTGCATACTGAACCACTGGTGCATGATCAAAATGATCAACAATGTAAAAGTTTGAAACTCTTGGGCACATTTAGAGTACTATATAGAATATGTGAAAGTATATGAAGTTTTGAAACTCATTAGCACATTTAGAGAACTATATAGAATATGTGAAAATTATGTGAAGTTTTGAAACTCGTGAGCATGATATCTTCTTCGTTCGTCCTGAAAAGGACGTTGGTTGCGTTGTGTCTGTTTACAGCGAAGCTGCGATATTTGTGCCTTTCGGCCGACACATCCGACTTCAGCACGGCATTTTTGGGACTGGGTTAGCCTTCCCTCTTCGATCCCTACTCACTCAGCCAGACTGCAGTGATGCAGCCTGTTTCCAGGACCACCACTTGGAGGTGGAGTAGGGTCTTGGTCAGCTCTGGTTCGCTGACCCTGACGCAAGCAGTCTAGCTATGGGTCGCTAACTGCATTCTTCACTGTTGACACGTCTTAGGTCCTGTAAGCATGATATGATAGGAAACTCTATACAGAACACTACAACAGGATGCAATCAGATCATCAGAAGCCGTTCTCTCTCTTCCCCCCCCCCCCCCCCTTTTTGAGCAAGAGTTTCAGCCCTTTAATCTCCTTTACATTCTATGGCTCCCAAGTGTCAGCCTCCTGTTGTTTTTCAGCTTGGGCTGGGAATTGAACCCACTCCACCTTGGTGCGACTTCCGCACCAGGTGCTAAATCCTTTAAGTACGCCCCTGCTGTAGTGAATATGTAAAGATTATGTGAAGTTTTGAAACTTGTGAGCATATTTTGAATACTGTATAGAATGTGTAAAAATTATGTGAAGTTTTTAAACTGACACGCATAACTATAGACAGAAACTGGAAATTGAGCAACATCATTTTGAAACAAACTGGCATGTTCTGAGAGAAACTGTGACAAACCACTGAGCTAACTAAGCTTATATGTGTGTGAAATGATGGTATATATGTGTGAAAAAATGACAGCAGATATGTCTGCAAAGTGATAATACATATATGAGAGGTGACAGCAGATGTTTATTCAAAGTGCTAGTGTGCACGAGGAGAGGTTGAAGAATTCTCAGCTGACCAGACGTCCATTTCCTTGGTGATTCAGAAAATGCTCCCCCTACAAAAAAAAGTTTGTGGTGAAATATCCATTTGTTTGCACCAATTGAATAAAGAAATAAATGTGTAGCATGCATCTCCTTGTAGTACAGAAATAAAAAAAATGTGAAATTTACTACAAACTACAAAGACTGATTGATTACTATAAATCACAGCGAAAAGGTAAATTCTAGAGTGTAGTTGTAGCAGTATTAGTAGGGGTAGTGAGTGGTTCAAAAGGAGTTTAAAAAAACAACCATCAGTCACCTAAGGGTTACAAGCATATTTGTACCCACATGCCATGACTGACGAGCTGCAAGAAATATACTGCCATGTCTTGAGCTACAGTTTGACTGAAAACTCACTCCCTAGTTTTAAATGTTTATATCCTGACTTGAATCAATTGGATATACACACAACAAATGTTAAAACAGGGAGCAAAGACTGCCATTTGACTAATAGATTTTTTATTTATTTCCAAAAACAAAGTAAAATAAAAACTAAAATAAACAAAAAACTGAAAGGTTGCAAGAGACAGCAAAAATTGCTGCACGCTATGACATCATGTGTCGAATAGGCTGAATCTCATGTTGAGCAGTAACATTAATGGGATATAACATATTATGTAATAACATCAATTAATTCTCTTTAGTTTGACACTTATTTCAAATAAAATAGTTGGATACGGGTAAAGAAATACAAATTTAAAATTAGGGTGTGACTTTTCAAACACTCTGTTCATCAGATTCACAGCCGATCAACAATCACCCTGTACATCAGATTCACAGCCGATCAACAATCACCCTGTACATCAGATTCACAGCTGATCAACAATCACCCTGTACATCAGATTCACAGCTGATCAACAATCACCCTGTACATCAGATTCACAGCCGATCAACAATCACCCTGTACATCAGATTCACAGCTGATCAACAATCACCCTGTACATCAGATTCACAGCCGATCAACAATCATCCTGTACATCAGATTCACAGCCGATCAACAATCACCCTGTACATCAGATTCACAGCCAATCAACAATCACCCTGTACATCAGATTCACAGCCGATCAACAATCATCCTGTACATCAGATTCACAGCCGATCAACAATCACCCTGTACATCAGATTCACAGCCGATCAACAATCACCATGTACATCAGATTCACAGCCGATCAACAATCGCCCTGTACATCAGATTCACAGCCGATCAACAATCGCCCTGTACATCAGATTCACAGCCGATCAAGAATCACCCTGTATATCACATTCACAGCCAATCAATAATCACCCTGTACATCACATTCACAGCCAATCAATAATCACCCTGTACATCACATTCACAGCCAATCACGCAGGTATATCTTGATAACAAATATAAACTGGTACAGCCTTTAACCTGTTAAGTTATCTTTGTGCAGAAGATAGTTATGTTTGTGCAGAAGAAAGCACTGTAACAAAATCATACATAAGCAATTGCTTTCCAGTAGCTTCAGTGTAAGAAACTGTCAGAAGCAAGGCATTATGGGAGCTGCGAATGCAGCATTTCCCTTTAATTACAATATATTTATATATTTACTTTCTTGTTTTCCTTTGAGTCCTAAATCTCCAACAACATTCTTACACAATCCATTACAATACTGGTTGCCTTTGTGTCCTACTTTCTGACGAGTATGGTGGGTGCATGATGGCAGTTTGTGGGGGGGGGGGGGGGGGGGTGGGGGGGAGGGGTGGGGGGGGGGGGGGGGGGGGGGGGGGGGGGGGGGGGGGGGGGGGGGGGGGGGGGGGGTCTGACAATATTGGGGGGGGGGGGGGGGGGGCGGGGTATGACATCATTAGGAACCACTGGTTGTGAAGAAATTTCTATCAATTATATCCCCTGTACAGGGAGCGAACCTGGTACCTTTAGAGTTAGAGGCAGATGCCATGCCTCTGAGCCACTCTGACCCCCATTTCATGCATGACTTTGTTTCAACATTCCCTTTCATGTTACTTATGATTTGATCTTTCTCTCCGCTGTTGGTCACCTTTCTCATGGGCAGTAAATTAATATTAGTAAATTAATATTAGACAAACACAAAGGTATGTTTTCAGGCACTCGTAAGAAATAAAGAAGTAGAACACTTGGACAACAGAAAAACAACAGACGTGAGTGGCTTACCCAGGGTTCGAACCCCGTACCTTCCGTACGACAACTCCGCCTAGCTATCAAGCAAATCACACTGACCCCACGGCCAGCTAGGCATCCCCAAAAAAAGATGCTTTACTGGCTATTTATCAGTAAGAAACACAAGATAACACCGGAAGTATACAGCCCCTTAATGACGCAATCACATACTGTTAATAGGAGAACAACAGAAGTGATTGCGTCATTAAGGGGCTGTATACTTCCGGTGTTATCTTGTGTTTCTTACTGATAAATAGCCAGTAAAGCATCTTTTTTGGGGATGCCTAGCTGGCCGTGGGGTCAGTGTGATTCGCTTGATAGCTAGGCGGAGTTGTCGTACGGAAGGTACGGGGTTCGAACCCTGGGTAAGCCACTCACGTCTGTTGTTTTTCTGTTGTCCAAGTGTTCTACTTCTTTATTTCTTACGAGTGCCTGAAAACATACCTTTGTGTTTGTCTAATATTAATTTACTAATATTAATTTACTGTTTACAGGCCTCGGGTTTCCCTTCCTTATGTGTTATTTTCTCATGGGCAACATTTCCCTGCCTCTGAATTTACTTACATTCCTGTGATTTCTTCAGTATGCATGTCTGGCTATCACAGCACGGTATGGGCATGAAGATGGTATCACCCATTTACTCTTTTCACGAACAGGCATGATAAGATATGTTAGCAGTTGTCTAAATGCTAGTTAACAATGACAATGTATTGACCTGCATCCAAAAGAATATATGTATCTTTCTCTAGCAATCTCATTTTACTCAAGCCCATAATTGTCCCGCTTGAATACATTGCATTTGAACTTCGTGATTCACTTCAGCCTATATCATGTGGCCCCTCATCATCATCAGTTCACAATAAAGCACAGCTCTTCAACAAAAGCATCCTATGTCCATCTGTCCTGTACCATTCATTCAAGTTCTGGCTCCAGTTCTCTTTACACGTTTTTTGATCTCCATCTACTTCTCTTATCCTACAGAGAATTTTTCAAAACAACTGTAGGAGTTCGCCAGGGATGTATCCTGTCACCAGTGCTCTTTAATATATATCTAGAACATATTATGCAGGAGGCTCTCTACGATTATAAATCAACCATATCGATTGGAGGCCGACCTCTGTGCAACCTACGTTTTGCTGATGATATTGATCTGATAGCTGGATCAGAATCAGAACTTCAAGACCTTACCTCTAGACTGGAAAAAGTAACAAGAACGTATGGGATGGAAATTAATATACAAAAAAGCAAGATATTGGTGAATAGCCATAAGAAACATGTTCCGACCAACATTACGTTAAATGGGCAAACGTTAGAAGAAGTTAACACCTTTAAATATCTCGGGTCCACTATATGTAGTGATGGAAGATCAATTAAAGAAATCAAGACAAGACTTGAGATGGCCTCAGCTGCCATGACAAGGTTGAATGTGATCTGGAAAAGTAACATCAGTTTTCCTGTGAAGATCAAATTATACAAATCACTTGTATTATCTATTCTCTTGTATGGGTGTGAGGGCTGGACACTCACTGCAGACACGGAGCGAAGGATTCAGGCTTTCGAGCATAAATGTTATAGAAGAATTTTGCGCATTTGCTATAAAGAGCACAAAACAAATGTCTATGTTAGAGAGAAGATAAACACCTATGCAGGCCACCAAGAACCACTTTTGTCAGTAGTGAAACGTCAAAAGCTTGCCTGGTTTAGGCATGTAACTCGTCATGACTCCCTTTCGAAAACGATCCTTCAGGGAACAGTCAAAGGTAAACGGAGAAGAGGAAGGCAGAGAAAATCCTGGGCTGATAACATCAAAGAATGGGCAGTACACGGTTTTTCCACACTTGTACGCATTGCTGAGGATAGAGAGCAGTGGAGGACCCTGTCTGCTGATGCTTCCACCATGGCACCCCTACGACCCATGACGGGTTACGGGCTGAGATGATGATGATCTTACTGATTCCAGAATAAGGAATACCTTGTGAAGCTATCAACTAGTTTTCTTAAAGTACACCCTATCACTTCCTGTCCCACTGGTGCATGTCTAGTTCTTTCAATCATTTCCACATTAGTGATCTTGTCATTCCATTTAAATCTGGTGCTAGAATCCACTTATGAAAGTCTACATCATCTGGCTCAAGCTCATGTCATCTTAAGAAAGGGAGAGGACAATGCTAAGTAGATCAAAGCCCAATTACAAATCACTAGTACAGAAAGCTGCTCTCAACAAAGTAACCCAAAACCACTAGTACAGAAAGCTGCTCTCAACAAAGTAACCCCAAATCACTAGTACAGAAAGCTGTTCTCAACAAAGTAATCCCAAATCACTAGTACAGAAAGCTGTTCTCAACAAAGCAACCCCAAACTGCTAGTACAGAAAGCTGCTCTCAACAAAGTAAACCCAACCACTAGTACAGAAAGCTGTTTTCAACAAAGCAACCCCAAACCGCTAGTACAGAAAGCTGTTCTCAACAAAGCGACCCCAAATCTAAAGGGTGATAGAAATGTCACTTCCTTTTTTAAAATTTTTATATCATGACTTGTCTCCCTTGGATGTTTATGAAACAAATGTCCAAACAAGGATGTATCAACCTAAAGAAGACAGAGGTCATGACGCTCAATGTGAGCAACCCTGAGCCCATATCAGTAAGGAATCAGCAACTGGAACAGACAGATGCCTTCACATACCTAGGATGCATAGTAACACCAGACGGCGGAGCAAGCAAAGACATCAATAACAGAATGAACAAAGCAAGAACAGCCTTGTTTAGTCTAAACAACATCTGGAAGTCCACTCAGTACAGCACAAGCACAAAATTAGGATTATATCAGAGCTGTGTGCTTCTCTATGGTGCGGAGAGCTGGTGAGTTACAGAGAAGGAAATGTCGAAATTGTCCTCTTTTCACACAGCATGCCTAAGAAAAATTCTCCGAATCTTTTGGCCGAATACCATCACCAACCAAGATCTGCTTACTCAGAGCAAGCAAGAGGACATGCACACCATCATAGCTGGCAGATGCTGGAGCTGGGTTGGCCATGTCCTCAGAAGAGACCCCGATGCCATCACAAGAACAGCTATGCTATGGACCCCTGAAGGAAAACAAAAGAGAGGCCGACCAAAAACAACTTGGCGGAGGACTGTGGAGGCTGAGATGCAAAGAATGAACCAGAGTTGGGGCACTGTACGAAGGATGGCCGCCGACCGAGCAAAGTGGAATCAATTTGTTGTTGCCCTACAAGATGCCACCAGGCGTAATGGCCACTGACTGCTTTGACGGTCGGCGGCTAAGGATCAAAGAAGAAGAAGGAGAAATTACTGCCATTTGACTTCTATTTGTTATCCCCAGATACAATACAGAATCAAATCTAAAATAGCCAATGAACTGACATTATATTACAACAGCAAAAATTGTAGCCCACTATGAAATAATGTATAGAACTAACAGGATCTCATGTTGACCTGTAATGATAATATGAAATAGCACTTGTTGTAATAAAGTGACAGATATTTTAAAGTTTGTTTTGTTTAAACTAGTTGTAGGAGTGAAGAAATAACAATTTAAAAACAGGAAGTGACCTTTCAATCACCTTATTTTACCCATGGGGCTCTATGTACCCGGACATGCTTTAGAAATGTACAAGTGGAGAACATGTGACATAACTGTGTAGACTGTATTTCTGTTATCATTTTCAACACGTACACAATCATATAACAACGTAAACATATAACAACAAATTTATCCTCTATTAAACCAAAAGGTGGTTATAATTCTAATTTTTAAAGTGACACACTCTCTTTTAATGAACACAAGATACTGATCATGTGACAACTTTCTTTAATGATAGCAACATAAGTCTGACACTGCAGAAGACATCTGAAGTTCTAATCTGGTGTACCATTAATGTATGTCACATTTATACAGATTCAAATTTGTCACAGATTTGTTGAATATGTTGTTTTATTTATTTTACATTACAGTAAAACCCACTCCAGGATGACCCAGAGTCCGCTGGGAGGACAACATTAGACAATCTTTGAAGGACCGAGGACTAGAATGGAACCAGGCCAGGAAGAAGACAGCTGATAGAATAGTCTGGCGCTCTCTCTTCCAAACCTCTACACCTCACGGTAGAAGGGGAACGACTAAGTAAGTAAGTAAAACCCTGATTTTAATCTGTTTTTTTTTTAAACAAAAGGGGAAAGCTCAGTCTATTATTGGTGACAGCCTATTAAATCATGCTCCTGGGTTCGAGTCCTGGGTAAGCCACTCATGTCTGTTGTTTTTCTGTTGTCTAGTGTTCTACTTCTTTATTTCTTACGAGTGCCTGAAAACATACCTTTATGTTTGTCTAATATTTATTTAGCTTTAAAATGACACCATTTTACAAGCTATTTATTCATTCAATTACCATTCAAATCCCTGTGGATTATGGGCACTCAACAAGTTCACACCAAATCTTTCCATCTTGTGCCATTCACTAACGGTCTTTCCATATCTTCTCATTTCCTGTTGTCTCTCTCCAATTCTCTTCTCTGTGTCTTTTTAGGTTGCTCTCTATTTCTGTTATCATTGGGATTCTAGAACAATGACTGTCTTGTAACACCTATCAGCTAGTTTCATCACAATGACTGTCTTGTAACATCTATCAGTTAGTTTCATCACTGTGTGTTTCATCACAATGACTGTCTTGTAACACCTATCAGCTAGTTTCATCACAATGACTGTCTTGTAACACCTATCAGCTAGTTTCATCACTGTGTGTTTCATCACAATGACTGTCTTGTAACATCTATCAGTTAGTTTCATCACAATGACTGTCTTGTAACACCTATCAGCTAGTTTCCTCACTGTGTGTTTCATCACTATGACTGTCTTGTAACACCTATCAGCTAGTTTCATCACAATGACTGTCTTGTAACACCTATCAGCTAGTTTCATCACTGTGTGTTTCATCACAATGACTGTCTTGTAACACCTATCAGCTAGTTTCATCACAATGACTGTCTTGTAACACCTATCAGCTAGTTTCATCACTGTGTGTTTCATCACAATGACTGTCTTGTAACACCTATCAGCTAGTTTCATCACAATGACTGTCTTGTAACATCTATCAGCTAGTTTCATCACTGTGTGTTTCATCACAATGACTGTCTTGTAACATCTATCAGCTAGTTTCATCACTGTGTGTTTCATCACAATGACTGTCTTCTAACATCTATCAGCTAGTTTCATCACTGTGTGTTTCATCACAATGACTGTCTTGTAACACCTATCAGCTAGTTTCATCACAATGACTGTCTTGTAACATCTATCAGCTAGTTTCATCACAATGACTGTCTTGTAACATCTATCAGCTAGTTTCATCACTGTGTTTCATCACAATGACTGTCTTGTAACATCTATCAGCTAGTTTCATCACAATGACTGTCTTGTAACACCTATCAGCTAGTTTCATCACCTCAAACTATTAACAAATCACAAAAGTAGGACTACAGATCCTAGCTTTACTTTCAGCCACGTGTTTTTTTCTAAGTATGTACATTAACATGCATATTTTTCTCAACAGCAGTGCTCTCAGGAGGCAATTTGGATAGTTAATATAATACTGGGCATTTGCAGTACAAAATATACTTCTTACATGTCAGATAAAGACAGCTGATGATCCAGCCATCATATATGCACACAGGACATTGCCAACAAAGTTGTTGTGATGAAACATACTTATCCATTAATCAGTTTACCTTTATTCAGATGACCTTCTAATTCTGTGGCCAAACACTGTGGATACATGAACTTGCTAAAGGTGCAAAACGTATTGTCTCGAGCTAATATCAGAGCATGGCTTTTTATTCATTATTTCTCTGAGGTAACCCCTTGTCATAAGCCAGACCTAATTCTGCTGAAAGTGTCAGAAGGCAGGTCATTCAGCTATATTCTAAAACTGTAACTAAACCCATCTATTCTCAAGATAGGTCATTAAACTATAGTCTAAAACTAACTAAATCTATTCTCAAAGCAGGTCATTCAGCTATATTCTAAAGCTATAACTAAACCCATCTATTCTGAAGGCAGGTTATTCGGCTAGCTATATTATAAAACTGTAACTAAACCAAACTATTCCAAAGGCAGGTCATTTAGCTACAGTCTAACATTGTAAACTAAACCAATCTATTCTGAAAGCAGGTCATTCGGCCTCCTTCTAACATAGTAATCAAACCAATCTCCTTCTTGTATCCATGTTGCATGGTGTTGTTCTCACTAACTTCATCATTTCTTTCTTCTGTCTCTAAATGACACTAGAAGTTTCCATAGACATATCAGCACATATGCTGAGACCTTCTTTTCCCATGTTTTAGGTAGTGATCATGCTTGATACACATCATTAAATATGATATTTATCATTATCAGCCCAACATCACATCCGTGAACATGCTACTCAGGTTTGTTTTGTTTAGATCCCCTGGGATTTGAGCTTTCACCCTTTAGTACTTGGGGAGTACCAGGGCTTTCTGGCAAACCCAGAGGGCTTCCCCAACTCAGCAGGCTCAACACTGGTAAAACATAAAAGACCTACTAATTGGCCGGATGATGCAATACCATGAGCTCGATGGTCCTAGAGGGGATCCTGTTACCCAGGTAAACTGAATTCTTTCTTTCAGTCTAGCAAAGCTAGGCTCAAGAAAGGCTCAAAGAGACACTCCAGCCAACATGCAGGCAGATAAACTAATGCTCAAAAACAACCTAAAGAGGAATGACTCAACAAATGAGCAAAAGGGTCTTCTGGATGTGCCATGTATAAAGAAATGACCCACCCACATACAAAATAACAACTGCAACAACCTACGGCGCATTAAGCAGAGCACAATCTTCCACAATGAAACACCTTACATGAGCTTAACTGCTACAACTGTACCCATCCATAAGAGACAGTTAACATGTGCTGCTTACATACCCAGGACTCTCCACAGAAAGAAGACAGCTATTGTTAGGTTCTCCAACAATTACACACACTATGTGGCACCACTCAACACATACAGAACACATGCAGATTCTTAAATTAGGGATTTGCTGTGAAAGAGTGATGACCTCAGCAGCCTTAGTTAAAACAAGAACAACTTGTTTCAGCACAGTGTTATTGTGGTTCAGAATCAACATCACAGCACTCAGCACAAACCCAAAAGTCTCCCTCAGAATGTGTGAAACGGTATGAATGTCGATAGTTCCTGTAGCACGCCGGTTGGATACATGCCTGACATATGCCCACCCTTACTAGTTTCATGTTTTAATGCCAAATTCGAGCAGTCCGAGTCATGCTGATTCATCAATTGCAGTGATGCCAAATTCGAGCAGTCTGAGTCATGCTGATTCATCATTTGTAGTGGAGTTCACTAACAGGTGATCGTTAATTGTCCTTATTATCTCTCCTCTACGGTAGCACAGTGGTTAGTGCACTGGCTTCCTAGCTCGGTGGTCCATGTTTCGATCCCCAGTTGAGGTAGGATTTTTTATACCGCAAACGGCTCCGGGGTCGACCCAGCCTCATGAATTGGGTACCAGAGCAACTTCTGGGAAAGTTAAAGTGGCCGGCATGATGCTGACCACATCACCCCTAGTGTGCTGATGGTCAAGAGAATATGGGCCTAACACCATATTCCCAATATGCCCCAATGGGCATGTAATGGGATCCTTTACCTTTTACCTCTACATCCCACGGTAGAAGAGGAACGAATAAGTAAGTAAGTATCTCTCCATATCCATATCTAGTGTTTCCACTATAGGTGCTCTCGAGGATTGTCTATCAGACTAGAAAGACCATAGTGTATACTATGGCATCATCATCCTAAGAATGATCATTTATCAGCGGGTTAATTTCCAGTTCTGCTTTCCCATATCCCCAATCTCTACACTTCCTGCCATAGCTGATGATGACTTGCAGGTAGTTTTTCCAGCTGTCTCCCATTTTATTCCACTTACTTACAAAGTTTCTGGCATGACGATGCGTGAAACTGAAGTACCCACAAATGATTAATACTTTTATGGTGATGATCATTTAATCATCATTTTAACACTATAGTACTGAATGCATGTGTATGCTTCTGGAGTTTTTGTTGATGTTTGTTTTATGTCAGTACTGGTATACAACAAACTTCATTCATATGCAAATAGCAATTAGTTTGTTTCTTGTCAATATAAATGTTGAACTTGCATGATTGTAAACATGACTGTCTCACTCAAGTGTTCACCTCAAATACATCTGACAGTCCATCTATTGCTCCTCCTGCATAAATACTCAAGTGGTGTATTGCTGTACTGTACGCATATAAATTAACATACACAAAAACTCACATTTTAATACGACATTTAACAATATACATGACACATAAGTATGTGGTTCTTTGTGTGAGCTTGTGGCATTAGGTTTAGATTGTTCTACAAGCATAAATACATTCTCAATTTATTTTCATTCATGCCCATTTATTAAGTTTTATGTATCCCCACTTGACTAAACAACAAGAAAGAAATAAGTCAAAGATTGTATAGTCAAACTAAAATAAGCAGAAGAGTTCAAATACCCTGACAGTATTTTCATCATGTGAAACATCCTGCTACAGAAATCATCGCAGCAAGAGACTGCTTGGCGCAGGTTTCCTACAAGGGGACTAGCTACAGTGGTGGTTCCATGCTTTGTAAGGCGGGCTAAAGACAAAAGTGACGGTAAAGTTCATCATAGATCGAAGATTTAGACTACAGAGCTGACGTGAGAATTCAAGACACTGACCTACCAGCTCACTACACATGGCAAGTATCCAAAGATTCAAATGACTACGAAGAAGGAACTATTCTAACACCATGATGTGAATGCCAGATCTGGACGTTTACCAAGGAACAAGAAAGTCAGTCCTGGACATTGGTTGACTGAAGAAAACAAAAGATTGCTACCTGTGAAATGAGATATTTGAGAAAAAGCCAGCTGACAAGACACAAATAGACCTATAAATAAATGAAGAGATGAGGGATCTAGATGTAACAACACCAATGGAATGTTCCTTCAGACATTTAGTGAGAATAAATCCCAGTCAAGCAGCAACATGGGAATACAGCTCCAAATTGGGAAAAGTCTAGGTTCCTAGAATGACACAGCCGACATTGGGTTGACTAAAATTTTAATGAAGCCGAACATAACAAGCCCTATGTAGTTCCCAGGGGTCTCTGAGGAGACATACAGAAAGAATACGTTTACTGCTACCACAGGCATGTCATATGTGGTGACCAATATGAGGTTATGTATGAGGCTGACAACCTCATTGTCTGGCAACCTCATTGTCTGACAACCTCATTGTCTGGCAACCTCATTGTATACAAGAAACTGCTACGTAAACCACAGCTACAAGAGCACATAAAGGCTCAGGTGCAGGCTTCCCGCAAAGGGGGAAAGGGGGGGGGGGCAGGTGTAGTTGCAGATCCATAAGGATTTAAAAGGAAAAAGACAAAGAAGACAACATAACAGCATATACCAGGCCAAATTACGAGCACTGGATCAACAACCAGTAAATCCTCATATGTGATGCTTCATGGCATCAGCTGTAGATAAAAGGAGACAGATACATTCTGCTACAATCATCCTTTGGTTCTGTGAGGAACACAGCCCTTCAAACAATTCATGCCCTGCCTGGTTTATGTCCCTGTTCCATTCATTCAAGGTCATCCTATATCTCCTTTCATCTTTGTCTCAGGTTCTCTTCTTCACATCATTTTTGGTCTCCCTCCATCTTGTTAACTCTGCAGATTCCAGAACAAGGACTGCTTTGTAACGCTATCAACAGGTTTCCTTAATGCCAGCCTCTTCTCATTTCTTGTTCTGCTTTCTGCTGGCAAAAACAGCATTATTCCTCAATATTTTCCTTTCTGTCTTTAAGTGTCTTCTCCAATTTTTTTTTTTTTGGGGGGTGTCTACATCTGCTTCTCTTACCATGAAGATTCTAGAACAAAGACTGCCTGGTAATGCCATCAACAGGTTTCCTCAATGTGTGACTTATCTATAACCAGCGTGATCGTCTCACCTCTTGTTCCACATTGATGACCATGTCACGCCACTTGTCATCAGTTTCACATTGATGACCATGTCATGCCACTTGTCATCAGTCTCACATTGATGACCATGTCATGCCACTTGTCATCAGTTCCACATTGATGACCATGTCATGCCATCTCAATGCTGTTCTACGCAAGATACATTCTATGCTCATTCACAAATACATTAGTAATTCCACAACGCTATACTGTATCGCTTGTCATGTGTGAAATGTAATTTTGCACTGCTAGAATTAATATTGAGCGTCCAATTTGGCAGAGTGGTTAGAGTGCTGGCCTATTGCAGCAAAGGTACCTGGTTAGAAACACGCTGCCGCCATGCTACATTCTACCGAGCTGTAAATGGGTACTTACTGCACTATTGAGTTATGGAAGGTAAAGGCAGCGAGGAAGGGAACTGGTCACCATACCTCTCGATGCTGGACCTAGTTTAGTGAAATCTCTAACACTTGATTCCCCTACAGCAGTATGTTTTGGGACTACCTTTATCTTTAGTATTAATATCACACATAACGTACGTGTAGATTCATCCATATATACACAGCCACTAAAAAGTACTCATGCCTGCAGACAAACACACATAACGTACGTGTAGATTCATCCATATATACACAGCCACTAAAAAGTACTCATGCCTGCAGACAAACACACATAACGTACGTGTAGATTCATCCATATATACACAACCACTTAAAAGTACTCATGCCTGGAGACAAACACACATAACGTACGTGTAGATTCATCCATATATACACAACCACTTAAAAGTACTCATGCCTGCAGACAAACACACATAACGTACGTGTAGATTCATCCATATATACACAGCCACTAAAAAGTACTCATGCCTGCAGACAAACACACATAACGTACGTGTAGATTCATCCATATATACACAACCACTTAAAAGTACTCATGCCTGCAGACAAACACACATATACATATATAAACACACAAAATGAGGGCTTGATGTCTCTGCTTTATCAAACAATAACCGATACATACCAACTTTTACCTATACGGACAGTACATAATTTCTAGTTTTCCATCATGTCTGCGTGGTATTTCTCAGTGAATTTCCCCGCATGTGAACACTGTGATTTCTTTACATGGCTCATTTCATTTTAATTCATTTACGTTAGTTCTTTCTTTCTTTTCTCTAATGTGTTAGTTCGGTTGTCTCAGAGGCAGACTTTTTTTCCCATAACATAAGCCACTTCTCTGTACTCGTAAGACATACACTATCTCTACTGGTTAATCTCACTGTGCTGTCAGATCATGCTTCTGCCTCTCCATCTAATTGAGATTAGTGTTTCCCAAGCTAACAATAATGAGACTTTAATCCTACCGCTGTACCCCCCCTCAGATGAAGATAGTTTAGATATGACCTTCAACAAACTTATGCCAAGTCTTCCTGTCCTGTGCCGTCTGCTCACGGTCTGTCCATGTCTTCATCATCCCCTTCACGTCTGTCACCAGTTCTCTTCACCATGTGTTATTTGGTCCCCCTCTCTAACCGTGGGGAATCTACATCAAGAACTGCAAGGTAATGCAACATGTTTCCTAAATGTGTGTCCTATTCATCTCCTGCTTCTTCTCATCTCTTGTTTCACTTCACGCTTGTGTGTGCGTGTGTGTGTTTATGCATGTTATACAATATATATATATAATAATTTTAAGAACTAGTTACATAACATAAACTAATAATACAAATCAGCAAACATCCTGATAGGACAGTGGACATATAAATGGCGGATTTAGCCAGTCTTAAATAAATGTAACCTTTTTAACTAGTGAAGAAAGCTTTGATTTTTTGGTTACTATCCTACTAATTTACTGTAAAAGCCAAGTGTATCATCCATAACGAAAGAATGCACCTCACACTCGTAAATAACAGCGTGTACTTCTACAGCACACCCTTCTCACATATTAAATTTTAATGAATTATTTTCTGCAGCTTAATAAGAAAATTATGATGAATTAAAGTAAAAAAATCTGCCATCCCACGAGAACCCCTTTTGTACACCCTCAAGGGTTTGCATGCCACGCTGTGGGAGACACTGTCTAGACAATATAAACTTGTACCTGTTGCACAGAGGTGTTTTTCTTGTTTTATCTAGGATGCAGAGCTATCACTGCTAGGTCACTCTTGAGATCTAAGGGCTTTATAACTTTGTGGTTATTGTATAGACAGAATGTAGCACAACTACCAGTTTACTGTGTAGACATGGAATTTTGAGCCATTCTGCTTCACTCATAAATACAAGGTGTTTATAAATTCCCTGCGCAACGTTATAACTTTGTACACTGTAAACAGCGTACAAATGCATAATTTATACATTAAAACTGCTTTTACCAATTAAAACCACATTCTTTGGATGAACTTAAGGTCAAGATCAGAAATGCAATTCACTTAACAGCAAATGAAGAATGTTTTCAATGAGTTGGAAAACTGAACTGAACAATGTGTCAGAAAAGATGACGGACGGTTATGTTAAAGCCTTGAAATTTGAACTGTAATGTGATAAAACTGAATAAACCATGCCTTCATATGCCAGTGACAGTGTGCTACTATCACGTGTACGTCCAAAGTTATTAAAGTTGCATGAGGACTTTATAAGCATCCTGTTTACCTAAGTTCAGTATGTAACTACCACCAGTGAAATGGCTCTGGATTTTGATATAATTGCATCATGCACAACATTTGCAACTGTTAGAAAGTAAACCATTTTTGAGTAACTTAAAATAGAATCAATGGTTGTTTCAAGTGATCAAAAGTTGATGGATAGAAAAAAAAAAAAAAAAGTGGTGCCAAAAATGTCTAATTCTGCTAGAGACAACCGATCTTTGATCTTGATGAATTGTAGAATGGTGTGACTTGTGCAACAGCAAAGCAGACAGCTGAAGGTAACCACCTATGCCATCAGGACAATTTTTCCAGACGTCCATGCCAGCAATAAATAACAGACACCCCCCAATGTATGACATATATCCGTTCAACTAGATTGCTAGACCCTTCGTCATCATACAGAGTTGTCTGAAACAAATTAATCAGGCAAAATAAATTTTTTAAAAAGAAACAAACAAATGCAGTCATGATCAAATAAAACAAAAAAAAAAGAAAATTAATGTGTATGCACGAAACGTACTTTTTTAATAGGTCTTTTTCTGCCTACTTTTGTCCCCTAATCTTTTAATCATTTCTGTGAATTCTAAAACTTACCAACAGTGAGTGCATGGACTTGTTCAAATAAATAAAAAAAAGAAAAGCAGCAATTTTGAAATAAATTGACACATTTAATTACCAGTGCACACTAGCAGTTGTTTAAGACTGCTACGCTTGTCCTTTTTTCACAACCAATGACAAGTCGATGAGTCCTAGGCATTATCTACATTGTAGATGTAGGCATTTCCTTTGGCTTTTCTGTCATTCCGAAACACGTTAAGTTGGAGTCATGAACTTCCGTTTCTTTCCAAGTTATTCTGTCCTGGTTTTGATAACGTTTAAAGGCTCCTCATATCTGATTTCAAGTAAGAAAAAAAAAGGGGGGGATACTGTGCATTCCCCATCTTCTATGGGGGTTCTCCAAATAAGTAGGACTAAAAAGCTGTGTGCTGGTTCTGGGTTCTCCCAAGGAATCGTCATGTCTTGCATAGAGCCTCTTCCCATTTCCCTTCGCAGTTGAAGAAGATTAAAATGAGGCTGTGGATAGGGCTGGCAACATCATAATGTAAAACAAATAGTTACATAAACCATCACTTCGTGACCATGTCAATGCTTTGTGCAGGATTCCTGCAAGTGGCCAGCTGCATAGGGAACAAAAAGGAAAATAATGATTAAGTAGCAAACACATGCACACACTTACCATGATACCACCATCTTGTCTTCTTGGGATCCTTGCTGCACGTCCTCACATATATGGCATTGTCTGGTGGCAGTTTCTGTGACATTATTAATAACAAAATCTACATATATACACATACACACACAAAATCAAACACAGGGCAGTCCACTTAAGCAGAACTCACTTAAACTGAATTTCACTTAACTAGAAGCATTTCTGAAAAGTCCCTGCCAAATGTCTTTTTTGGCTTTGTTAAGTCCAAATCTGATAACTAGAATTTTAGGGAAAGTTGAAGCAATTTTTCTATTCCAACTCAAATTGGACTCACAATAGTAGAAGTTCTGCCTTCATCGCCTAAGTTTCAGTAAAATGTGGCCACACATAATTTTTTTGGTGAACAGGCGGTAACAGATTAATAAACGTCCACGCTTCCGTCAGTAGATTACAATGGTAACATTCATTAACCCAGCAAGCACTTAATCGTCAGGCCAACTGAGTGAACACTGTTTCACTTAGGTTTGCAAGTAAAGGGCTTGCATTAAGCTCTGACAGCAAAGGGACTATGCATCTGAGATCTGAAGATAAACAAACAGTGAAACCCGAGGCACGTGAATAATAATAAACATAAAACACTAGACAACAGATAAGTCCCTAGGTCAGGGCCAGTAACTTCTACATCAACTTACTTGACCTGCAATAGTTATACTTTAGGAATACTTGTAGGAACCGCTAACAGCGCAAGCAAAAATACTAGGCCAAAATGCGTTTCAGACACTTTTTATATGCAACACAAAACTAGCCAGGATGCATGGTCTTTTACATTTGGACATGCACCCTAATATAACCAATGGACCCTGTGTCTAGGTTGACAGAGATGCACCAAGCCAAAACGAGGCAACATTTTATTATTTTTTTAAAACTTGGTACTAGGATACTAGCAATTAACTTGACTTTACATTTAAGGCTTCGCTCAATTGCTTTTTAAAACTTTAAAAGATGCAGAAATGAAAATTTTAAATCAAAATACTTGTTTCTGAATGGTCAAATGCTTTACCTCCTATTCTGATGTAAATGTCCATCCTCAAGTAAAATTCAGATTAGCAGAATTTAGAATAAGTAGAAGTACTTTAGATAGTCAGCGATTTGGAAAAGTTGTGGTGCAGTGGATCCCTTCTCACTGCTGCATCCTTGGAGATGAGGGGGCTGATGGGTTGGAGAGCTACCTCACCTTGACACAAGCATGGCTTGCGAATTTGCCAGGAGTTTTATTGGGCGCAGGTGGTTGCAGAGCATCTGGGCCACCAAGGAATTGATGCATATTGCCAGCTCAGCCAAGGTGAACGGGTGGTGATCTTGGACTTTGCATAGGTCATGACAAATTGGGATGCCATCTGTTCAACAAGTTAAAGATAGGAACTACCAATGAGTGTAACTATGCCGCCGATAAAATGACTGCTGAACATCTGCTTCAAAGGTGCCCAACATATGAGGGACAGAGAAAGCGCATAAGGCCATCACCAGTAGCATTCCTGGAAAAACTCTACTGCGGTATCAACAGCCTCAAGCTGCTTTTTTTGAAACATATTCAAGTTGACGTCTGAGGGTGAACGAAGAAGAAGAAGAAGAAGGTCCCAGCAACTTCTACTTATCTGGACTGCACTGAATACATACACACACACACACACATAAACTTAATTAGGTCAAGTCTTTCAAATTTCAAGATAACTAATTACACTATACGTTATTTAATAATAAATCAGGTCCTCCTAAATTCAAGATTACAAATGATACATTTTATTTTAAAATAAACCAAGTTCTACATTCAAGGCAAACATATCACAAGCAAGAATAATGTAAAACTTTTTAAGAAAAAATAATATGTTGTGTGATATTCTGCCAAAGAAACATTTTTCATCATCCATATTAATAATAATAAATTCTTTAAGCGCCAAACACGGCGCATAAGGCAGAAACCAGTGCTCTCCAGGTTGTTCGTTGTGACGCCACTCCTCTTAGCTCTTGCACCTTATTTAGGCCCAACGTTCTTCCTTCTCTTATTATTGTTCTTCTGAGTGTTTCTTTTGGTCTTCCTTTTTTCCTCTTACCCTCAGGAACCCAAGTGAGCGCCTGTAGTGGTATTCTGTTGTTTTGCATTCGTAGGACATGACCGATATATGACCATCGTCTTTTCCTTATATAGTTGGAGACATATTTCTGCCTAGAGTCTTCTCTTATTTGTCGATTAGTCTTGAATTCTTTCCAACTGATATTCATGAGTTTTCTAAGATTTCCAAATGTTAGATAATCTATTGAAGGCGCTAGCTGCCAAAGCAATTCTAGTATGGATTTCTCTTGTTGTGTCACCATCCTCAGTCATTTTACTGCCTATATAATTGAAACTTTCAACTTTCTGTAGTTTTTCCCCGTTCATCCATATTAGGGTGCCGCAAATACAGCTAATCACTCTTTTATCTGAAACTCTAAAAGTTCTGCAAGCTGAAAGTTATTGTTATACAGAATTGACATCATTGCACTTCGGGCAAACCCATAGGTGCTCAGTCTCCATCAGTATATGTCAAAGAGTGTGACTGCTAACTGTTCCTGTGCTCGCTGGTTGTATACATGATGGATGCATCCTCTCATACGTCCATCTCTACTAGCCTTACGTTTGATGCCAAATTACAACAGTCTTAACCTTGATGATTCATTTATTGCAGTGTCATTCTCTAACAGGTGATCTTGATTGTTCTCAGTATATCCCCCTTATCCATATCCAGTGTCCCTACTATGGGTGCTCTTGATGCTAGTCTGTCAGCTCTTTCATTACCACATACCCCAGCATGACCAGGACAGTATATCCACACTAGCTCTTGTAGACTGGAAGCTTCTTTGAATGTTTTCCATTCATGCCACAACCAACCACTTTGAACCTTCCGAAGCGTGGACTGAGTGACACAATGATAGCCTTTGTTAATGAAGTTTCAGTTATCTACCTCAAAGGCTGCAGTAACAGCCTCGACCTCCATTCTCATGCTGGAAGTTGTTATCTTGTAAGACCCACTATGTTCGGCGACGATTCTGCCTGCACCCGAGCAGAGAAGCCCCAACCGGATTTCGCACCACGGATCACAGACCCATCTGTATACACAACTGCATCATCATCGCCGGAATGATCATGTACCAGTTCATTAATTTCGAATTCTGCTTTTCCATTCCCCCAATTTCTACACTCTCTGCCAAGGTTGATGATGACATGCTGGTAGTTAATCCAGTTCTCATCTGACATACTCCACTCTTCCCCCTTGAATATATTGTCGACTGTGGCCACCTGTTTGAACGTTGTCTCTGCCTGTGCCATCCATGACATTCCTCTCTTTATTCTTGCTCCCTTAATGTCAGCTATGTTACCATGCAGAGGGTGCCGTTTATCTGTGGATATCGCATATATGATGATATCGATCTTATAGCTGGAACAGAATCAGAACTTCAAGACGTTACCTCTAGACTGGGGAAAGTAACAAGAACGTATGGGATGGAAATTAATATAGAAAAAAAGCAAGATATTAGTGAATAGCCATAAGAAACATGTTCTGACCAACATAACATTAAATGGGCAAACGTTAGAAGAAGTTAACACCTTTAAATATCTGGGGTCCACTATACAAGTATGTAGTGATGGAAGATCAAGTAAAGAAATCAAGACAAGACTTGATATGGCCTCAGCTGCCATGACAAGGCTGAATGTGATCTGGAAAAGTAACATCAGTTTTCCTGTGAAGATCAAATTATACAAATCACTTGTATTATCTATTCTCTTGTATGGGTGTGAGGGCTGAACACTCACTGCAGATACGGAGCGAAGGATTCAGGCTTTTGAGTATAAATGTTATAGAAGAATTTTGCGCATTTGCTATAAAGAGCACAAAACAAATGTCTATGTTAGAGAGAAAATAAACACCTATGCAGGCCACCAAGAACCACTTTTGTCAGTAGTGAAACGTCGAAAGCTTGCCTGGTTTGGGCATGTAACTCGTCATGACTCCCTTTCAAAAACTATCCTCCAGGGAAGAGATGAAGGTAAACGGAAAAGAGGAAGGCAAAGAAAATCCTGAGCTGATAACATCAAAAAATGGGAAGGACACAGTTTTTCCACACTTGTAAACACTGCTGAGGATAGAGAGCAGTGGAGGACCCTGTCTGCTGATGCTTCCACCATGGCATCCCTTCGACCCATGACGGGTTACGGGTTGAGATGATGATCGCATATAGGCTTTTGCTTGGGCCATCGCATATCTGGATTTAATTGACAGCACTCAAAGCATGCACCTCATTGTCACAATGGCGGTATCTCGCGTACAGCCCAAGACTAATCGCATCCCTTCATTCTGAATGTGTTCTGGTCGGTCACATTGTGTTACTGACAGCGTGAGTATTCCCAGCCCATACTCAATGACCGATATGACTAGCTGTTGATAAAGAAGAAATAGTAATCTATGCTCCAGACACGCCGTGGGCTTTATTTTCAGGGCCGGTAGACCTCTCCTGCATTTCTGTGTGATTTGCTCAACATGGTACTTATACGAGAGCCCGCGATCAAATGTATCCCCGAGGTATTTCAGCTTTTCTTGCCTTTCAATCCTCTGTCCGTTGAGAGTAATATCTGGGAGGTCTGCTTTCACAATGGAGTTGTTCAAGGAGCACCACATCACGCAGGCCTTGTTGGGATTTACTTTGGAGCCAGTTTCCTCGCACCATTTAGACACCTCCTGTAGTGTCCCATGTATGCTATTAACCATTTCTTGTCAGTCAGAGACAGTTCTGTAAATGAGTATATCATCAGCAAATGTCTGTGTTTGTCCCAACCCAGTTGGTTGAATGGTGGCTACTTTTGCTGTATAGATATTAAACAGCACTGGTGATAGTGGAGAACCCTGGGGTAGTCCCGGTCAAATGAGCATTGAATCTGATGTCCATGTTCCCAAGTGAAATGCCACTGACCTCTCAGTTAAGGCAGCTGCTATATAAGCTCAAAGTGTTTTTGTGGAACATCATGAATGACCCAAGCAGGTGTTCCATGCTTTTGTTTTTTTTAAATACAATTTTGGCGACGTGCGTCCCGTTCAACATAGCCGGTTATATTAGGGCCATGCTTAAACTGCAATGCTAGTATGCTTAATACACTGGACAAGTAGACGTAGCGCCTAAGTGTTGCAAAACTTTCAGGCATAGTGCACAGTCAGCTGTCTTGTACTGCTACTAGCCACACACACATCTGCAGCTCTGAGGTATTTTTGTAATTGGGGGGGAATTTGAGTTTAATTACATTGTTAAAATGTCAAAACAAGCTGCAGATTCCCCTAAGGATAACAGTGAGAAGAAGTAAAGAAAATGCTGTTCATTACTGCAGAAAGTGGCATAACTGCAGAAAGCTTGATCATGGTGTGTCTGGACGATGTTTTACTGAATAGTATGTTGTCGGAAATATCACCATAATATGATTTAATAAAACAGAAAGACAAGCTGTTCGAGTATTAATCTGACAAAGATGACCACAAACTAACGACAATTAGGAAAATTGCGTTTGTTTGCGTGGAGCTGTCACAGATCTTGCTAGGGTGTTGCTACAATATGTGGTACATGTACTATGTACATCCAACAAATTGTGAATTCTGAAAAAAACATTTGGCTCCAAGAGTTTTAGATAACAGGTTGTGGGCCTGTATCAGCTTGACGTTAAATAATCTGTTAAGAACTGCTTAACGAACACTGAATGATTTTGCAAAAAGCTTTCAAAGGAACTAGAATCACTGAATCCATCTTCTGAACTGCTCAAATATACATTTTCACAGCCATCTATCAGAAACACATCCTCACTCTCACTTTCCATTTTGGATGGCACAACTTATAAGGCAAATATTCATTCAGGCCACAGCGGGACTTCAGCGTATGGTACATAATGGTCCACTAAAGTTTTAGCATGCATGTTAAACCACCCATAGAACGATCTCAAACTAAAATAAACCAATCACAGAAAGTAAATGAGTAACGCTGATCAAATTAGCATAATCATCACAATTTTCCTTTTTACTCCCTATGGAGCATACAGCCACCACTCTTACTGGCACTCTTGTAGGACACCTGCACCAAAGCATTCATGTGCTCTTGTCTACTTACTGCTTAAGCTCACACTGCCACTACCATTAAGCCTCACAAAGTCCCTAACGCTATGATTCATGCAGCCATCACAATTAAGCCTCAAATGAGACACTACTGCTAAGCTTCAAATAAAACGACCACCACTAAGCCTCACAAAGCCACAGTCACAAGGCTCATGTAATTCCTGCCATCCACACTCACTGCCACTGAGGCTCACACAGTCCTTACCATCAGAGGCTTAAGCACCATAAAAACACTGACCTTTTCTTTACAACTTGATAGCATACTAACAATGCTGAGGCAGACAGACTGCACGGACAAAGCGGGTGACCAGTCCTCCGTTAATATAGACAGACATATATGACCATTGCTGTAGATATGCGGGTGGACTGGAATGTTAGCCCCTAAAAACATCACCTGGTGACCACAAAGACACAGCAGTATAAAACACACTTCGGTACAGCAATAATGTCACAATGCTGTAAAGTACTCACTGAGTAAAAGATTAATGTATCATAGTGCTGTGTAATCCATCACAGGAAAGATAACTGTATTACTGTGCTATAAGGTATGCTTGAATAACGGTAAATTCGTCAGTGTTATGTTAAAAAGGAAAATATTCTTAAAAAAACAAAACAAAGGTAGAATAGCCCCAGGAAAAGCCTAGATCTACAATGTAGATAATCCCAAGGACTCTTCAACTTGGCATTGACAGCAAAAGAGTGACAAGATCAGTATTCCTTGTTAAAAAATAACAACAATTATTCTACTCTATACAAGTACCGATTTATGAAAGTATGTACATTCTTGGTTGTTGTTCTCCATGTTTCAGAGCCATACAATAGGACTGACTTGACATATGAGTCAAAGACTCTGATCATTGTGTAAACATGATTTCTTTTGATTTCCGTATATTTCCCAGTGCAATGAAAACTCCTCTACCCTTTCGTATTCTTATTTTGATATCATTGCTTGTTCCTTCAACACTTTCTATAATGCTGCCCAGATATATGTATGATTCTACATTTTGAAGGAATGTTTTTTCAAGTACAATCATATCATTATGTGCAACACTTATTCTCATAATCTTTGTCTTTTGCAGGTGTATTGTCAGACCCAGTCGCTGTGACCTCTCATCAAGTATTCTTTTGTCTTGCATCTGGTTATGGAGCAGAAGAGCCAGTCATTGTGTATTAGAAGACATACAAACAGCAAACACGCTAAAGCAACCGGATTATCAGAAATCATAGGAAGTAACAAACAATGACAAACATGTACAAACCTGAGGCGAGTCAAATGGATACCGTGGTGTAAATTTGAAACCCAACTGAAATCGTTCTCCTTCATACAAAGTGCCTGGTGCTCCTTCAATATCAACCACCCATCTGACGACAAACAAGGTTAGGATTATCTTAAGATATGAGACAGATCTGATCTATCTTACATCAGTGCTTCTTAATCTATTTCAGTGTCATTCACCCATGTCTTAATTACAAAATTTTGTTCACCTGCGACTAAATTTCCTTATGTTTTTGGTAATTTTCTTCTTACTCTCCCTTGTGTATAATTTTATATATAATTCATTTTGTCGCATGAGCAAAAGACGTACATGAACTCATTTCTAAAGTGTTTATTTTATTCAAGTTTTTGAACATCCTAAAAATAAGTGAAGGAAACTAGGAGCGGCAACAAAAAATTGTACGCAGAAAAATTATTAAGTCGCTAGAACAGAAAATGCAGAATATCACTACAAGAAAATGGCACGAATCAAAATTTATACTGTCTAAAAACGGGGCTTAAATCTCCATAATATAGCTAGAATTCATTTTGCTTGATGTCAATAAGTGCTGGTAGATAGAGTACAGTAAATATATAGAATTCAAGTTCTAGTAGAAAAGTAGCTTAACTCTTAGTATACGAGCTCAAAAACCACGTTTTTACGAGCTAATTTCAGAGAGTACATTTTTAGACATGACTACATTTACAGATTTTGCATTAAAAAATTTATTTATAAAGATAACATAAAGTGTTATATATCAAAATGTGAAGAAATGAAACTCCTATATCACACACTTAACTAAATTGTTCAGTTGTTTTAAACATGCATTCACCATATACAGTAATGAGTGCAGAAAATTTTTAAACTTTTTTAAATTTAAAATCAAATTGTACTTATCAACATGTGTAATTAATTCTGGTAAACTTCAACTCCTAGAGCTACTTTTATTTTAAACTACATCCATTTTCACATAATGTAGGAAAGTTGCAGTCGTTTCTGAGCACAAATAAAGTTTTTATAACAATTTGAAATTTTGTGGTATATTTAGAAAAAGCGCACAAATATTTTAATTCTAAATTTACAGACATGACTACCATTACTGATTTTGCATTAAATACTTTACTTATAATGATAACATCAAGTGTTATATATCAAAATGTAGAGAAATGAAACTTCTTTGACATGCACCTAACTGAATGGTTCAGTGGTTTTAAACATGCATGCAACATATAGATTAAGGAATGAAAAAAAACTTTTTAATTAAAAAAAATGAAAAACAATTTGTACTTATCACTATGTGTAATTAAATCTGGTAAACTTCAACCCATAAAACTACTTTTATTTTAAACTGCATCCATTTGCACATAATGTGGTAAAGTTGCAGTTGTTTCTTCTTCTTCTTTCTTTCTTCTTTGATCCATAACCGCCAACCGTCAAAGCAGTCAGCGGCCATCACGCCTGGTGGCGTCTTGTAGGGCAGCAACAAATTGATTCCACTTTGCTCGGTCGGCGGCCATCCTTCGTACAGTGCCCCAACTGTGGTTCATTCTTTGCATCTCAGCTTCCACAGTTCTCCGCCAAGTTGTTTTTGGTCGGCCTCTCTTTCGCTTTCCCTCGGGGGTCCATAGCATAGCTGTTCTTGCGATGGTATCAGGGTCCCTTCTGAGGACATGGCCAACCCAACTCCAGCGTCTGCCAGCTATGATGGTGTGCATGTCCTCCTGGTTACTCCGAATAAGTAGTTCTTGGTTGCTGATGGTGTTTGGCCAAAAGATTCGGAGAATTTTCCTTAGGCAGATTGTGTGGAAGGAGGACAGTTTCGACATTTCCTTCTCTGTTACTCTCCAACATTCCGCACCATAGAGAAGCACAGAAAGTACGCAGCTCTCATACAGTCTTAATTTGGTGTTTGTGCTGTACTGGGAAGACTTCCAAATGTTGTTGAGAATAGCAAAGGCTGTTCTCGCTTTATTCATTCTGTTGTTAATGTCCTTGCTTGTTCCGCCGTCAGGTGTTACTATGCTTCCTAGGTAAGTAAATGTGTCTGTCTGTTCTAACTTCTGGTTCCTTACTGTTATTGGCTCAGGATTGCCCACATTTAGTGTCATGACCTCTGTCTTCTTCAGATTGATGTTCAGGCCAACCTGCTGGCCATACTTATTCAGTCTATCAGTTTTGTCTTGAATGTGTTGGTGTGAATGCGCGAGCAGTGCAATGTCATCTGCATATTTCAAATCTTCCAGTGTAGAAAACGTTGTCCATCTAATTCCCCTTGGACTGCCCTCTGTTGTCTGGCGCATCACCCAATCTATGACTGTCAAAAATAATGTTGTTGATAAGGGGCATCCCTGTCGTACTCCTGTTTTCACTTCGAAAGTTACATTACTCGATCCAACACTGCACGTAAAGTTAGAATAGAGGCTTTTTATAATGGAAACAATGCGGCTGGGAATTCCATAAGCCCTCAGAATTTTCCATAGGCTGTCCCTGTGTATGCTGTCAAAAGCCTTTTCAAAATCAACAAAGTTAATGTACAGCTGTCTCTGCCATTCTGAGCACTGCTCTATAATGTTCCTGAGGGCAAATATATGATCTGCACATCTTCTGTTCTTTCTGAAGCCCGCTTGTTCTTTCCTCAGTTTATGGTCAACTGCTTTTGAAATTCTCTGGATGATTATCCTGCCTAGTATTTTGCTGGGAACTGAGAGGAGGGTAATTCCTCTCCAGTTGTTGCAGTCTGCAAGGTCGCCCTTCTTGGGCAATTTGACAATTGTTCCTTTACTCCACTCTGTTGGTGTTGTCTCAGTTTCCCAGACTTGTGCAAATAGTGGTTCTAATAGTTCTGCTGCTAGTTCAGGGTCTGTCTTGAATAGCTCAGCATTCAGATTGTCGTGACCAGGCGCTTTTCCATTTTTTAGCCCTTTGATAGCTGTGATAATTTCTTCTTTTCGTGGAATGTCTGTATTTACGTCTAAGTCACTTTCAGCCTCAGGAACATTCAGCTGAGTCTCTGGTGGTTCCTTATTCAGTGTTTCTCTGAAGTGCTCTGCCCACCTTGTTTCCTGCCCCTGTGCTGTGGTGATGAGATTTCCTTGCTTGTCTCTTACTAACGTTATGTTGTTTGCACCTCGTTTTCCACTGATAGCTTTAGTTATTTTATAAACTGTGCTTTGTTCATTTCTCAGTGCTGCCTCTTCTGCCTGTCTTGCAAGGTCATCCAGAAATGTCCTTTTGTTAGCATGGGTTTGACGTTTTACTTCCTTGTCCAGCTGACTGTACTGTTCACTATATATTGCCTTTAACCTGGGAGACTTAGCTTCTGTTTTCTTCCTTTTCATTTCCTTTCTCTTCGCTATGGTGTTTAGCGTTTCTGGTGTTATCCAGTCTTGGCTCTTTCTTTCCTGGAATCCCAAGCATGACTTGCTGCTTTCTTTATATATTGTTGAGATGGTGTTGAATTTCTGGTCCACATCATCGGTCTCTGTTCTTTCCTGGCTTTTGGTAATCAGATATCGTCTCTTTACGTCGACCACAAACGCTTTTCTGGTGAGGGGGTCCTTAAGTTTCGTGATGTTGTATCTTTTCTGTTTGACTGCAACTGGTCCAGCAGCTCTGAGTTTCACCTTCAGTCTTGCTACTACTAGGTGATGATCACTTCCCACATCTGCGCCTCTTCTTACTTTCACGTCTTGTAGTGCATGTCTCCATCTGCCATTGATCATTATGTGATCTATCTGGTTTTTGTCTCGTCCGTTTGGTGATTCCCATGTTAACTTGTGCACTTCTTTGTGTTGAAAAAGTGTTCCTCCGATGACCAGGTTGTTAATACTGCAGAAGCTTATTAATCTGTCCCCATTCTCATTTACTGTTCCACTGCCGCATTTCCCCATTACTCTTTCGTTATAATTATTGTGTGTTCCAACTTGCAGTTGTTTCTGAGCACAAATAAAGTTTTTATAACAATTTGAAATTTTTTGGTAATTTAGACAAAGCGCACAAATATTTTAATCATATATTTACAGACATGACTACCAGTACTGATTTTGCATTAAATACTTTATTTATAATGATAACATCAAGTGTTATATATCAAAATGTAGAGAAATGAAACTCCTTTGACATGCACCTAACTGATCGGTTCAGTAGATTATATATAGATTAATGAATGAAAAAAAACTTTTTAATGTAAAAAAATGAAAAACAATTTGTACTTATCACTATGTGTAATTAATTCTGGTAAACTTCAACCCATAAAACTACTTTTATTTTAAACTACAGCCATTTTCACATAATGTAGGAAAGTTGCAGTTGTTTTTGAGCACAAATAAAGTTTTTATAACAATCTGAACTTTTTTGGTATATTCAGACACAGCGCAAAAATATTTTAGCCTATATTTAGACATGACTACCGTTACTGAATTTGCATTAAATAATTTATTTATAATGATAACATAAAATGTTATGTATTACAATGTGGAGAAAAGAAAGCCTTTTGACATGCACCTAACTGAAATGTTGAATGATTTTAAACATGCAACATGCCTATACAGTACAGAGTGCAGGAAAGTTTAAATATTAAAAAATTTGAAAAAGAAATGTACTTACCCACAAAAATAATCCAATTTGAAGCCAGAAACTCCTAAAACTACTTCCATTTGAAAGTACACTCACACAATGTAGAAAAGTTTCAGCTGCTCCTCCTTTTTATAAATACTATTTTTATTACAATTGAAAATTTGTTGGCACATTTTGAAGATGCACTCCAAATCTGAAAGTTTACTATATACAATGTAAATTTTGACTTCATTCTTAAAATTAAACTACTTTGCCTCATGGTATTTGGCAAAGCAGTCATTTGGGTGAAGGTGTGGATGATCTGTGCACCCATCACAATAAAAATATGTTCTTACTCTAACTTGAGGGGTGCTACAAATGACGCACCTGCGCAGAAATGTAGATTTTTTTACAATGTGTCTGGTTCCACACAGACGGTTCAACGGACTGTTGTGTTGATTTGCATGAGGTATTCTGTGTGGGATATTCTGGATAATATCAGAAGCAATACGACTAAGTTCTGTAATTAACTCATTCTTGAACTGCAGTAGGGTCAGCTTCTTTGAATTATCTGATCTGCTGAGTGCAAACAACACAAAAGCATTCAACTGGGAAACTTCAAAAATCCAAAAGAATATTTTCTTCCACCACTTTCTGGTTATTCTGTTGAATGTTCCATAGGTTGTTACACACTGGTCAACCTTGTCACATCCATTCATTCGTTGGTTGTAGTCATCAATCATAGCGGGTTTGTGCTTTCTTTTGCCGAAACGATTTGTGATTTCTTTGGTTTCCACAGTTGCAGAACTTGACACTAGAATGCATGACTTTTTTGCCTTTTTATCTCTAAACATTACACAAAGAAATTTACTTTCTAGATCGAGAAACCATTTCATCTGGAGATGCATCAGTTGTGTAGTCTTCAGCGCCTTTGGAAAATTTTTACGATTTATATTTACAGTTCCAGTAAAATACTGATTGTTGTCGGTAAGATATTGCAGCAATGCAAAACTTGTATACTGAGACCAGTAATCACTCATTTTTGGTTTTTTGACAATGCCCACGGCTATGATAACAGAAAAAAAACCTGTAAAGTTCATGAAGTGTTATTGGATGCCAGTTGCGATAAACAGACCCAGTGCTCGCTGTTGCTGCTTTTGACTGACAGAGGTGATCAGCATAATCATTGACAGACACAACAAGTTGTTCCAATATTTCCTCTGTAAAAAGGGCTTTGAGGCAAAAAAGTGCTGGTGAGTCTTCGGGGACAATATCTGGATTCACACCAGGAGTCCTACCCTGAGGTGGAACAAAGCGAAATGCATTCTGAGTTGAACCCTTATCAACTTCATTCCATTCAACCTCCTGTTCAGTAATGTTGTTCTGAAGCTCTGCATTAGGCCTACCAGATTCAGTGATTACCGATCTCAGCTGTGATCTAGATCTATCTTCTCGTTCGTTTTTATGGCATTTACCTTTCCTTTTTAGCAATCCCCTACCAGTTCTATAACTAGGTCCAACCAAAGGACACGCCCCCTTGTCCTCATAATCTGCTAATGTTTCGCTAAATTCAGCGTCATCTGAACTATCAGTAGGCTGGCTACTCGAAGATTCATCGCTGTCATTATCAATCCATGATTTAATAAGCTGTGATGTGTGTTCAGCTGATAATCTTTTCGAACGACCATTTGAACACGAAGCCATTCTCAGACAGAAAAAAAATTTTTTTTGGGAGTAATGAACAGTACTAAATGTAATCAAAATTGATCAATATTTAACACGATTTTCAGTTTTCAAACACGATGTGCTCCGGAAATGGCATTAGAACTCTTTTTGGGAAGAAAAGTATGTAAATAATGTTAAATCTTTGACTATTGACACGGAAACAGTTTAAACTGACTACGGCCGCTCTAGAAGGCCAGCCGGGATGGGGGGGGGGGGGGGGGTATACCAAATAAATTAAATATCTTTAAAAAAATAAAAACAAAA
>JAMPIV010010391.1:2500-90000 GCA_024509875.1 Oreohelix idahoensis
CCGCCCCCGCCCCGGGGGGTGATCGGGGATGGCGGGTCGCGGGCGGCGACGGGCGCGGTCGTCGAGGGCCGCCACCCCGGCCCCCCCTCCCCCCCCCCCCCCGCACCCCCCACCCCCCCCCCGCCCCCCACCGCCACCCGGCCCCGCCCCCCCCCCCCCCCCCCCCCCCATCGCCCTCCCCCCCCCCCCCCCCCCCCCCCCCCCCCTCCCGCCCCCCCCCCCCCCCCCGCTCCCGCCCCCCCAGACACCCCGCCCCCCCCGCCCTCCCGCCCTACGCGCGAGAAGCAGGGGGGGGGCCAGTGGTTTTGGAATTTGCAGGAGCCAAATTTTCAATACTCACAGCAATTTTTTATTCTGTCGCAAGTTAGCGGGGGGGGTTGGGGGGTGGTGTGGGGCGGGCGCCGGGGTGGGGGTGGGGGGCCCCCAAGAGAAGGGGAAAATAGGTATAAATGGCCCCGTACCTCATGGGTTGAAGGGGTGTTTTTGTTTCAAGATCCTCCTCTGTTTTTATTGGAAAAAAAAAACAAAAAACTCAACGCCACCCATGCCACCATTCATTTAGCGGGGTTTATGCTACCAACTTATGACAAAACCAGGAGGACGTCAAAAGGAAAGGATATAGGAAAAGTGGAGGAGAAGGATGGAAAAGGGTAGGATGGTGATATAAGTTTTTTAGAAAAGGATGAAGAGACTTCAAGGCAGTCATTGCCCATCAGAGAGGAGTCATGGTATGGAGTTAAGTAAGATGAGAGAGAGTTTTCCCCCTAAAGAGATAAAGCTTCATTCTTTCTGGGTTTGACTTCCCTCTTTCTTTTAATGCAAACAAGAGTTAGGCGTAAAGCCTTCTAGGATTTTAACATCTACTGGAATGGTAATGGGCCATGTTATTGGGGTAAAAAAAAAAGTACGGCTGTGGGGGCGCTGTTAACAGTTGAGTGTGTTAGAGGGTGGGGTGGTTATATAATTTGGACTTCTTCGTTCCCTCCAGAACTTGCCCGAAAGGAACATGTCCTACTTGTCCCCTCCACCATACCATTTTTTTTTTTTTTTTTTTTGACTTCCTACCCGCAACAGGGACCTTGCCCTACCCTGGATTGCACCCTTCCCGCATCCAAAGATAGCAATTGGCCACCCCTAATTGTCTATGTATTGTGTTAGGCAAATGAAGAGATTAGATATGAAGATAAAAAGGAAATAAAAAAGATATTAGAATGTGAAGTAGGACAGGCAGATGTCTTTCTCCCGGGTTTTTTTTTTAGTATATTGGGTTATAGTGTTTTTTTTTTTTTTTAGTGTTTTTTTTTTTTTTTTTTTTTATAGACAAGTCAAATGTGTTGTGGTTTGCCGGGAATGCTGGACTGATTCATTGCGCCCCCCCCCCGCCCCCCGCCCCCCTCATTGTTTATCTCTAAACTTAAAATTCGTATCCAACCAGCCAGGCTCGCCGCCCTCATTGTAGGGGGAAAAAGGTAAGAGAAAAGGAGGGAGAGAGAAAGGAAGGGAAGGAAAGAGGGGAGGGAAAGAAGGGAAAAAAAGATGAAAGAATAGAGGTGAAAAAAAACCTCAAAAAAAAGAGGCTATGTGTTGTGTGTGTTGGTGGATTTGTCTCACCAAAATAAAAGAAGGACCCAACCCGCCCCCCCCCCCCACCCCCCCCCCCCAAAAAAAATCAAACAGTCATTTACTGACACCTTAGGAGGGAAGACCCCCCCTCCGTTCAAAATTTCTTATCCTCGCTCCCCCCCCTAGACGGGCCCAAAGTGTGGAAACAAATTGGGAAACCCACATCAACATGACGGTCCCTAAGTGAAGCGGATCTACAACACTGCTACAGAGGTCTGGGGGGTCCTTCCATCAAGAAACAAAAAATGACTGTGTTTTTTGGATGAGGAATTCGATGATAATAATAATAAAGCGTTTGTGGGCTGGGAAGAAGGGAGAAACCACCATCTCCACTAATAGCATATTTAAAATTGATCCAAAATCTACATTTCCAAGAAAGGAAGACCGGATTTCATACTAAACAATGCGTTAGAATTCCGTTCTCTTCCAACATAAAACTACTCCGCTCAGATTTGCAGGGGATGAGATTTCAGGGGATTTATGGACTGGACTGATATAAAATTAAAAATAAAGCAGAGGCTGTGCTCCCAAATGGTTTGCTGACCTGCTGATGACAAGCCATTACATGACTGTACTCATGGAGGGGGATAAGGGGGGGGGGGGGGGGGGGGGACTTTGAAAACTTTTTTACCTTGCACACTTCCCAAGCAGGTGGGGGAGTGGGAGGTCTATGGATTTCCAACATCATCAGCGATCATTTTCCCCTCCCTTTAAATGCAGATGTGGAAAAGAACACTAATTACAAGGACAACTAATTCAGGAATAAAAAAAAAACCCCCCCCCCCAAGTGAATAAAAATTGCTCCAACCGACTGGGCTGTCTGCTTGAAACATTTTTAATTAATATTTCTGAACCTACCAGCCATCAATCTATTATCGACGGGATTCTATAAACTGAACGAAAAAAGACCATATACGACGCCTTTTGCCCACTCTGCACCAAACCCCATAATTCCTATAAATTGATGAAGCATTAGATTTGATGTAACAACTATGAAGGAAACTAAAATAAAAAAAAAAAAAAAATAAAAAGAGCGATTCGTCCAATGTCTAGAGGAAAAAGAAAAAAAAAATATAATGGCCCCTGTCTGGCTTCCGAATTCAATTTCCTGGTTCTGTTTTTTTTGAGGTTTCTAATAAAAATATTAATATAGGTAATCAAAGTGGCGGTTTTGCTGTTCTGGATAGAGATACTTCACGTGATCTTCCAGCTAAGGTGGCCCCCCCCCCCAGTGCCCTCCCCCCCCTGACCAGAGGTGATCCATCCTCCCCCACACAGTAATCTCAAAGATGCGTCAAATAGTACATTCTAATATAAACGTTAAGTAACGCCATGACTGTAAACAATCTCTATCGATGGCATCTCTTCTTTTTGTATTCAATTTCGTCTGGGGGAAGATATGCGCAGAATCCTTTTGTGAATTCGCCTTTTACGGCTTCATTCTATTGACAAACGGTCTGTACTGAAAAGTCTTCTCACCCTTACTGAAAGTCAGTGTGGATTTTCCGCGATTGTAAGAAACGTGGTTGGGAAATACCACACAGATATGGTGTTCGTTCGCTGTCACCCCCTGACAAGCTTACAGAGACAAATGCCAAAGAACAGCTTACTGGTCGAACTTGTTACCACCAGCCTATTTCATCGATGTTGATCACAGGCGCTTCGACCCACCCCATCGTGGTCAGTTCGAGAGAGGGGGTTCTATGTTGGAAGATCCATTGGCAATAAAAGGATGCCACAAAAAGAATATTTATAACACAATGAGTTGCAGCAATACTGCATTGATGGATATGGGACAGTGCTAGTTAGGTGCAGAGAGTTAACGAGTGACGCCTAGGAGAATGAGCCTAGTATTAGGGTATCCAGATTGAGAAAGAGTTAGAGACAGAAGAGTTAGAGGATGAGTACAGTGTTATGTCCGAATCTAGTAGATGAAGGAGAGAGAGTAGTTTATCTGTTAGAGTTCAGGAAAACGGTGCAGCTTATGGAGCTAAAAATCAGAGCCTTCGGGGGACCCCGTTCAAAATTGGACATTTGTGTACTTATTGCGTTTTTTATGGAATTTAGTTTTTTTTAAAACAGGGGTGTCCGTTCACTCAATGCTAACCGAACTCTGTTCACATGAGTTTTCAAGATGTTCTTCTGGCTATGCTGACTGATGCTTTTTTTTTTTTTTTTAGAGGGTTACGGGGATAACACAGAGCTGAATCCTGACAGCTTTGTGTAGATTGATCGTCTACAAGCATAAGCATGCGGAAAAATTGTTTTTTAAAATCCTAGGAGGGCTTTCAAGCAATAAATACAGAAATCATATGTTATCACACACCATCAGCAGATCTTCTGTGTGCTGATGATTGTGGTTGTGCTACTCAATGCCTGGCATCAGAGGCTGATCTGTGTGCAATACGCAGATGCATTAGCATCCGACACTGTCGAGTAGTAGCATGTGTGGATAGATTTCGAAGCCCTGGTAGCCAACTTTTCGGCTCTTATCCATCGGTCATGTGAAGATAGAGGCATCAGGAAGAACTCCACCTCGGTTGTACCAACAGTCCATGCACTGTTACAATACTGAGCCAGGACTACCATACAAGGGTCCCAATGTGTGAGCATCACTGATCGACAACCACAAACGATTCACCATAACACTTGGTTGCACACTATGTCATCCTAGATGACAGTGTAACATTGATGATGAGGTGTCACTGCCAGGATCTCCAGAAGCCCAGCAGCACATTTGGCAGGACCTATACACCAACGTTTTGGCATCGGTGAGTGGGCTCCATTGTCTTCAGACAAAGCTGCCAGGTTGGTACAGTGTGCGGTGCTTGCCATTGCTGCTTTATGCATGTGAACCAACTTGGCTACTGAAATCTACATGGAGCCCCTACAGTTTAAAGAAAGCCTACTAAACCCAACCTTCCCATCAACTGTCTGTACCCTTCAGAACCGAAATAGATCAATGAACATTCAATATGGGCCAGCGCAAAGCATGCGAATCATCAGCGGCATGCGAATCATCAAGAAGAGCAGCAGCGGAACAGCGGAGACAAGCTAGAAAGGACCGTGTAATAAAACCTTCACATGAAGCAAATATTCCCTGCTGTGGTAAAGTGGGATGTTATAAATATTTATAGGGGACTTAGTGTACTTACTGAGATCAGCTGTGAAGGTATCTGTATCTAATAAGTGTGGTGTATTACAAATGACCTTACTTGCTACCACATTTATACCTCAGTCAGAATTATTCTGGAATATTGTGATGACTACGTTAAATGTCTAGGGTTATGAAAATGATGAAGTGTAAGTCACAACAACAACATACAGATAAACAATTCAATTTATTCCACAACACTTTACAACACTGTGACACTCACACACATATAACACTCTATAAGACTATCTTAAATGAGTCAAGTGTTTAAGTTTAAAAATATATGTATTAATTCTTTCAATAATGGGTATCCTGATTCAACTACACAGTGAACCAGGAATCACAATCAAATGTAATTACAAGTATTATGTACACAGTTTATATATATGAACTTTGTATTGACATAGTTTATTATTATTATTCTATGTGTGTAATTTGTGTAGTAGTAATATGAGGTAATACTGGTTTTGTTCAAGCTTGGTTGTTGTTTTTCATCATGACTTCAAGTGTTTGATTATCGGGGAAATAGTATTGGGAAAAGTTCACAGTTCCTGTCATTTGAACCAATTAATTGTCCCTCTGTGTTTACTAAAATGTCAATTTTTGAGGGGGCACATAATGTTGACCTACATTGCCACAGAAGCTTATCTTTCGTGATGGCGGCAGGAAAAGACTCCTCTGCTCGATCGCTTCACTGTGTTCTGTAGACACCTCACTGGTCGCTATCTGGACCAAGGAGTATGCTGTCAGCCTCTAGATTCAGCAAAACTCAGACCAGGTGCTGCTTCAATAACTAGGACCACAGTCCCACAATTCATGGAAATAATACACAGATACGTTGACTGGCGATGAATAATGGCACAAATTCCGATCTGCCTCTGTCCCAGACTTTTATTTAGCAAAATATGATCTGGCTCTCAACGCACTGTTTCTTAGTAAGTTTATTTTAAAGTGTGGCACTGACCTGACGCTCCTAATTGACTATATTGGCGGGTCTAACCAATCGGGCCATGTTTACACAGCTTTTCAAAAAAAAGTACCCTTACTACCGTTTCCCCTAACAATAAAGAATTAGTATTTATAGTCCGACTAATCGTGTTTAGCCTTACATTTACTTCTATCCAATCAAATAGGATTTTACATGGTGGCCCATTTCCCGTAAAATAGTGGTTTCAAAACATGCCACTGTGCGATTATTTTTTGGTGTTGTCTGACACCCTCACTATTTTCTTTTGGCTATAATTTGTTAATTCCTAGACTATTTGCGTAACACTTAACATATTCTTTGTCAGCAAGTCCTAAGGAACCCAAATATATAAGTTTAATGGGGCTAAGGGGCTGCGTTCAAAATATGCATTTTCTTCTACCTCCCGTTCACTTCGATACGATGTGGTGTCTGGGTACTGTCAGGCTTTCAGACATAAAACGGTATAATGTCATGTTTCCTAATAAGCGTTTTCCAGGTTTTTAAACCTAACTCTCGTATGGGTAGTGTTTTTTATCACGGTCCATTTGAAAAAAAGTTAGTGCTTCTGGCCTTTCACGCGGGGAGGGTATTAATTTTGTATCGCGAGCCGCGTGTTAGTGTCGCATGCGTTCCTGCTTTCAGCCCTCCCTCTCTCTCTCTATCCTAAGTTCATCTGTCTTTCCGTTTATGTTAACGTAGTGTAATTAATGTTAGTATTAATTTAGGTCATTAATCAGCATGCGTATCTCAAGGTTTTCTTAGAAATGCAGTATATGTTTTATTGTGTTGTGGAAACGCGTGTATGCTGCTATAGGCTTTACTATCAACGTGGAAACGTTACAATTTGCAGACGAAGTAGAAAACAAGGGGGATTTCGAGTACAGTCATTGTGACAACACTGTTCTTTACCATTCTTCTTTCCTTTTATTGAATTTATTTGTTAGGCTTTACATTTACCTTTTAATTTATATATGTGGATTTAGAATGTTTCACGACAAATTCTCCCCTCTTAAAACAGACGTTATATGCCAGTCTATAATTCTATATACACATAGAGAAATTTATTATTATTTCTGGGCCTTACGGTGATTCTCATCACACGGATGGCGGCTTAAAAAATCCGCTCCCAGATTTGTTTTTCCAGATATATACTCTATGCTAAACTCATATGGCTGCATTAGTAATGACCAACGGAGTAATCTAGAATTTTCATGTCTAGCCTGCGCTAGAAACGACAAGGGTTTGTGATCCGTTTGCAACTTAAATGCCTTCCCATACAGATAAATATTGAATTTCTTTATCGCCCAGATTACTGCAAGACATTCTTTTTCGCTAGTTGAGTAGTTGGTTTCAGCTTTATTCAACTTTCTGCTAGCATATGCCACTGGGCTTAATTCCCCATCCAATGCATCTGATTTCTGTAGCAGAGTCGCACCTAACCCAATATTACTGGCATCCGTCCTTACAATAAATTCTTGACTTAAGTCAGGTAGTTTCAAAATAGGTTTGCTTGTAAGCTTTTCCTTCAATTCCTGGTAAGCCAATTCACATTGTGGTGTCCATGTAATTCGATCTGGATTTCCTTTACGTGTCAAATCAGTTAACGGTGCACATATGGAATTAAAGTTTTTGATATACTTTTGGTAGAAACCACATAATGAGACAAAGGATCTCACGTCTTTCTTGGTTTGTGGTCTCGGGGCTTTCTTTAGTTTCTCTAAATTCTTGGGGTCAGGGGTCATGTTTCCCTGATAGACTGTGTGTCCCAAGAATTCTAATTCTTTACATCCAACGCAACATTTGGTTGGTCGGGCTGTTAAATTCGCTTCTCTAAGTCGATTAAACAGCATATTCAGAGAGTCAATGTGCTCCTCAAATGTTTCTGTTGCTATAAGGATATCATCCATGAAATTTGTAATGCATGGATTATTCAGAGGGTCCAATAATTTTCTCATCATTCTAGAGAAGACACTAGGTGCATTCTTCAATCCAAATGGCAATCTGTTAAACTCATAGTGTCCCTCTGAGGTACTAAAAGCTAGGTACGGTCTAACCTTAAGCTTTACTGGAATCTGATAGTATCCTTTACTCAGATCCACTTTTGAGAAATATTTAGCTTTATTTAGCCTGGCAAACAACTGATTGGTATCCGGCAATGGATCCACCTGTCCTTCTGTAATAGCATTCAATCTCCTGTAATCTATACAGAGTCTATGTTCTCCAGAGGGTTTCCTTAAGAGCACAACACTGGAACTATACGAAGATTCACTGTGTGAAATAATTCCTTACTTCAGCAAATAGTCTATCTCTTCCTTCAAAGCTTTCTCCTTAGCAAAAGGAATCGAATAGGGTTTCATACAGACAGGTGTGGGGTCTATCAGTTTCATATCATATTCCAATAAGTTTGTATGCCCCGGTCGGTCCGTTAACACCTCTATATGATTTTCTAGAACCTGTTGCAGTCTCTCTTTCTGATTTTTCGTTAAATGTGTACTGATTTTCACCTGTGCCGCTGTCTCACAGGGATGTAATGGATATTCAAATGATGAAAGTGGTTCCTTTTTCATCTCCATGGCAATGGACAAGGTCAACAAGTGTGTCTCTTCCTGATTTTCTCTTTCCAAATATTTCTTCAGGAGATTCACATGATAGATTTTTTCTTTCCCCTTCTTGTCTATCTTATAATTGGTTCTAGACACCTTCTCTAGAACTGTATATGGACCTTGCCATCCAATTTGTAACTTATTCTGACTACCGGGTAGAAGAAGCAGTACCTTCTCTCCCACAGCCAAATCTCTGTCTTTAGCCTTCATGTTGAAATAGGCAGCATGTTTCTTCCTGGCTTGTCTCAAATTTTCATTGGCAAGTTTCCAACCAGTTTTTAAACGAGTGGTCAGCTCATTCACATATTGGTATGAGGATGTAATATTTTCCTCTGCCTTTTCATCAGTCCACGTTCTTAACAGCGTTACATATGGACCTTTAATTTTGTGGACCTATTTGTCCATGCACCTGTATGGTCTCTTCCACTCGAAGCGCTATAGTGATGATTTTTCTTCCCAGAATTATCATGCACAAAACGACCGCTACCAATTCTTTTCTTGGGGCTTTCTCCCCACTTAAAATTCTTGATGAGAGATTTCCTCTCTACATCCTCTTCCTCCAGTTTGTTTAAGTCCGATTGAGGGATTTTCGGCTTATCCTGGGGTAAGACATCTTTTTGCACTCTCTGCATAGTGGCCATTGTAAAACAGTTAATTGAAGCTTGTGAAAAGGGGATTCCATTCCATTTGGTCCACTTTATTTAATTTATTTTTCTTTGTATTGCCAGGCCTACGTTTGCCCCGTGGCGTGTCCAGGTCCTGATCAATGTTCCCACTTGTGGGTGTTCCCTCATGTGCTATGCTACACCTTTCTACAAAATTCTCAATGTCCCACCTTGCCTTGGGCCAATAATAATTGTGAGCCACCTTTTGGATGATGGTACCAATTTTCTCATGGTCCCCATCTTTTTTCACATGTAGGCTCCTTATTAATTCTGCCCTATATGTCTTTGGAAGAACCAGCTGTCCGTGACCATTGGATCTAGTTCCGGCCTTCCTGTAAATCAACTTGTTTTTCATGTAAAAATCTCCCTTGCCTGGAGTTGTATGACAAGTTGACAATTTCCTGAAACAAGGCTTGAGGGTCTTATCCCCAGCCTGTGCCTTCCTCATCTCTTCTGGAGTGGTATTTATCAGGATATCCTCCTCCTGTCTTGAGGTCGACCTGACCTGAAGGGTGGCCATAACTATAGGGTTCCTTCTACAATGGTCAGTGTCATGATTGTTCATCTTACAATTTTTACACCACCTCCTTCCTTGGTTGAAAGATTTTCTTTCATCATATTTCCTTTCATCGAATTGTGGGGTTTTATTTTTATTGTCATACCGTGGCCTATCAAACTGGTGCTTACCTTTGTTTTGATCTCTAGGATCAAATTTATTAAAGTTCTGTGGTGCCCTAAAGTTATCCACCTGTTTCTTTTTATTACAACTGATACCTCTGCCTCTCTGCACCTGAGCTGCTTGATAGTCTCTAACCTCAAGAACTTGATGGTTCACATAATTTTCCTGATCACTTCTGTTCATTTTGGCAAAAACTTCATAAGCTGCCCCACGAAGACCTTGAGATAACTTTAAGCTCCACCTTTCTCTCTCTAACCAATACGTGGTAGCTAATAGTTCATATCTGTTTAGATAGCTCTCAATATCATCTTCTTTCTCAACAAAATGATCTAAATGAAAGTTCATAGCTGAGGTTGAGGCTCCCTGACTAGTCGTAGCATCGGAGGTAAAGGGACTGGCACCATTTTCAGGAGCATGGCCTTGAAACTCAAACTCCCTTAGTCGTAACTCGTGTTCCCTTTGTAATCTCTTCTCCTCCTTTTCTGCTTCCCTCTCTGCAGCCTGTCTTCTTTCCTCGGCTTCCCTTTCTGCAGCTAATCTCTTGTCTTCCCTTTCTGCAGCTAATCTTTTTTCTTCTGCTTCCAATTTCTTAGCCTCAGCCTCAATCTGTAACTTCTTAATTTCCTTTTCAGCCTCTAACCTCTTATCTTCGGCCAACCTTTCAGATTCTAATTTTCTTTCTGCCTCTTTTTCTAACCTTCTTTCTTCCCGTTCAATATATTTGTCACATTCAGCAGTGACATAAGCAATCATAATTTGCCCGTCCATTCCTAACTCTTTTGCAGTCTGCACAGCAGCCGATCGAAATTTGGCCAGGTCCGCCATTTTCTAACAGGTAAATTTATATAATGTCTAACTAAACAATACAATCTGTAATTACTTATCCAAGGACACCACAGGCACTGAGAGCTCAACCTTATTTAATTCCACCCAAGGATACCTTTAAAATTTTTATTATTCCCTGAAGTGAATTACCCCCAATATTTATAATAGGGAAAGATTCAAAATCCCGGACAGGACCCCAATATATGTGGTAAAGTGGGATGTTATAAATATTTATAGGGGACTTAGTGTACTGACTGAGATCAGCTGTGAGGGTATCTGTATCTAATAAGTTTGGTGTATTACAAATGACCTTACTTGCTACCACATTTATACCTCAGTCAGAATTATTCTGGAATATTGTGATGACTACGTTAAATGTCTAGGGTTATGAAAATGATGAAGTGTAAGTCACAACAACAACATACAGATAAACAATTCAATTTATACCACAACACTTTACAACACTGTGACACTCACACACATATAACACTCTATAAGACTATCTTAAATGAGTCAAGTGTTTAAGTTTAAAAATATATGTATTAATTCTTTCAATAATGGGTATCCTGATTCAACTACACAGTGAACCAGGAATCACAATCAAATGTAATTACAAGTATTATGTACACAGTTTATATATATGAACTTTGTATTGGGAAAAGTTCACAGTTCCTGTCATTTGAACCAATTAATTGTCCCTCTGTGTTTACTAAAATGTCAATTTTTGAGGGGGCACATAATGTTGACCTACATTGCCACAGAAGCTTATCTTTCGTGATGGCGGCAGGAAAAGACTCCTCTGCTCGATCGCTTCACTGTGTTCTGTAGACACTTCACTGGTCGCTATCTGGACCAAGGAGTATGCTGTCAGCCTCTGGATTCAGCAAAACTCAGACCAGGTGCTGCTTCAATAACTAGGACCACAGTCCCACAATTCATGGAAATAATACACAGATACGTTGACTGGCGATGAATAATGGCACAAATTCTGATCTGCCTCTGTCCCAGACTTTTATTTAGCAAAATATGATCTGGCTCTCAACGCACTGTTTCTTAGTAAGTTTATTTTAAAGTGTGGCACTGACCTGACGCTCCTAATTGACTATATTGGCGGGTCTAACCAATCGGGCCATGTTTACACAGCTTTTCAAAAAAAGTACCCTTACTACCGTTTCCCCTAACAATAAAGAATTAGTATTTATAGTCCGACTAATCGTGTTTAGCCTTACATTTACTTCTATCCAATCAAATAGGATTTTACATGGTGGCCCATTTCCCGTAAAATAGTGGTTTCAAAACATGCCACTGTGCGATTATTTTTTGGTGTTGTCTGACACCCTCACTATTTTCTTTTGGCTATAATTTGTTAATTCCTAGACTATTTGCGTAACACTTAACATATTCTTTGTCAGCAAGTCCTAAGGAACCCAAATATATAAGTTTAATGGGGCTAAGGGGCTGCGTTCAAAATATGCATTTTCTTCTACCTCCCGTTCACTTCGATACGATGTGGTGTCTGGGTACTGTCAGGCTTTCAGACATAAAACGGTATAATGTCATGTTTCCTAATAAGCGTTTTCCAGGTTTTTAAACCTAACTCTCGTATGGGTAGTGTTTTTTATCACGGTCCATTTGAAAAAAAGTTAGTGCTTCTGGCCTTTCGCGCGGGGAGGGTATTAATTTTGTATCGCGAGCCGCGTGTTAGTGTCGCATGCGTTCCTGCTTTCAGTCCTCCCTCTCTCTCTATCCTAAGTTCATCTGTCTTTCCGTTTATGTTAACGTAGTGTAATTAATGTTAGTATTAATTTAGGTCATTAATCAGCATGCGTATCTCAAGGTTTTCTTAGAAATGCAGTACATGTTTTATTATGTTGTGGAAACGCGTGTATGCTGCTATAGGCTTTACTATCAACGTGGAAACGTTACAATTTGCAGACGAAGTAGAAAACAAGGGGGATTTCGAGTACAGTCATTGTGACAGCACTGTTCTTTACCATTCTTCTTTCCTTTTATTGAATTTATTTGTTAGGCTTTACATTTACCTTTTAATTTATATATGTGGATTTAGAATGTTTCACGACACCTGCCCACACTGTCCGAGATCTTTCCAGGCCCGCATCGGGCTCATCAGTCACCTTCGTACCCATAGACTAACCTAACATATTCCTAAATAATTGGATGAACAGAGTGGTCTTCATCACCCGTGATGGACGAACAACATTTTCTTTCGCAGTAGAGCAGGATTAATAATCTAAAAAATAGCTCTGGCAATGTTCTTCTCCAGTTAAACTCTACAGATTAAATTGTATTGATGATATGTTAAATTGATCTTGGATTTACTTTCTTTCTGGAAAATTCAGATAGCTGGACCCGAACAGGATCGTCTCAAGATTAAAATTTAAACTGTTCATCAAAATATCTGGAGGGTTTTAAGAACCGAGTCTGGAGGACTCTATAAAATGTTTTTGCTGGGACGCAAAGGTTATGATCACCCTATATGAAAGATAGAAAACATGTAATCATACCGAAAAATCAAATAACATTCTAAAGCGCGATAAATTTACCGTTAAGACTATTATATACACTCGCATATTTAATTATATATATTAAGAAAACACTTCGCGAGTCTAATGGTTAAAACACACATCTATATATAGAACTTAACTTAATTAATTAGTTATAAATTCCTTCGCGACTTTAAAAGTTAATTTAAACATTTAAGCATCTATTATCTTTGGAAATAATGTAATAGATCTATCATTAAATTTTCAACTGGAAACTTTTGAGATAGGTTTAATTTAATAGATTTAAATCAACACAAAATCCAGTGAAATAAAAATGAGTGAACTAGACCACTGATCACTAGAAACTAATATACTATACCGTTTGCACAGAACAGAATAGCACTCCAATATACCCGACGATTCAGATGAAATCTAGCAGGATTCAACTATACGCTAGTGTATTTTAAGATCTCTGGCAGACGAATGATAAAATGCATTTCTTCAGGGTCTCTATATATATGAAATGGAATGTAAGATTAGGGGGACATGTTAGAATCTAACACATTTCTTGAACTCAGGGAGAAATCGAGATTCTAGCCGCCCGTTCCTCGTCCGATTACTCACTTCCTGACCGGCTCGTTTCTCCCGTCCGTCTTAGTCTTCGAGCGTTTCAGCGCTCTCCTCTGGTTAACACGGAGATGCGAAATGCCGCTGAGACGCTGCTTCTGTGGACCATCACTGCTTTGATCGTAGCCACTTCTCTCGTTGACTTTGGCAACGCCCCACTGGGCAGGCGTACTGACCAAGGTAATGAAAATAACTGTATATAATTTAACTAGAGATATCCGTGGGCGTGATTTAACCTCCCCTTAAGATCAAACGACTCAACCTGGTTCCTCGCATGCGACTGTTTCAACATATTAATTAGCCCACGTTGAAGAATCCACTCTGCTCTGACGCATACTAATGAGACCAGGTGGAATTCCGCGTTTCTGTTGTGCATTGCTAATGAGCCCAGGTGAAAGAATTCCCGTTGACGATAAAATTACAACAATATTCGGGGGTACTGATGCTACGAGGATTCTACCATATCATCTAATAATTCAGGGAGAGCTGAGTTGCCCGTCACATTGTTCTTCCTGTTCTTGTTCTTCTTCCTCTTCCTCTTCTTCTTGTTCTTCTTCTTCCTTTTCTTCTTGTTGTTCTTCTTCTTCCTCATCTTCTTGTTCTTCTTGTTGTTCTTCTTCTTCCTCTTCTTCTTCTTCTCCCTCTTCTTCTTGTTTTTCTAGTTCTTTCTCTTCTTTTTCTTCTTCTTGTTCTTCTTCTTCTTCTTGTTCCTCTTCTTCTTCTTCTTCTTCTTCTTCTTCTTCTTGCTGTTGTTTTCATCTTTCTAATCTTCTTGTTGCTGTTGTTGTTGTTGCTACTTTTGTTTTTCTTCTTGTTCTTCTTCTTCCTCTTCTTCTTCTTCTTCTTCTTTTTCCTCTTCTTCTTTCTATTCTTCTTCTTGCTGTAGTTGTTGTTGCTACTGTTCTTCTTCTTCTTCTTCTTCTTCTTCTTCTTCTTCTTCTTCTTCTTCTTCTTCTTCTTCTTCTTCTTCTTCTTCTTCTTCTTCTTCTTCTTCCTATTCCTCTTCTTTTTCTTCTTCTTCTTTTTCTTCTTCTTCTTCCTCTTCTTTTTCTTCTTCTTCTTCCTCTTCTTCTTCCTCTTCTTCTTCTTGTTGTTGTTTTCATCTTTCTATTCTTCTTCTTGCTGTTGTTGTTGTTGCTCCTGTTGTTTTTCTTCTTTTCTTTCTGTTCTTCCTCTTGTTGTTGTTGTTCTTCTTCTTCCTCTTCTTCTTCTTCCTCTTCTTCTTCTTGCTGTTGTTTTCATCTTTCTGTTCTTCTTCTTGCTGTTGTTGTTCTTGCTACTGTTGTTTTTCTTCTTTTCTTTCTGTTCTTCCTCTTGTTGTTGTTGTTGAACTTGGTAGCCTTATGCCCAAACTCTTTACTCTATTAGTTGACAGGTGAAGTAAGTTGGTAGCCTTAATGCCAACTCATATTACGTTAATGCCCAAAGTTGAAGTATGTTAGCCTTATGCCCAACTCATATTAGTTGAAGAAGTTGGTAGCCTTATGCCCAACTCATATTAGTTGAAGAAGTTGATAGCCCTTATGCCAACTAATATTAGTTGAAGAAGTTGGTAGCCTTATGCCCAACTCATATTAGTTGAAGAAGTTGGTAGCCTTATGCCCAACTCATATTAGTTGAAGAAGTTGGTAGCCTTATGCCCAACTCATATTAGTTGAAGAAGTTGGTAGCCTTATGCCCAACTCATATTAGTTGAAGAAGTTGGTAGCCCAACTGATATTATGAAGTTGGTAGCCATGCCCAACTCATATTAGTTGAAAGAAGGTGGTAGCCTTTATGGCCCAACTCATATTAGTTGAAGAAGTTGGTAGCCTTATGCCCAACTCATATTAGTTGAAGAAGTTGGTAGCCTTATGCCCAACTCATATTAGTTGAAGAAGTTGGTAGCCTTATGCCCAACTCATATTAGTTGAAGAAGTTGGTAACCTTATGCCCATCTCATATTAGTTGAAGAAGTTGGTAGCCTTATGCCCATCTCATATTAGTTGCAAACAGAACAGAGAGCACCAAGACAGTATTGGTCCGATTCTTTCATTGTCTCATCAGAGACCCCCGGGAACAACAACTGAGTCGCCTCTTACGACATGCCAGATTGGGGCAGTGGTTTTAAAGTTATTTAGTAAATATATGGAGCACTACAGTAAATCTGAGTGTAAACTTTAATACGAAGACAGTAGTGGACATAATTTACATCTTTGCGTCCCACCAAATTCCCCCTTCTCTCCCCCCCCCTCCTTTGCGGTTCCCTACCTCAGCGTAAACCTCACTGAAAAGTGATGTAATAAAGATTGTGAGCGCGTGATATATGCGTCGCCTAGGTCAGCGGTATTCAACCTTTTTTGTTCACGTACCCTCAGATAATATAATTTATCTTTAACTATGTACCCCCAAAGTTATTGGTGCATAAATACAAGTATTCGTGGCAATCTGTTTCAAATGATGAAGTTGCCAGTCCTATGCACAACTTCATATTAGTCGCCTTGTACGACATGCCTGTGGGTGTATTAGTCCTTTTCTTCCTTGGTCTTTTCAGAGATCCCAGGGACTACACGGGGACACAAATATGCACCAGACATAAAATGTTGAACACCGCTGTTTCAGACAATGTTGTAATATCTGCGCGGTTGCACCTACCGTTACACACAATGACGTCGTGAATACCACACCTAGACCAGTGGTGTTCAACCTGGTATACGAGTACCACTTCCTGCAAAGGGACCAGCTACATTGGTTGTTGCATGCTCGGTAAGGAGCGCAAAGAAAATTATGAGGATACTCGTATGTTTATCATATTGCTACACATAACAACCCACTACAAGTAAGACTAAACTAAAACAAATCACTACACGAACCATATAATTCTATATTCATTCATTTCTTGTCAGTGTCATTAGGGCACAAGCTATAAACACGTTCAATCCAAGCTTTGATATTTTGTGTCATCCGTTCATATTATTATTATTATGTCTTTAAAAAAAAATCCCATCTATGTTTGCCAATTAGTTTCACCATATGTTATTCCGACATCCTCTATTTTTACTTACCCTGGAGAATTCATAACAAGGACTGCCTAGAAATGCTATCAACAGATTCTCTATCAAAATTATTTTCTTTGTATCACTTGTTCTTGTTGTATGTTTGTTTGTTTGTTTAGATATAAGATGGGTTAGGTGGTACCTTCTGTGTCGCCTGGTACGTGTTACTGTTCTGTGCTTCCATTTCAGGCCCCGGTAAAACACGAGCGATACATACCACCCTGTACTAAAATACTAACAACATTTATTTCCACTTTCACTTTTGGCTTCTAGGCAATTTAAAGCAAATTATGTGTTAGTCCTCTTCTTCTTTAGTCCTTGGCCACTGGCTGACGAAGCTATTAGTGATCATCCAGCCTGGTAGCGTCTTGTAGGGCAGTAACAAACTGTCTCAACTTTGCTCGGTGGGCGAACATACTCTTACTTCGTGCGGTGCCACATTTCTGGTTCATTCTTTGCTTCTCTGCTTCCACAGTTCTCCGTCAAGTTGTTGTTTTTTTTTTTGTCGGCCCCTCTTTCGCCTTCCTTCTGGGATCCATAGCATGTCAGTTCTGCTGATGATGTCAAGGTGTCTTCTGAGGATTGGCCAACACAAGTGCAGCTATGTACACGCTATGATGCATATTTTCTTGATGGTTCCGAGTTAGCAATTCTTGGTTGGTGCTGGTATTTGGCCTGAAAATTCGATGAATTTTCCTTTTTTTTTTCTTTTTTTTTTTTTTTTTTTTTTTTTTAACCAGCGGCACTTGGGCTTTCAGCCCTTCGGCCCAATGACATGTCATTGCGAGGCTGGGGAACCTGAGGACTTTCCTTCCAACCCGGTCAGGAGCTTCGCTCCTTCCCATCCACAGAGGGTTTATCACAGGAGCCGTTCAGGCTATTCAGTCAAATTTCCGGCCGTAAACATTTCTTCAAACGCCGACGCCCGGGTTTGAACCATGAACACCTGGTCGCCAGTACAACGCCGAAGCCATTACACCAGCGCGGCTCCCATGAATTTTCCTTAGGCAGACTGTGTGAAAATAGGACAGTGTGGACATTTCCTTTCCTGTTACTCTCCAGGATTCTGCACCGTACAAAAGTACAGAATGTATGCAACTCTCATATATTTTAAATTTAGTATCTGTGCTCTTATGTGTTAGTACTGTCAGTGAAAAACCGACTTTCATTTCATTTATGGATTTTTGGCAATTTAAAGCAAATTATCTGTCAGTTCTGCCAAAGAAAAAGGGACACTCACTTTCATTTTTGGCTGTTAGACACAGTTTAACGCAAATTATGTTTTAATACTGTCAGAGAAAAAAAAACCAACTCTACTTTTTATAATTTGTATTTGGCTTATCTGCCTCTTTCTTTAGCATGCCCTACTCACTTTGTTACATAATCTGGAGAAGACACATCAAAGACATGAGGCAACGGTCATTCGTCAAGAAACAAAGCAAAAAGAAAGAAAAAACAAAAGCAGAAGGAAAAATTAAGGAGAAAGAGGAAGAAAGAGAAAAATGAAGAAAGAAGAACAAGATAAAAGGAAGAAGGAGATGATTAAAAAGATAAAATAACAGACACAAGACACCAAATTTGAAAAAAAGCAAAACATTTAAAAAACAATTAATTTAATGTAACTCTCCGGACGTAATATTATCTCATAAATAATTACCTGCCCCGGTGTAGGCCTCGAATGCTTTCAGAGGGGACATAGACAAAATAGAACCACTATCTTACAGGTATGCCGGACGAGGTGGAGTTTGTGATGTTGTGCATGGGATGGACATTTCATAATAAAAATAAAAAAATGCTATGATATTCACTTCTGAGAAATAAATATTAGACAAACATAAAGGTATGTTTTCAGGCACTCGTAAGAAATACTGTTTACAGGCCTCGGGTTTCCCTTCCTTGTGTGTTATAAACCTCTGAGAAATAAATATTAGACAAACATAAAGGTATGTTTTCAGGCACTTGTAAGAAATACTGTTTACAGGCCTCTGGTTTCCCTTCCTTATGTGCTATAAACCTCTGAGAAATCATTATCTTGATGCAGGTTTCCTGTAGTGGGGGCTTCATGCTACGCAAGGAACAAAAAAGGTAATGAATGAACGGATGTAATATCTAGTTGAGTAACAGCATCAGAGAGCTCCCATGGCAATTTGGAGGCTTCTTTTGAGATTCAGTGGACAGTGTTTAACCAATGACAAGAGCCCGACATGTGTCAGTGGAACAAGAGACCAGCAGACGTTTGGGATGGATATGGCAATCACTGATAAAACGTCTTGATAACATTACAAGACAGTCTTTGTTCTGGAATCACCATGGTAAAAGATGAAAAAGGGAACCGAAAAACTCTTGGAGAGGAGAGTTGATGATAAATAAGATGAAGGGATGAAGAAGACAAGACCACGAGATGATGGTACAGGACAGGAGTACTTGGCTGACGTTAACTATGCTCCCTAGGGACCTGAAGGATGATGGTGATGAAACAGTGCCTCCCTACATGTGTTTATATATATATATATATATATATATATATATATATCTATATATATATATATATATATATATATATATATATATATATATATATATATATAAAGTGTTTTAGGTGTAACCAGGCCCTAAGAGAGGTGGGACCATTGGTCTGGGCTTCATCTCACAGGGGGCCTCACTTCTGCCCCTTTTTTTTACATGTTTTTGTTTTACATTAGAATATTTGTCACCCCTCTTCTCAAACAATCGGGGGATGGGGGAGGGGCTTTACATTTTGAAATGGCCCGGGTCTCATCTGAGCTCTATAATGCCTGGGTGAATCACTGTTTGAATGTAGGCACTTAAAAAAGAAGACCATATTGTTAGAAAACACGTCTATTAATAATTTTTAAAAATCCACATTTCTGATATTCATTTTGTGCAGTTGTCATGCCGACGGAAACTGTGTGCTATAACCAAATAACTGAAAGTCCATAGCGTATCTCTCTAAAATTTTGGCCATAATTGGTTTTGGCAGAGATTCAAAATCTCGTTTCATCATCTTCAGCTGCTGAGCACGACCGTTGACTGGACCAAGTGGAAACTTTCTGAACTGAGTCTTGAGTTCATTGATTATGGTGGTTTGGTTGTAGTTTGGCAGGTTGTCAGGAAGTATGGCGTGGGATGACAAGTAACCCACTTTCTTGAATACGTCCCAGAGTCTAGAGACAAGAGTAAAAAACAAGATAGTTACAACATTCATTGAAAACTAGCTGCATTCACAGTCTTCATTCATTCATTACGTTTATCTCCAATGGGACGCAGGGATCGTCCACATATGACATCATACAATTTTAGCCACTGCCCGCCTTCCCCTTTGCCTAATTTTGTTACAAAAACCCAGATTCCTCTCTCATGTAACTTCAGATATCTCTTCCACCCCCTCCGTCCTATTTTTGTGGTACTGACAAGAAAGAATATAATCGAATGTAAATTAGTTAAGTTTTCTTCTTCTTCCGTCCTTAGCCACCGACCGTCAAAGCAGTCAGTGGCCATTACGCCTAGTGGCGTCTTAGGGCAACAGCAGATAGGCTTTCCTTGCCATTGTTTCCCATCACGCCTATTGGCGTCTTTAGGGCAACGGCAAATCAATCCATTTGCTGTTGTTTCCGTAATCGAAGTGACTGGCAAACGGGTGATCAGCCCGTTGGTAAATTAGTTAAGTAGTCCAGACTAAATAACAATCTTTTAATGTTAACAATTGTTTAATTAATCAGGCTTTTACAAAAATCTGGCTTAGATAACTAAAATGCCTACTTGGCAGCAAGTTCTTTCTTGGACAGGCATTTGTGATAGAAGCTGTACCAATGTATGCTGTGGATTTGATAGTTGTATATAGCCATGTCCAACATCTGGTTTTCTTCTCGGGAAAATTTGTCGTGTTCTTTAAAAATCCAGTCCAGATTTATCTGTCGTAGTAGAAAAACGGAAGCATTAAGTGGCACAGGGACATGTAGGGGAAAAGTCGCATTTACAAATTATGAATGAAATTTAAAAGTTAGTTTGCCAAGTCACTTCGATTACATGTCCTGCCCATGGGCACTTGGGTCCCCTCTACACCTCGTTTCACGGGGTAGGAAGAGGTTCCGATTATGAGATGAGATGAGATTTAAAAGTTAAAAAGAAAAAAAAAAAAGAAGAAAAGACAAGAGACACAAATGAATTATGAACATTTTCTGTTTGTTCATAAGGAAAACAAATACTGTCAGTGGCAACAGGAGGGTTCTCAAGTGACTTCGGAGCAGAGGCGCAGGCCTTGAAAATTAGTGGCGGGAGAGAGCTCTGGGGGCAGGTGGCTGTCTTCACGAGTGTTTTATCTGTGTTTGCAGCGCTGAAAAGCCACAGTGATGAAGACCTGGATGACCTAAGGGTAACACTACACAGACAATGTCAGCAGTTCAAAAGAGTTGTGATGCAGTGTGTTACGGTAGGTGTTATAATGTTAGCCATTTTTATAGTGAGCTCGTTTAAGTTTACACATTGAAGGGTTTAAAATGCTATTAATAATTATTGAGTTTCGCGCTTCACGGTAATTGAACGCGAACTGATAGAATTGCTTAGTTTTAATAATGACGTGTTGCGTTGTTATGTTAACACGTGACGACACTATAAGTGTACCCTTTGTAATTTATATTCCGTCCTAGCGAGACGCGAATTTCAACACTCCCGTGTATAATAGTAATGGTGTAGAAGTTTTAAAGGTGATGTGGCACTAGGGTCTGCCGAATTCAAATGGATGCATATAATGTCTCATTTTTATGGATGACTAATTCTTCAGTACCAGAATAGTCGCAGGGAGTATATTATTATAATTATTAGTATCCAGATTGTAAAGATCGATCAGCTTTGGATATCCATTACCGGATTACCGACATACGGAATCGCGTGTAGATATCCAGACGTTGTAACGATTAATGGACTAGGGACAGAAGACGCTGTTTACGTATATGCTTGAACTTAATGTATGCTTAATTCATGTCATGTTTCGTGATTTGAATACTGTCAAATAAAACGTAATTTATGTGGACTCGAACCACCTATGGACTTGTCAAATATCTACCATTATTGAAGTTTGGACAGTCTTGACTACGCATTCGCAACCTTTATTTCAGTACGATTGCTCAACAGAAACCAAGTCATAATAATATAAGAACAAACTCAGGACATGGCCAGAAAGAATGAACACTGTTTTATTAATAACAGGATTGTTTAATGACGGTTAAAAAGGTTAACCAACTGCCAGAGCAAAACCAGCCATAACACAGTGAATCCCATCTTACTGAAACATCCCCGGAAATGAAGAGGCTGACAGATTGGCAAAGGAAGGTGGAAAGCTACCTCGGCTTGTCGCAGGTATGGATTGTGAAGAGGCCAAGAATTTTGTCAAGAACAGATACAGGAGAGGGTGGGAAGTAGAGCATCCTGGCCACCAAACAGGTGATGCATATTGCCGGCTTGGCAGAGGTGAACAAGTGGTGGTATTCGGACTTCGTACTGACCTCGGGGCAGATTGAGAGGCCGTCTGTTCTGCAGGCTGGGGGTGGGAACTGCTAGTGGATGTCGCTGTGGCACTGATAGAGTGACTGCTGGGCATCTGCTTCGGCGTGTGAGGAACGGAGACAGCGAGTGTGGTCATCACCGGAGACAGCGAGTGTGGTCATCACCGGTGCCATTCCTAGAGGGGCTGTGCGGCCTTGGACTTGGCTACTGCTTTCTTTGAGCGTAAATAAGTCGACGTCTGAGAGTGAAGGCAGAAGAAGATAAGACTATTGGTTGAAACACAGGTTACCCTACTGTACGCCATCTTATTGCAAACGGGTACGGATTTCGGTTATCGTAAGCGGCTACGTTTCTAATCCTAAGTCCTAACGCTAAACCCTTAACCGTATTCTCTTTACATGAATATTTAACAGCATCGTTGACTTGACTTGACTTGACTTTGATCCACTGTCAGCTCTTTGTGATCAAAAGCACTCTTAATTTACTACACCTGAACACAAACCCTAACCCTTTTTGCGACCAGATGGTCGACCGCACATTAACTGTTATTCAACCAGACGGTGTTTCAAACTTCAGTCATTCCATTTCCACAATACAACATGATTTACTTGTTGTCACTTCAGACTTAAACTTATGGAACTAATCCCATCCCATCCCATCCCAACTAACATAATTACCGATGTATGTTACGTCGGTCGGTCTCACTCAAAATAGTAATTCGCGCCAGAAAAAAAAAAGTACGCAACGCACGGTGGGAAACTTGCGCGGCGTTGGTGTTAGATAAAACAGATACTTTGGTTTTACTTTTTTAAATTTTATTCTTTAACGAAATTAGTAGCGCTCGACAAAGAAAAAGTGCGTAAAAATTGGTGTGCATGAGCCAATAACATACCAAAGTTCATGGACAAATTGATTACACTGTATAATGGAAAGAAACCAAAAACACTCTAAGAATGTACTTCTATCTTATCATCCGGGAATGGAAACAGCACACTATAATTATAAACCCGTCAAGTTTGACCGGTTATTGCTAGTTATTTCATATTTTTCGTTGACTTATAAAACGTAAATAAAAAGACACCACGTTTAGTATTATCATAGACATTCATATTTCAAAACGGGTTATTAGAGTTGAGTTTTCGGTCCTTCAGAGCCGCCATATTGCTTTCTGCAACACAGCTTGTGCTTCCTTGGTAACGCTCTATTCGCTGAGTAAAGACACACAAATATTAACGCTGAAAAATAGTTTTTCCACATACAATTTATATTTATCAACTTTTACCCTTAAAGCAGATCTACAAAGTATAAAGGAGCACTACAACAGGTTATAATCTGATCAACAGAAGTCGTTCCACCTTCAGACAAGTGTTTCGGCCTTTTTACATCCTTGACACTCTGGGGAGGGCAGGCTTACTTCAGTCATAACTCCCGAGTGTCACACTCCTATTGTTGTTTTTTTTAAAAATTCCCGCCACCTCTTTGAATTTAATGCGCATTACCTTGGTAACCCAGTTGGTTATTTCCTCCTGATTTTATTCATTCTGCCAAAGTGAGGTGTTTGCGTAAGTAACAAATTTAAAAAAAAAAATGTGTAAACTTGCTTTTCTGTACTCCATAGCACATTGCGGTTGTTCCGCAAAACATTCTAAAAAGGTATACTTACTTACTTACTTACTTAACTTACTTACTTACTTACTTACTTAACTTACTTACTTAACTTACTTACTTACTTAGTCATTCCTCTTCTACCCTTGTGTGCACAGAATTGCCAGAGAGAACGCAATACTATTCTATCGGCTGTCTTCCTCCTGACCTGGTTCCAGTCTAGTCCTCGGTCCTTTAGAGATTGTCTAATGCTATTCTCCCAACGAACTCTGGGTCGTCCTGAAGGTCTAGATCCCTGGCTCTTGATTTCTCATATTTGTCGTGGTAGCCAATCTTCTTCCATTCTGCAGACATGGACAAGCTATCGTAATTGGAACTGTTCCACGTGGTTCTGCAGGGCTGAGTCTTGAGGACGTGACGTATCGTCTGGTTGCAGACCCTGTCTCTTCTTGTTACTTTAACCACGTTCCTCGGATACCTCATTTATGAGGTTTTCTAAAAGCATACACCAAAAAACGAATAAGATATGTGAAAACCCCCATTGGGTAAGGAAGCCATTACAAATATGTGTAGATAGACCAATATATGTGCTGGATACACTGATACATTAATACTTTTTACAAAGCTATTTACCTTTTTCAGGGTGTGGTAAGAATCCTCCCTCAGTGTTTCCACTCGACCGATAATATGGGGTTGAAATTCGCATGGGTTACAGAGCTCCGTCATTGGCGCCCAGTTCTCATTAAACAAGGGAAGGGTGAAGTCAATAAACTCTCTGCGGATTTTTCATAAGAATGACGGTGTCAGCAAGTTGTAGTGGATGCTTAAGGTATTAACATTGGAAGTTTGGAATGATTTGAAAGACGAATAAAACGATATCATTTCTTGCATTTATTCTCATAATCTTTGTCTTTTCCCTGTGTATTTTCAGGCCCACTTATTGTGACCTCTCATCGAGAATTTTCATTTTCTCTTGCATCTGATTATGGTTATGGGACAGAAGAGACACGTCATCTGCAAAATCCAGATAATCAAGCTGTTTAGTCAGATTCCACTGGATTCCATTTCTGTTGTGTGATGACCACAATATGTCCAATAGTTGGGTTAAATATCTTCACTTACACATATGTCCAATAGTTGGGTTAAATATCTTCATACTTACACATATGTCCAATAGTTGGGTTAAATATCTTCACACTTACACATTTGTCCAATCATTGGGTTAAATATCTTCACACTTACACATATGTCCAATTGTTGGGTAAAATACCTTCATTTACACACATGACCAATAGTTGGGTTAAATATCTTCACACTTACACATATGTCCAACAGTTGATTTAAATATCTTCACTTACACATATGTCCAATTATTGGGTTATATATCTTCACACTTACACATATGTCCAATCACTGGGTTAAATATCTTCACTTACACATATGACCAATAGTTGGGTTAAATATCTTCACACTTACACATTTGTCCAATCATTGGGTTAAATATCTTCACACTTACATATATGTCCAATCTTTGGGTTAAATATCTTCACACTTACACATTTGTCCAATCATTGGGTTAAATATCTTCACACTTACATATATGTCCAATCTTTGGATTAAATATCTTCACACTTACACATTTGTCCGATCTTTGGATTAAATATCTTTACTTACACATAAGTCCAATCATTGGGTTAAATATCTTCACACTTACACATTTGTCCAATCATTGGGTTAAATGTCTTCACGCTTACACATATGTCCAATAGTTTGGTTAGAGTGTATTTAATATTCAACCGATATTTTCACAAAGGACAAGTTTCAGAGAGGGACTGATGAACCATCGAAAAAGAAGTTTATGAGCAATAGTAGAAAATACCTCGATGATAACTTGAAATTAGGATTCTGATCAAGCTATTGTTCCTGAACCGAAATGTCTTATTTGCCTTGAATTGGTGGCGGCGAAGTTTACTCAGTACCATAGCTTCATTTGACAATAATATGGTGGCGTGAAAAAGGTTGGAAAGCACGTTTAAACTGTGGTGAAAATTAGGGAAAATTGTGAAATGTTCGTTGGCTGCGCTGTTATAGTTCTTAGCTTCCAGTGTGGGGTCGGTTGGCGTCTACTTCAGCCGATGTTGGTTCCCACTGTATCCTTGGACTGTGCTTCTCTACAATAGTCACGTCTGGTGGCTGTAACACATCTCGTGCATTAAGGCTAGGGTAATTACAAAGGTTGTGAAGCGTCTTCAAGACCCGTCTAATGTTGGTGTCTAGCGTCGACTGCTGGCAACTTGTACCACAAAATGAAAGGAGACAAATGCCTCTGCTAAGAATTGGGTCTCCTGACATAATCATCAGCTAACCTCCGCTTCCACCACCACTTCATCTTCCTCAGAAATTTTACCCTCCCTAATCGTTTATTTTAACCCCATTGAGTCGGATAGAAGTGCTTTTGAACAGCGGAAATCGACAATTGAAATAAATATCTATCTATCTATCTATCTATCTATCTATCTATCTATCTATCTATCTATCTATCTATCTATCTATCTATCTATCTATCTATCTATCTATCTATCTATCTATCTATCTATCTATCTATCTATCTATCTATCTATCTATCTATCTATCTATCTATCTATCTATCTATCTATCTATCTATCTATCTATCTATCTATCTATCTATCTATCTATCTATCTGTCTGTCTATTTGTCTGTCTGTCTGTCTGTCTGTCTGTCTGTCTATCTGCATACATAAACGATTGACTAAAGTGCTTGTATAATAAATATGTACACTGTGATATCATCATTCACTCCATGCTCGCTATGGAGCCTAGAGTCACGTCTGCTGTTGGTTCTTTGTGAGGAAACCCGCACGAAATAGTCACCAGCTCTTGTAGTGGTGGTTCTGTTTCAAGTTATTTGCAGTGATGGGGTTGCCAGTCTCATATGCCACTGCACATATCAGAGCAATTTATATACGTCAAAATGTAAATTATAAAAGGATAAAATGTACAAGTTACAACTTAACCCGAGTTTTTTTCGGGTGAGTACAGACTTTTTGCACAGGAAACATTGTCAAATATTGTCGGACAACTGTTTAAGATGCCGTACCTTTCAGGTGAGTCAAGTGTCTAACTGGGTACACTTGAAGTTGTATCCTAGAGCTTAAGACGCAAAGTGATGTCTCTGGGGTTACTCTCTTCTAATCTTAGAGTTCTCGTCCAGTTCTAATCATCATCATCATCATTCCTTTTCGTTCCCTGTGGAACATAGGGCAGAAACAGTTGCTCTCCATCGATTTCTATTCTGGGCTGTCTTTTTCCGCTGTGCCCAAGTCATTCCAATTTCCTGAGCCACCTCTTCCACAGTTCTTCTCCAAGTTCTCTTTGGCCTCCCCACTCTTCTTTTCCCCTGTGGTCAAGGGCAATTCTGGCTATGCTTGATTTTTCTCTTCTGACTGAATGTCCCATCCATCCCCACTTTCTTACCTTAATTTCTGCTATTGCCCGCATCTTTTCCTAAGCTCTATATTTGTTATTACATCTGGCCATCTTATACGGAGGATCCGTTGGAGACATCTATTTACAAATGTCTGTAGCTTAGAGGTGATACTCTTTGAGAAATGCCATGTCTCTGAGCCATAAAGCAAGACTGACTTCACATTTGAGTTAAAGATTCTAATTTTGTTCTCTCTGGATAAAGCTGAGGCGTTCCATCTTGCTAGAAGGGCATTAAAAGCGCATCTGGCTTTATTAATCTTTGAGCAGACGTCACCAGCTGTTCCCCCTCCTTTGTCAATGTTACTCCCCAGATATGAAAAGCTTTCTACTTCTCAATGACATGATCATTGATCTTCATCGAGTCCATCTGCCTATTATTTATTCTCATTTCCTTTGTTTTATTTACATGTGTAGTCCCATCTTTGCTGCTTCTGTTACTAATCTATTTGTTTTCTCCTGCATATCTTGCTGTCTGTGTGATAGATGGCACAAATCACCTGCAAAGTCAAGATCCTACAGTTGTTTGTTAAATGTCCACTGTATTCCAGTTTTCTCTCCCTTTGTTGTCTGTCTCATAACCCAGTCAATGACCATGAGAAAAATTGTTGATGATAGCAGACATTCCTGTCTGACTCCACTGTGTACTGTGAAGGGCTCTGATAGTTTTCCTTTGTGTACTACTTTGCATGAGCCCTCCTGGTAGAAATCTTGGATGATTTTAATGAATTTGTCTGGGATTCCATAATGTCTAAGGATTTTCCATATCACAGTACGGTCTATACTGTCGAAAGCTTTTTTTTTAGGGGGGGGGGGGGGGTAATTTGTGGGGGTAAGTGTTTTTCAATTGATTGTTCTATGATGATTCTGAGCGTTGCTATCTGGTCTGTGCATGATCTTTCTGCCCTAAATCCCGCCTGTTCCCCTCTGAGTTTGTCATCCACCGCCTTCTTAATACAGTCAAACAAAACTCTGGTCAAAATATTTCCAGCCACTGCTAGCAGTGTTATACCCCTCCAGTTACTACATACAGTCAGGTTTCCTTTCTTTGGCAGCTTGATAATGTGGCCTTCCAGCTCTTTGGGATGACCTCTTTTTCCCCAGATTTTCTTGAAGAGCTGGGGTAGCAACTCTGTATGGTATGGTATATCTGCCTTCAGGGCTTCTGATGGTATTCCATCTGGTCCTGCGGCCTTCCCATTTGTCAGCTGTTTTATTGTGCGAGAGGTCTCTTGTTTAGTGTGTGGGTTCATGTTGCACTGTAGTGGCTCTTCTGCTGGTTCTTTGATGGGTTGCTGTATTGGTTGGTTTCGGTTTAGGATTTCCTTAAAATTTTCAGCCCATCTGGCCCTTTGTTTCTCTTCATTGCTAATGCTTTGTCCTTCTCTGCTCTTCACTGTTGTATTGTGGTTTAGCTGTTTCTTAGATAAAGTTCTAGTGATATTATATAATGTTTTCAAGTCTCCTTTTTTGTCGCAGTCTCGGCTTCCTCTGTTAGTTTTTCAATAAATTCTCTTTTATCTTGCCTGGCACTCTTTTTAACTTTCCTGTTTAGCTCCCAATATATTGTGAGCAGTTGTATTTTCTGTTCTGCCTCTTTACAGTTGTTTACTTGCTGTTTGATGCCTCTTCTTTCTCTTATGATGTTCCATGTGTATTATGTGAGCCATTCCTTCTATTGTTTATTTCTTTTGCCAAGAACTTCTTCGCATGTATTCTTGTATGATTCCTGAATTGTGCACCAATGGTTATCTTTACTTTCCTCTTCAAGGTTCTCCAGTGCTTCAAATCTATTTCTCAACTTTAGGTTGAACTGAACTCTTGTGTCTTTGTTCATAAGGTTCTGGGTATTTTACTTCATGCTTGATCTTTCTGCTCTGTCTTTGTGCGCCCTCAATTTTATCCTCAGTGATGCCAGGAGAAGATGGTGGTCTGACGCTTAGTCAGCTCCTCTCTTTACTCTAACATCTTGTAGGCAGCGTCTCCATTATCTTTCTATGGTGAAGTGGTATATCTGATTTTGCGTGTGCCCATCTGGGGAGTTTCATGTAGTCTTGTGTATGTCTTTGTGTGGGAAGATAGTCCCACCGATGACCAGATCATTCAAATCACAAAAGTTTACAAAAAGCTCTCCATTTTCATTTCTGTTTCCTATGCCATTCTTTCCCATGATTAGTTCCCAGTTTTTGTTATCTACTCCTACTTTTGCATTTAAATCTCCCATTACTTCCTTAATGTCTCTCCTGTGTGTTTTGTCCTGTGTTCCTTGGAGTTCATCATATAAATCTTGCTTCTTATCATCATCTGCATTGTTAGGAGGGGCATAACACTGAATGATGGTGATTTTTCTTCCTTTTCCCTAAAATCTTGCCGTTATTATCCTAGGTGATGTTGGTTCCCATTCTATTAATGCTTTTCTGGCTTCCTGGGACATCATAATAGCAACCCCTTCTGTGTGTGTGGTCTTCATCCTCGTGTCCTGAATATATGACATTTCCCAGTTCCATTTATTCTCGTTTTTGCTAGCCCTAAGAGTTTTATTTCGTGTCGTCTCATCTCTCCTGCTACATGTGCTGTCCTTCCGGCTGTAACGAAATCAGTCGTGCTTTTTTATAACTCTCATTCACCCCGGTAGTAATTCATCATTTCATGATTTTTCTCATTCATCATCCTATTATTTGGCATATTTGTTGCTCTTACATTCTTTTGCTGTGACCACTCCTCAGACGTATTTACGTTCCGCTAGGTGAACTGTGGTATTATCGTAACTATAATCCTTTTATCGCTTTGAGTCGCCTGCCACTTTTGATAGAAGACGATCCTCGTTAGACACAATATGGTCTCGCACGAGGATGAATAGGAAGCCAATATTGTTTTTCTGAGCGGCCGGCGACCCTTTTGTTTGACTGTCTGGAGAAGGCCCCAAAACACGTGCGATAATAAGATAATCGTTTTACGGGACCATCCCGGTGTAAGATTATTACCGATAACCTGTCTGGGGAAGACAATATTTGAAGGTAGCATCTGGCCATCAAAAGAGTTCACAGATTTGTTTGTGAGTGTGCACAAGATGTCATCGGAAATATTACGTCTTGTTATAACGAGGTCACGCGTTGGAATATTAAATGTAATATTTTAAACACGCGGGGAAGATTATGAATTTAAACATCCCAACCCACATAGTGCAAAAGAGCTTACGATTGGATTGAAGTGAGAGCCGGAATAAACATTGAATTTCATTGGAAATTTCGGTGGAAGTACCATCTGTGATTTGAAATGAGAAGTGGGAAATATAATCTAGCAAACTCAGAGACACAGAACAGACAGTTTCGCAACTTCAAACGAGCAACTCCCCAAAAAGCCAGAAAGAGAAGGATCGGACCTAGAATTCCCTGATTCTACAAGGATCAGCATATTCTGTCCTCATAGTTGCTGCAAATAAACATATTTAGTGCTGCTAGAGAATATGTCGTCCCGACATATTCATAGGTACGTTCATGTAAACGTCTGCCCATCTTAAGCCTAGAAATGAACGAAGTCAGCAAAAGTACGTTTTTTTTACCTGGACATAAGAAATACACTAGCAAGCACAAAAACGCTCTCCCGGCGTTATAGAATCACAACTGGGGAACTCATGGACTAAACGATCCTGGAAGAAACTATCTTCGTCACCAGAATAACTTAAAGAGATCAAAAACTCTTGGGCATCTCTCCGACATGACTTCCCGCCCTAGGCCTAGACAACCGAAGAACCCTCTCACCTCTCTTCATCCGCCGAAAACACCTGACCCCCTTCAGTACAGTACAAGAACAAATAGTTCCACTTAAACATACTAAGATATCAAGATATAAGACATACTCGTCCTACATAGACAAGCACTACACATAGATTCGGACCATAGACATTCTGAAGCAAGAACAATCTATTCCTAACCAAACACAGAATAGATTCAAGTAAGTCTAAATTCCTCCGCCGAGTTATATTTTTAAGAACGCTACAAAGAGCGATAACTCACAGAATGACTACTTATTGCCCAATCTGAGTGTCGTCCCTCAAGACCAAAACATGCATTCAAAGATGAATATATCTTCATCAGACAATTAAAACATTTTACATGGTATGCGTAATCCGTGCGCCAAAAAATATGTGCGCAACAGATTACCACACCCCCCGGGAAAAAAAAATGAAAATCATTTTTTTTTCATCTGAGAGCAACATACAATAGGCTCCCAACGCATAACTACTGCGCAGATGAGAAATATCTGGAATTATTTAAGCCAGATTAATGCAAAATCTCAATCCCTCAGAGAAAGCATTTCTCTAAAGCATAAGTGTTTCCAGGGAGGTGTCACCAACGCATACTACTGTTGCGTGCATATTTTGACGCACATATTACAAAAATCGATATGGCTATTTAATATGGAAAAGATATAGACATTCATTCATTTGTGTATGAAAATGCTGTCTATAGTAAAGCTAGATAACTCATGATTGATTTACCCTTTTGATCATAGGAGTAATCGTTCTTGATATGGATTCGGCGCATGGATATGACACCCATGTCCGTACTTATTTGTTAGGGCCAGAAAATATATTAATTTGCTTATTATGTTTATGGCCTGAATTCATATGTATTACATATTATTAGTACAAGTAGAATCAGTCCTATATTGTATATTTTTGATGGGTAGGCAGGACTATATTCTTGTTGTGCCGCTCTGGCGGAAGTATGAGTTGTCTTGACGAGTCGTGATGAGTTCCGAGGTACCGTTTACAATGGCGGTTACGCATTTTCCAGGGCTGGTAGATTCTTCAGTAAAAATGATTTACGAAGTGGTTTTTCTTCTGTAGGAGATTGTGTCTCTACTAGAGCTTGTGTTAGAGACTCTCCTAATGTACGGTACCATGTATGATTCGGACTCCAGGTAATTCCAGACCCTATTTTTGATGATCTCATGTCGGTTAGACCTAGCTGGAATTTTGTGCTTCGCAACGCTAGGGTCACGTTTGTATCGACGAAGATGACGGGCTTCCATATAGCAGTTATGTCTACGTGAAGTAACTGGATTACTGTAGAACTGTTTGGAGGAACTTTAAGAAATTATTCTTATACATTTTAAATTAACTTTGGCTTAGATATACCCTCCTGTGAGTGAGTGAGCGACAACTCAGGAAGGCGGCCATGTTACATTCCTGTCATCATATTTTTGAATCACTGTCCAAAGAACGGGCATGTATCTTACTATTCGGACAGTGGCAAGGAGATCTCAATTTTGATAGAAACCCCTTCCATGGTTTCATAATATGATATAAACTGTGAACATAAAGCAACTTTAGTTACTTACCGATCCGCCTTCACTGACGCGCTTAGTCAGATAGGGGATGCGGCCATTATGTATCATGACATTGGAAGCTATTGATGTACTACCCATTATTTATGAATGTGTCATGACTTGGGATCTACTATGTATGCCTGCAAATTGATGTGTCAACCTGTACCCATGATTTACTCGTTATGTCCCAGTGTGTGCGTCTAAATAAACTGTGTAAACAAAGATTCCAGCAGTCTGCATTGGTACCTTGTAGACACAAGTGTATGAGTGATTAGATTGGTCAGAACACGAACAGTACACCATTCGCGTTAATCACACTCTACACTTCTACTCCATATATACACCATCCTGCGTCGGTTGAATTGACCAAGTTTAAGGGCCTGCTTCCCCTGGAGCCTTAGAGGGAAACTACTGCTTACAGCTGCCTTTGCCTTCCCTAACTCAGGACTAGGGTGAGTTACCCATTTACAGCTGGGTAGACTGGAGCATGCCTGATCTCAGTAACACCATACACCACCCTTCTTTACACAACACTTTACAACTATTATACAATGATACAATGCATATAACAATTTAAGTTTAAGCATTCCAAGTACATGATTGACAAAAAGAAAAATCATCAACGAGCAATGGTGACTATATATCACTGAACGTAGTGTCATTACGAATTACAATGTGTATCTATTTTGATATAGAAAAGAAAAATCTGTTGTCGAGTTGGAAGTGTTAAGACGTCCAATACTCAACAGCTAAGTGGAATCATGTGGGCATCTAGACAGAATGTCTGCCATCACATTATCTGATCCACGGATAGCTCGTACCGAAAAATGAAAAGGTTGAAGAGCAATTGCATATCGAGTAGACCTCGAACTCTTCAAATTTTTACTCTGGATAGCTGTAAGAGCTTTCTGATCGGTTTCTACTATAAAATGTGCGCCTAGAAGGAATCTTTGTAATTTGAGAATTGACCATACCACAGCCAACAGTTCACGGTCTAAAACCGAATAATTCCTTTCTGCAGCATTAAGCTTTCTGGAAATATACATTACAGGATGCAGAGTTCCAGAGTACTCTTGCATTAGTGCCGCTCCAATCCCAGTGGATGAAGCGTCACTACGAAGAACAAATGTCTTATCTTTAGTAGGCAACACTAAAATAGGTGCAGTAGAAAACATAGTTTTAATCTTATCCAAAGAGGATTGACATTCTTGAGTCCAATGGACTATATTAGGAGACCCTTTCTTTAGCAAGGTAGATTGAGGACAGATTCGGAATGAATCGTCCATAGAATTGTATAAGACCTAAGAGACTTCGCACTTGCTTTTTAGTCTTAGGAATAGAAATGTTAAGTATTTTACTTGTATTATGGTCCTCTGTTTTTAGGAAACCATGGCCGACACGGTGCCCTAAAAAAGAAATTTCACTAAAACCAATGCAGGCTTTAGATGGTTTCGCCGTCAGGTTATACTCGCGTAGAGTAGATAGCAATTCAACTAACCCTGAATAGTGATCTTCCCAAGTATCGCTGAAAAGACAGATGTCGTCTATGTACGCAATGACATCTGACCGATAGGATAGAATTCTACGCATCATGCGTACGAATGTAGCTGGTGCGTTCATAAGGCCGAAAGGCATAAAATTCCATTGAAAAAGGCCTTTAGGTGTAGAAAAAGCAGTAAAAGGTTTGTCGCGTTCAGATAGAGGAACTTGCCAATATCCTTTAGACAAATCTATTTTAGTGAAAAAATGCGATTTAGAAAGCTTAGTAAGTAGCTCTTCTAGTAAAGGCATAGGTTCAGCATCAAACTTCGTGACTTGATTCAATTTGCGATAGTCAACGCAAAGACGTATGTTATTGTCTTTTTTACGGACAATAACCATCGGCGAAGAATACGCAGAAGTGGATGGTTCAATTATTTTTAAATCTATCATCTCATCCAACTCCTTTTCAACCTGTGATTGAAAATGTATAGGAATAGGATAAGGTCTGACTCTAATAGGATTATGGTCAGTTAGAATAATGTCATGTTCAATGACATGAGTTTGTCCAGGAATGTCAGTAAGGACATCCTGAAATGTTTGTAACATAGACGAAACTTGTCGCTGTTCTCCTAGAGATAAATCGGGAGAAACAGTAACATTTTTCCATGATTCACTAGAATGAAGTGGAATCATCGGAAGCGGAAGATTAACATCCGAAAAAACTTGTTTCCTCATCCTGTATTACAGACAGTGATGAGTAATGACCATGTTGGACAGGTGAATCGTCCGTTGCCTGGAAAATAGGCTGTAAATAATCCGGACGTTCATGGAATTCCGTAAGCATATTGATGTGGAAGGTTTTACGCTTCCCATCAATATCGACGATGTAGTCAACATCGGAAATTTTCGAGATTATATCGTACGGACCTTTCCAAGAAATAAGTAGTCTGTTTTCCCTACAAGGTAGCAAAACAAATGCTTTGTCACCGGGACAAAGTTGTCGTAAGGTTCTTTTCTTATTGGCAAATTGTCTTGCCTTCTCCTTAGCAAACTCAGAAGAAGAAGTTGCCAATTTGCATGCTCCGATAATCTTTTGTCTTAGCGCGATGACATATTCGTAAGAAGATTTTGTGTCATCGGTAATATTATCAGCGGTTATGCGATCATGAAGCAAAGACATAGGGCCGCGCGGTCGCGCGCCAAAGACAAGTTCAAAGGGAGAAAATCCTGTATGTTCATTGGGGACCTCTCTGTAAGCGAAGAGGGCCGTGGGTAAAACCCTATCCCAATTTTGAGGATGATCCTCAGTTATCTTCCCTAGTAAGTTTTTAAGTGTTCTATTAAGGCGTTCTACCATCCCATTCGACATTGGGTGATAGATACTGCTCAAAGATCTCTCTATCTGGAGAGTAGACATTACTTGAGACATGATATCCGATATTAGTTGGGTGCCATGATCTGATAATATTTCTCAGGGAAATCCCAGACGAGAAAATATAAGCCAAAGAGCATCTGCAATGTCAGCAGTAGTAATGCTCTTCAGAGGGATAGCCTCTGGCCAACGTGTGCACATGTCCACACACGTTAAGATAAACTGATGTCCTCTAGCAGATTTGATCTTAAATGGACCAATGATGTCTATCGCCATTTTCTGAAATGGTCTAATAGGAATGTCTGCAGCCTGAATAGGTGCAGCATGGCGTGGACCTTTGGATTTGACTTCTTGACATATTTTACAAGATCGACAATAGATCCGTATGTCCTTGTTCACAAAAGGCCAAAAGAAAGCCGCAAGAACTCTTGACTTTGTATGGGAAAAACCCATATGTCCAGCACACTGAGAGTCGTGTGCGTGTTGTAATATTTTAACTCTCAAATTCTTGGGTACAAGAATCCGAGAATGACTTGACTTGTTGGAGTCTTGCACCATACGTACAAGTACGCCATTCTTCATTGTAATCCAAGATTTACTCTTTGAATCTTTATTCGGATCACCTTTTGTTGCAAGAGTGAAGAATTTCTTTAGAGTCGGATCCTCTTCTTGCTGCTTTATAAATGAGTCACGCGAAATTACCAAGGGATCATCTTGGTTATGCACTTCATTATCTTCAATAGATGAAGTTTCGGGCATATTGAGAGCTTGAGCTCTAGTGACTACAGCATTAGCAGTTTGAATATTTTGTTTTTCCCAAACGGAAATTTGTTGTGGAGTGCATTCTTTGACTCCGTGAATACGACCGATGATAAGATCAGCGATCGGATTCGGCAGAAGACATGCGTGTACATCTCCTGTAAAGAAAGGAGTAGCGATCCTAATGATAGCAGTAGAGTATTTCTCTATGGTGCCGCCAAATGTTACACATTTGACTACTTTGCCTGTAGCACGAGAAGGATCTATGAGTGACTGCCTAACACCAATTGTGGTGCATCCAGAATTAAAAAGCAATGAAACTGGATTGTCATTTACTAAACCTTTGTGTAAGACAAGAGAACCTCTTCCATCATGCGCGATTGACGCGGGAAGAGCGGGAAGAGGATGACCACAAATTAAAGTGGACACCGTAGTTGGTTCAAATAATGTTTTGCATTGGGGGCACTGAGATGCTCTCCCAAAATCGAAAGCGGCACATGCCATATTGTTATAGTCATCATTATCTTTATTTTGTTTATAGGCATCATGGGACTCTTGCTGTGCAGAGTTTGCATGATAATGAGATTTTTGTTTTTTATGTTGGGGTCTACCTCTGTTATTATTACCCCTGTAATTATCATTGTTTCCTCTATTGTAACCCCTATTTGGGTTTGAGTCATAATTCCCCTGGTTACTATTATCATATTCATTATAATGAGTATCTCTGTAATTATGATCTTGTTGTCTCCATGATGGAAAACTAGGATAGTTTCTATAATGACTTCCTTTGCGGAAGTTCCTATAATTATGACCACCCCTGAATCGAGGGCTGTCGGCTCGTCTCCAGATATTCGAAGAAGAACCCTGAAATGATTGGTTACCTTGGTTCTGATAACTGTTATGGTTACCCTTTTTATTAACCCTGTTTTGAGGTCCTTGGAATTTGTGTGAGTAATTAGGGTTGTATGGTGTTGCTGATGCAACTGGCATACCTTCCTTAACCTTAGTATTGCTAATAGCTACATCTGGGTGTGCAGTGACGTATTGGGTACAATATTCTTCCATTTCTTTTAGTGTTTTAGGTTTCCGCTCATGTAGGAATTCAAAGAATGGTTTACTAATGCTTGACATAATCTTGTCCCTGAGCAATAAATCCATAAGTGCTTCATAAGTCTTTTCTGTTTTGGACAGTTCAATCCAACGATTAAATGTAAGACGTGTCCTTGCAATGAATTCTGAGAATTCTACCCCTGATTCAGGTACCATTCTTTTAAACAAAATACGGTAACCTTCCTCAGATAACTGGTATTTCTTTATCAAGGCTGCCCTAATAACCTCATAATTATTTTTGTCAGTTTCTTCAACCAAACTTAAACTCGTCAGAGAATCACCTTTTAAATTCTCAGACAACTGATTAGCATATTGTGATTTCTCCACATTATGAGCTCGACAAGCACGTTCAAATCTATCAAGCCAGAATGTTATATCATCACTGGCCGAATTGAACGCTGGTACCTTGACCTTGTAAGTAAAGGGTTTACCACTAGATGACTGATTGACATTACTCATGTTTGTCAATTTCAACTTTTCTAACTCAAATGCTAAAAGTTCTTTTTGATGTTCATGTTCTCTTATTGCTCTTTTCTCCTCAGCTTCAGCTTCTTTGTCTAATCTCTTTTGTTCAGCTTCTTTGTCTAATCTCTTTTGTTCAGCTTCTCTGTCTAATCTCTTTTGTTCAGCTTCTTTGTCTAATCTCTTTTGTTCAGCTTCTTTGTCTAATCTCTTTTGTTTAACTTCTTTGTCTAATCTCTTTTGTTCAGCTTCTTTGTTTTGTTTTTCCAATTCCATTTGGAATCTCCTTTCCTCAACCTGCATCTGCAGTTTCTTTTGTTCAAATTCTATTTCCATTTTTCTATCCTCACTTTTTTGTTTCAGTTCCTCAGCTTTAAGTGCTTTATCATATTGACTGGTAGCATACTCCTCCAACTTATCTCCAGTCTTGCCTAGAGATTTCCCTAACTCAATAAAGTGTTCCAATGTAGACAGGATGTCTAATAATGATAGCAATCAGTTGACACAAAAATGTAATCTATATTCCAAAGTAATGTAAACACAAGCTCCTAATAATTTGATCAATTAGCTCCTTATCCCAAACTATGTGGGGAAACAAGCCTTTAGTAAGGTCTTGTATAATCAACTGTGTACCAACCAATTACTCAAAATCATCTTTTTCTTATAAATTCATATGATCAAATATATTTTAAATAGTGTATGTCGATCAAGAACACAACAAAACAATTATACAAGAGAACAGGAAACATTTGCAGAAATAAAAAAAATCAAAGAGGAAAAATCAAAGAAAAATGATCACAGAATCTGTGATGATATCTGCAATAGAATGAACAAGACAAATAACGCCACAGTGTATAAACATAAATTGTGTATAAAACTGAAAGATACGAAAGGATAGACCTACAAATACAAACAAATCAAACAAACTAAGGAACACAAAATTATTAACAAAAACAACGAAGAAAAGAACACCTCATCACAACTAACCAAAAATAGCACCAGATGTTGCCAGCAAATTTCCAATCAAGAAAATTGCTCCCTATAGAACGCTAATATAAGCCCACCGAGCAAAATGTCAACAGCGGTGACCTAGATACCGTTACACTTGTCATAACAGGTCAAGCTGACATCGACTGGATAGTTGTCCTATTGGTGTTGATGTGTGTCACATTCGGCCAAAATAAATGTTCTTGAAACACTAGGTGACTTCCACTTTGTAGACTGCGAAGGCTGGACCCAGGAAACTGGCCTACCACGTTGATAACTCTCCCTCTCCGACATGACTTCCCGCCCTAGGCCTAGACAACCGAAGAACCCTCTCACCTCTCTTCATCTGCCGAAAACACCTGACCCCCTTCAGTACAGTACAAGAACAAATTGTTCCACTTAAACATACTAAGATATCAAGATATAAGACATACTCGTCCTACATAGACAAGCACTACACATAGATTCGGACCATAGACATTCTGAAGGAAGAACAATCTATTCCTAACCAAACACAGAATAGATTAAAGTAAGTCTAAATTCCTCCGCCGAGTTATATTTTTAAGAACGCTACAAAGAGTGATAACTCACAGAATGACTACTTATTGCCCAATCTGAGTTTCGTCCCTCAAGACCAAAACATGCATTCAAAGATGAATATATCTTCATCAGACAATTAAAACATTTTACATGGTATGCGTAATCCGTGCGCCAAAAAATATGTGCGCAACACAGTTCTTTTCTCTTTGTGTGTCTATCTCTCTTACATGAGGATTCCAAAACGAGATTCTGTCATCCTGCTTCTTGAATGTGTGTCTTATCCACTACCAGCGTCTTCTCACCATTTCCTGGTCTACTGGCGCCTGTCTGGTTCTTGTCATCAGTTCCGCATGAAGAATAACTTCGTATTTCTTGTACTTGGCTTAAAAACAAATCAAATTTTAGGGCCAACGCTTGGCGGAAGAGGCGACTAAGGAGGGCTGGACATATGGACTGGCTACTCCATCTTGTAAAATAATTTAAGCAGAAGAAAAAACATTTAACCATATATGTGGAAACCTTACTTACTTACTTAGTCGTTCCCCTTCTACCGTGGGGTGTAGAGGTTTGGGAGAGAGAGCGTCAGACTATCCTATCGGCTGTCTTCCTCCTGGCCTGGTTCCATTCTAGTCCTCGGTCCTTCAAAGATTGTCTAATGTTGTCCTCCCAGCGGACTCTGGGTCGTCCTGGGGGTCTGGATCCCTGGCTCTTTGTTTCCCTTGCTTGTCGTGGTAGCCGATCTTCTCCCATTCTGCAGACATGGCCAAACCATCTTAGTTAGGACTGTTCTACTTGGGTCTGCAGGGGGTGAGATTTTAGGCCTTGACGTATCGTCTGGTTGCGGACCATGTCTCTTCTTGTTACTTCAACCACCTTCCTCAGTTACCTTATTTCTGAGGTTTGGATCTGGCTTTTGTGGGTTGTAGTCAATGCCCATGACTCGCATCCATATGTCAAGACTGGGGCATAGGTGTAGCGATATACAGCCATCTTCGTTTTCTTATCAACCTCTCTCTTGCTGAGGAATCCTCGATTTATGGTGTGAAAAGGTCTCCCAGCTGCTGCTTTTCGAGTGGCCAACTCTTCTTTGATGCCTCCCTTTCGGTCTATAATAGCTGCGAGGTATTTTTACACCAGTGGTGGTCCTGAACTCTTCTGACTTATGGTTTGCTGTCCTCACATAATTTCTGCAAGACTTGTAAAAGCTCTGTATAGCATGAATCAGAGGTGCTGGAATGTTTTTCCTTGCCAAACAGTCCCAAAGTTTGCTCCAGGGGACCCTGTCAAACGCCTTTTCCAGATCTATGAAACAAAGATGGATCTCACTCTTATACTCAAGGGCCTTCTCACTCAGCTGTCTGAGTGTGAAGATTAGGTCATGAGTACTTCGGTTAGCTCGGAATCCGCACTGGGCCTCATCCAATTGTGGCTCAGCTAAGCGTTATGTGGAAACCACCAACAGATATAAAGTGAGTTCACCACAATTAAAACCTACAAAATATACGCTTGGCAATCCATCACTTTTCCCCGTATGGTTCCTTGGGATCTCTGAAGAGATAAATGAAGAATATGATTACTGCACTATCAGGCATGTCGTACAAGGCAACTTATATGAGTTTGGACATGGGGCCAGGGCTGGATTATCCATTATGCTAAGTAGGCCGAAGCCTAGAGGCCCGGAGCTCTTGGGGACTCGTGCATAAGGTAAACAAAAATGTTAATGCAAAGATTTTTCAATAAAATGTATTTAGTGTTTTTACCTTAATAATAATACAAAATAATACTAATAAACATTAACACAAAAAAAAGAATAAAATAATCCTTTAATATAAAATCCCAGCTTTTTCTGTCAGTGCGTAACGCTAAGGGATGCAACTTTGGTTGAAAGACATTAATTGGATAGTTTCCCTTAAATGTACTCTCCCGAAAATAGTAACACTTACCAAAGAAGAATGCGCAAATGACGGTGTGCACAAAAATATATTTATAGAATGTGTGATCACGTATACACACGTTGGGATCCTCGCTGCTGCTACGTAGTCCGTGTACTGTGGTGATGAACAGCGGTTTAAAAAAAAAATACTTTTGAATAGAAAAATTGCCGTTAGGTATTGGTGTTTTTTAATTTAATTAACGTGTTATGACGGGCTTTTACACTAGATACTAATAAAAAAGGTAAGCAATGTTTAAAAACTAACATACTAGTCTATTAATAGTACTAGTATATACCTTGACCTTGATAAGGTGTTTGAAAAATAATATTAAAACTATTGCCAATTGGGTGAAGGGGGGGCCAAACACCGAAAAGCCTAGAGGCCCTTCTTGGCTTAATCTGGCTCTGTATGGGGCTGGTAACGCCACTATGTAAAACAAATTGCTGCAAGAGTATGTGCGTGCTTATTGCAGACTTCCTGTAAGAGAACCTGCTACAATGATGGCTCCATGCTCTGTGAGGAGCGCAAAAGGAGGAGAAAGAAGAAGAAGAATTCACCACATTCTAATTAAACAGTAAACAGAGTGAATAAATCACCCACCACAAATTTAAAAAAAAAACAGTAAACAGAGTGAATAAATCACCCACCACAAATAAAAAAAACAGTAAACAGGGTGAATAAATCACCCACCACAAATAAAAAAAACAGTAAACAGAATGAATAAATCACCCACCACAAATAAAAAAACAGTAAACAGAGTGAATAATCCACCCACCACAAATAAAACAAACAGTAAACAGAGTGAATAATCCACCCACCACAAACAAAACAAACAGTAAACAGAGTGAACAATCCACCCACCACAAACAAAACAAAAAGTAAACAGAGTGAACAATCCACCCACCACAAACAAAACAAACAGTAAACAGAGTGAACAATCCACCCACCACAAACAAAACAAACAGTAAACAGAGTGAACAATCCACCCACCACAAACAAAACAAAAAGTAAACAGAGTGAATAATCCACCCATCACAAACAAAACAAACAGTAAACAGAGTGAATAATCCACTCACACAAACATCAAACAATATACAGCATGAACAACGCACTGTCATCATTGGGCAATGGAATTAAGTTTAGGAGGGAGATAAAGGAACCCATTACACGCCCATTGAGGCATATTGGGAATATGGTATTAGGCCCATATTTTCTTGACCATCGGCCCACTAGGGGTGATGTGGTCAACATCACGCCGGCCGCCTTAACCTTCCCAGAGTTGCTTTGGTACCCAGTTGGGGCTGGGTCGACCCAGGAGCCGTTTGCGGACTTAAAAAATCCCACATCTGGGGATCGAACCATAGACCACTGAGCTAGGAAGCAAGTGCACTAACCACTATGCTACCGCGGCTCCCCGAATTAAGTTTAAGTACAACAAAATCTTTACTTTGGAAGCTGCCTCAATATGGCAGAATAGATACAACCAGGAGGGAGGAGCACGTTTAGTTACTGCGAACTAGCTGGAATAGGTTCCCCTCCCCCCAGTCATGGAAAAAAAGTGTGGTTGTAATGCTGTCAAAGAGAGCACAGAAGGTACTCATAGTATGGGAAACAGTGGGACCCAGACTAATATCAGCAACATTTAAAACTGCCAATATGAAAATAAAAATAATCATCATATAGAAATAACTATCAACTAATGATAAGATAAAGAAGACATTGAAAGACTTTGAACAAAATGGCACAGCACAGAAAGACTTAAAATGCATGTGACGAAACAGTCTCGATCGTTACATTCTCCTGTGCCGTACTTCTGTGTTCTTCCCTTTCCTTTTTCTCCCCTCTTAAAGTATTTGTTGTTTTCGCTTCATAGTTCAAGGTTTCTTGTCATGTCTGGGCCTAATTGACCATCCCTTACTAATTGTTTTGATCGCTGACGTTCGTTTGAAACCATATTAACTCATGGGGATGTAGCTTAAAATGTCTGTGTACAATTCTGTAACCCACTTCCGACTAGTCAATAAGGCACTGATTAAGCGTATGAGTGGAATCGCCACCTGGATCTATCGTTTATCGCTAGCTCTGCCTATTGTTACCTCCGACTTTCTTTTTGGGGAGATAGAAGAAAAACCAGGTTGTTGCATGACAAGTTGTTAAAGTTTGCCGTGCCCAAAAACTTACGGTAAATCCCAAATTATAAGACACGGACAATACGATAACGAATGCGATTTTTGGAGCACTGAAGAAGGCGTAATCCTTTCCGCGCAGATTTGCTATAAGGGATAATTACTATAAAATGACGATCTTGGTAGATTTTATCCGTATTAGAACTATGAAGTAGTGAGTGTAAACATGACAAAAACCAATGGAAGAGGCAAACTTTATATGGTCATGTAAATCAGACACCTGATTCTTTAGGTGACATGCAGAAAACATTATTTTATGTTGTCTTGAAGAATATTCTAGGTAAACGAGGGTAGTGGGATGTCACGGGTTGCTTCCCCTTGCTCTGCAGTAGTGGTCCAACAGTGGCCAAAACCTAGAGTGTCTACCTTCGCACAAGATTACTCTTGGCAGAGTTGTAGATAGAAGGATAATGATGCTTCTACCTCTAGGGAGTATCCACAAGATATTTCAGAAGTCAAGAACAATTCTGAATGAGTCTTAGCACGTTAACTTTGTATCTAACCCGCCGCCTTTTGTGAAGATGGATATAAATGATTTCGCTCGTTCCAGCCCCAGCTGATTTAATTCAGTGAAATTCCTCTTGTTATTATTATTATTATTGGTTCTTCAGACGCAGATATATAACTACATATATTAAAATGAGGATTCACACGTGTGCCTTTCGCTCTGTAATAAATAATTCAACTTTGAATTTATTAAAAAAAACATATAACACATTTAATAGTCAATTATTTTGGAACAAATATAAATACATATGAAATGGTAATTATGAGAAATTATGGTTCATCATAGATCTCGGTTTGGGAAATGAAAATGCAGTCTTTTGATTTGGCCTGCTAAAAAATATAACTTAGCTTCCAAATTGCTGAAATGTTGGTGCTGCTCGTTCCGTCACTTCATCTCTGTGGCAAGGGCACATCTCCAAAGGATTCTGGAGGTAACCGTTTCTGGTCAAGGCAGGGATCTTCACCACTCGTGGGATGTATGTTTCACGTGTCGAACTCAAGCTTCGAACCACAGACTAGTACAGCTAGTGACGTGAGTAGAACCTCAGATGGTCTCTCCAATCCGTACCACCAACTCAGTAATTGAGAAATCTTAGACATCTTGCTCAGTAGAATAGTCCTGGCAACTTAACACAGATGCACAGATACACATCTGGGGTATTATTTCGATTTCAGAATCCCCATGTGACTTGTGAACCAAAAACAACTTGGTGGAGGACTGTGGAGGCTGAGATGCAAAAAATGAACCAGAGTTGGGGCACTGTACGAAGGATGGCCACCGACCGAGCAAAGTGGAATCAATTTGTTGTTGCTCTACAAGACGCCACCAGGCGTAATGGCCACTGACTGCTTTGACGGTCGGCGGCTAAGGATCAAAAAAGAAGAAGAAGATGTAACTTGTGAGTGGTCCTGTAGAATTCCGGGTTCCGTATTAATGTTGGCGAGTTATCTACTGATGTACAGATATGCTTTTTGTCCGGTCCTATAAATTCAGAATCCAACTCTAGTCTTTCCTGTGGCAAGGCCCGAGCTGCCTACGTTGACGATTTCAGGAATGCAATGCCGTATGTCAAACATTTTCTACGTTATATCGTAGGTTCCCGGCCCACGCTTCCACCTGGCGTTTTCTGATAACGGAAGTTTCCTTACATCATTCGTCCTGATCGCTCTTCCAGATGTCCTCCAAGATTGCGTTTATTTATAATCACCTAACCCTGCTGACGAGTCGGAAGTAATTATGCAATCTTAAGCAAACACTTTGTGCTCCCATTTACCTGGAGTCAGGGTGGTATTATCACGTTTTATGGACTCAATTAATCTCTCAGGGATGGGCGATACACTTGTCTGGCTCTGCCATGCATTTAAGTGGGAAACGTGAACAATGACAGTATGGAAAAAGAGTGGTAACAATAGATTAATGCACCTAATTCAGTACGCACAACAAATGTAGTTCAATACTGCCAGAGAGGACAAGAGAGCGCACACATTATGTCACTTGAGTGAAAGACTCCTACCAAAATCAGCAAGTTATTTAACATTGGTTTGACATTGTAGATGCAAATATAGGCTGCTCTTGATTTAACTTCTGGACCACGAAGCAATATGGGAGGGTAAGCGAAGGTGTTCGTTATAATCTAGCTCCCTGCAAGCCTACCGCACTTACTTCAAATTTCTTCAAGGAGAAAGCATAGACAGGCAGGAACACAGAACATCAGGACCTGAGCGTAGGACAGGCCAGAGGACCGGACGTGAATTCTATGATTAGAAGAGAGTAGCTCCGGAGAACCCACTCGGTGTTTAAGTTCTAGGATCCTACTTTAAGGGCTAAAAGATAGACACCTAACTCATCTGAGAAAAACGGCATCTTAAATCAGTTGCCCGACAATATTCGGACGTTACCTGAGCACAAAGTCTGTTAATTCGCCCGACAACTCGGAGTAAGTTGTAATATGTATTTTATTATTTCATATTTTGCATATTTTCAGGTACAGTTTGCTTGTGCATGTTCAATGGCATATGAGACTGGCAACCTCATCACTGTAAATAACGTGTCACATGAACCACCACTGCAAGAGCTGGTGATTGCTTCGTGTGGGTTTCCTTATAAGGAACCAACAGCAGAGGTTGCTCCAGGCTCCATAGAGAGCAGGCAGTGGATGATGATGTCATGGTGTACATAGTTATTTTACAAATACATTAGTAAATTTCATACATATATACATATATATATATATGATTCACAGAGCGATTCTCTGGCAATTCGTAAACTCTAGTGCAGTGTTTCTCAAGCGGTGTGCAGCGGCACACTAGTGTGCCGCCATGTCGTGGAATATTCTAATCCACATATATAAATTATCAAGTAAATATAAAGCCTAACAAATAAATCTAATAAAGAAAAGAGCAATGGTAAAATAACAGTGCTGTCACAATGACAGTACTCGAAATCCCCCTTGTTTTCTGCTTCGTCTGCAAATTGTAACGCTTTCACGTTGATAGTAAAAGCCTACTGTATTATTACCCGCTTTCTTCAATGAAACGTGTGCTGTATTTCTAAGAAAAACATTGAGAGGCAGACTGCGTAATGACCTAGATTAATCCTAACATTAATTATATTACGTTACCAAAACGAACGAACAGATGGACTCAAATAGAAAGAGAGAGGGGCGAATAAAATCAGGAACGCATGCAAAATTAAACACGCGTCTCGCTATTAATGCCACCCCCAACAAGCGTAACGCGATACACAATTACTACTATCACGCGTGTAAGGCCACATGCACTAACTTTTTCGGACGGACAGTGATAAATTCACTACCCTTCCCAGAGTTAGGTTTTAAAATCACGAAAAACGCTTATTAGAAAAGATAACATTATATGGGTTTACGTTTGAAAACATTACAGTACCCAGACAGCACATCTTCGAAACAGGAGGTAGAAGAAATTGCATATTTTGAACGCAGCCACTTAGCTCTATTAAATATATATATTTGGGTTCCTTAGGGTTTGCTGACAAAGAATATGTACGGCGTTATGCAAATAGTCTAGGAATTAACAAGTTATAGCCAAAATAAAATGATGGTGCTGTCAGACAACACCCAAAATCAGAATCGCTCAGTGGTAGATTTTTTTACACCACCATTGTACGGGAAATGGGCCACAAGTTACATTTGAACTGATTGGCTGGAATGATATGTAAGGCTAAACACGATTAGTCGGGCTATAAATACTATCTTTGGTTGTTAGGGGAGACGTAGGAAGTTAAAATTTTTTCAAATACTTGTCGAAACGTGGCTCCATTGGCTAGACTCGCTGATATACTCACTTAGGAGCGTTAGTTCGAGACCACTAGTCAAATAAGCTTGATAAAGCAACAGTGCGTTGAAGCCAGCTCATATTTTTGCTAAATAAAAGCCTGGAACATAAGCAGATGGGAATTTGTGCCAGTAGTTGTGCCAGAATTCATTGCTAATCAACGTATCTGTGTTTGTTTCCATGAATTGTGGTAAGCTTGAAACATTCAATATCTTTTAATGAAAATTGAATGTGAATTGTTAATTTATGCCTGTATATATGTGTAGTTCAGTAGCAAACATGATGTAAAGCCTATAATGCTCCCGCCTGAACAGAAGGTGTCGGAGGAAAGTAAAACTGCATGGAATGGCCAAACAGTACACTGACACCTAGATTATTGATTAGACAGAAATAATGCTGGAAGTGCAGAGGCGTGGTAACCATTAAGGAGGTAAATACTGGTATAAAGTATTTCAGATGAAGCTGACAGTTGGCCTAACGCTCTGAACTCAATGTTTGTGATGTATTGTGCTCAGTGTAAAAAGAGAGTATAAATTAGTTATGAAGTAGAAGGTACATCCTTCTTGTTTTCAGGGACCGTGGTCATGATGGTATTGAGCAGCACCTGGTCAGAGCTTTGCTGAATCCAGAGTCGGACAGCATACTCCTTGGTCCATTTAGCTATCAGGGAGGTGTCTCCAGAGCCGAGGAGAGAATCGAGCAGAGGAGTCTGTTCCTGCCGCCATCACGCAAGATAAGCTGATGTGGCCAGCTGAGCTCAAAATTATGTACCCCCAGCTTAAAATGACCTTGTAAAAATAACATTAAGAGGGGAATTAAATTGTGTTAATATCAGGAACTGAGAACATCTCCAATAATAGTTCCCATAAAGACAAACTATTGAAGTCATGATGACAAATACCAACAGAGCTTGAACAAAAGACGGTGTGCATTAAATCAACAGACAATCAAGATACTCTTCTGTCCAGTTTCATTCGGGAAACGGATTTAACTCATCCTTTTTCTTAAAGATAACCTTAAAATGAAAGTTTATGGATTGTTTCTTCAAGACACAATTTTAATTTAAAGTATTGCAGACTTATTATTATGGATCAAAATGATAAGATGGCTAAAAGGAAGAGACGATCGCGTCATTTACAGAGAGCGAGACTATAGAAAAAGCAGCAATGGAATACGTGTAACAGAAACAACACACTATAGTTAAAAACCTGCCAATTTTGGCCGGTTGTTGCTAATATATATATATATATATATATATATATATATATATATATATATATATATATATATATATATATATATATATATATATATATATATATATATATATATATATATATATATATATATGATATCTCAGCGGTTTCAAAGCATGAATCCGACTGTTCCATCTTGTTTCACTCAATGACTCAACAGTTATGCCTAAGTCTGATACACGGCTAGTTACAATTGGCCAACGCTGAGTCGATGCAGAGAAATAATTATAGATCTGTTGAACCAAACTGAAGAAGCTAGTTGCTTCCAGACAACACTTAGTGGCGTCATTGACTACCAAGTTTAAATAGTGTGCATTGTATGGCACACAAAAGGCACGTGGATTTATGTCAAGAATTCTCTTTTGTACGACATTTTCTTTGCCTTCCATGTTACTCCCATTATCATAACCGTGACCACGCAGATTCTCATTTGATAATCCCATTTGCTCAAGTTGTCCAAGAAGAGTTTCTGCCATAAAGGCTCCTATAGTCTCTTTTAGTAGAACAAATCCCAAGAAATGTTGTCTTATGATAACTTCAGGCTCACACATCTCATTATCTGATGGTTTGATTACATCAACAAAACGTACAATCATTGCCTTTTGTTCAATATGACTAACATCAGGTGTGCAGTCCGGAATAATTGAGTAATATTTGGCTGAGTTTGCATGTGCTAAAATATCTGCTTTATAGCACCTGCTAGAAGCTGTAATATCTCATTTTGGATATCTTTTCCTAGGTAGTGAACCATTGTTTATTGATCTGTAACTTTGCGTAAATGTTCACTCATGATAGGATAACAGAAGGCTAGATATTCTACAAATTTCAAAAAATTTCCACTACTAGCTTTTCAATTGTACCACGGAACGCCAACTTTTGCATGCAAAGAATTCTTACCAAAGCAATGAAATTAATGAATCCAGTTGTGAACAACACATGGTGCCAAGTAAGTATTTTTGTTCTTAGCCAAAAATATCACTAAATTTCAAAATTAAAAAGAAAACAAAAATAAATAAAAAGGATAAATACAAAACAGAATATACAGAATTTTCAAACGACTATATAATTAATTATATTCCACTGGGGAGCTGATTCTGAATGAAATTAACTTCTGCTTTATACTTTATTAGACACTTGTGGATAAAATATATGATAAGCGCTTAAGCGCCCAACGCTTTTTGTCAATTTGATGTCACATTTTTGACTGCCAGCTATAAATAAACTCCTTGAAAAATTTTGGGTTTCTAGTGAATTAAAAGCGTGTCTTTAAAATATTTTTAAAATATTTTTTTGTGTTGTAATTCAGCTACACGTGTACTGTCAGAGAATGTCCTACGTAACTTTCTCTTTGTCATTACTAGAAGATTAACTATATCGCTTGTTTTTTAAGGAACTGAGCCGAAAATGTAAACAAAGTTAATTCTTTGGGGAAACCTAAGTGTGCAAATAAGAATGATTTAGTTGGTCAATGGTAGGGCTTTATATTCTAAAGGTCCAAATAAAGGAAAAGCATAATTAAATGTATGTAGCTCCTAGGGGGCTCTGAAAATGTGGAGAAAGAATACGATTAATGCACCCTCAGGTATGTCGTACAAGGCAAGTAGGTTGTGCATGTACTGGCAACCTTATCATGTAAAAACAAATTGTCACATAAACCACGGCTGCAGGGTGTAGGCTCCCTGCAACGGACACCAGCTACAATGGAGTCATCATGCTCCGCAAGGAGCGTAAAAGAAAATTATGATGATGATGATGATGCTAATTAAATGTCAAACTTTGCAGAAATATTTTGCTCAATAATATATTGAAAGTAAAGGAAGCTTTAATGTTGACAGTTTCCCTAGACACTCTACCACTGCAAATAAAGACCCATACTTTACCGTTAGAGCTTGTGCCAGCGTAGAGTATTATCGTAGCAAACAGTATGGTGGCCGCGTAGACAATTTTCTTCAGGGATCTGTAGCGACGAAGCATGTTCTAATATTCCAGTCACCTCCCTTCAAGTATCCGAATTTCTCTTCCTTTCCGTCAAATGTTCAAGCTAATGCTTACAGATTTTTACTTTTATCTTTGCGTGTTGAATATGCTAGCAATGTTGTAGAACTTTCGTTGAAGGAGATATTTCTATACACAACGTAATGTCTTTAATATTTTTACTGTGTTTTCTGCAGTTCTGATTACGCACACGTTATTTTTATTAGTACGCTATAGTTGTCAGAAAGGGCTTTACAGAGAGCACGAAACTGGGGCGGCCTAATTTGTTAGAATTTGACATAGATATCGTTGCTTCGTTTTTTTCTAAATTATTGCTGTTATTTTCGTCACCAGTGTAACATTTCGTACGCTGTTTTAATCTAACTTATTATCTCGTGGTGTTCTGGAAGTTCTCTGAAGAGATAAAGAAAGAAAAAAATAATCAATGCATTCTATCAAACATGCGTATTTTAAGAAGTGCCAAACACGAGGTTGTGTATGGGGGTTGACAAGTTAGTCATGTAAAACAAATTGCTACAGAATCTACAGGTACTTGCTGTAAGAGAACAGTGGCACTTACGCATGTTTGCTGCAAGGGGGTAGCTGTAGTTTTTGCTCCAAGCATCCATAGGGAGCTAATAGGAAAATGGCGACGATTCTATCAAGTATGTCGTAAAAGGGGTTAAGGAGGTAGTTCATGGGGTTAGCAACATCACCATGTAAAATAAATTGCTCCAGTAACTGTTACTACAAAAGCAGCCGTGACCTACATACTCCAGAAGGAATGAGAAAAACATGTTCATTTATTAAATGCATACACAGTAACCCCCGCCTCCCCCAATCATAACGGACTGTGGGGATGATACGCCCTTGAGATGATATCCCTGCGCTGCTTTTTTTAGCCTGTTATTTCTTTCAGCCTGTTCTTTTCTCTCCTGCGTGTTGCTTAGATGGTGCCGCGGTAGCACAGTGGGCAGTGCACTGGCTTCCTAGCTTGGTGGTCCATGGTTCGATCCCCAGTTGAGGTAGGATTTTTTAGACCGTAAACGGCTCCGACGTCGACCCAGCCTCATGAATTGGGTACCAGAACAACTCTGGGAAGGCTGAGGCGGCCGGCGTGATGTTGACCACATTACCCCTAGTGTGCCGATGGTCAAGAAATACGGGCCTAACACCGTATTCCCAATATGCCTCAATGAGCGTGTAACGGGATCCTTGACCTCTTCTTTACCTTTGTTGCTTAGAACCGGTAACTGGTACTTTCCGTGTTGTGCCGAATACCACAGTGTGAAGCTGGAGTGCCCTCTCCAGAGCGCAAGCTTGGGCAGTTATAAGGAGATCAAGCTGTTGCCCATGCAGTATATTCCCCCTCTCCACGTAGCCGGTAAGTCTAAAGAAACGGCTGTAGCCGGTACAGTTTGGTACCAGAGGCGTCGCAGGAGTTGCCAGAATAATGTGGAATCAACATTAGACCGCCTTAGAACTCCAACTCTGGATCGTAAACGGATATTCCCGCAAGGCAGCGCCGGTTTGAAATATGAGTTTATCTTCTGCTAGACAGGCTACCGACCAAGAATCACGAGCTCTGTCTACCTTAAGTGGCTGCTTTTAAGGCGCCAGTGGCTTGCCTTCGCCCCATTTACTTGTCAGTAGAAGCAGTTCTGCCGGGCTCAAACTGAGCCACACGGGAAGGTGAGGAGCTGGACTTGGCTGTCAGAGGTTTTAAACGCATGTCGTAGAAGCATTTATCTGCAATGGAAACTTATCCGCACTACAACTCCATGCTATAACAACCTTTGAAACCTTCAAGTACAACTCCAAATATATTTGTGTTGTGTTTATAGTTGTTGTCGATGGCACACCGGTTTTAATGTCCATTAAAGACAGTCATAATCAATAGATTTCTGCTCCCTGGAGCATAGGTTATCAATGAAGTCACGCTAAACCTTCCTGTCTTGTGTTCAATGTCTTTCAATGTTTTTATTCCATTCATTTATATCTCCAGTTCTCTTCTCAATGCTTCTTTGTCTTCTATGTCTCTTACCCAGAACATGGTTTGCCACGTGATGCTGTCTACTAGCTCTCTTAATGTATGTCTTATCCAACGCCAGTCTTCTCCATGTTTCACAGCCGTACAATAGGACTGACTAGACCAGCGGTTCCCAACCTTTTTTCACTTGCGTACCCCTTGGCAGCCCATTTCTATAAATTGTACCCCTAATATTAGCAAAATATTTGAAATTAATATAGTTGCTGTTATTCAAAATTTATAGATTATAACCAGAAATAAAAGGTCCAACCACGGGATTAAAAAATAATGTAATAACAAGGTGAACAAACAGTGCATATATTTTTACATTAAAAAAATCAGAAGTTACAATAGGAATTAACGCATTTAATTTATTAATAATAATAATAAAAACGTTGTTATTGTTAAAAGTTGAAATCACTTTTATAACACACATGTCACGTGACCATGACAAATGTTCAGTGCTATCCTTGAGCTTGTTTTGAGGCACATAGTTTTTTAAAATCAGGTTCAAGTGATGTAAGATACAGTCTCAATTCTGGACCTGCATTCAGTTTACTACTGTATTTATTTTTTATAAAGGTATAAGAAGAGAAAGCCCTCTCCACCAGCTCAGTTTTTGTAAATGGCAACAGAAACTTAAGCGCCTTGTCGGTCAGCTGTTCATATTCTCTGCTGATGTCTCCCCAAAAGTTAATAAGGAATTTTCCTTTGAATTCAGCTATTAAAGTAGTATCAGTCGAAAGTTCAATCAACTTCTCTTTTTCGTTGATTGATAATGTGGCTGCTTGGAAATATTCTTCTTCAAAGGGATTTACAATCCACTAGTTCTCTTTTTCAGGTTTCGGAAAGTACATCTCGAAAGATGATTTTACCCCTTTCAAGTGTTCAATAATTTCTCGCTCATTTCCTGTGAGAGGTGCAGCTCGTTCTCAGATAGGAAATTGTGCAGAGTTTCAAATACCTCAGGCTGGTCTTTTTCAATACACGACCTCCAAAAATCTAATTTTTTAATCATAGATTCAATTTTGTCTGAAACATTGAAGATCGTTACCGAGCTATTCTGAAGTGCCAAACTTAGTTTGTTTATTTGTAGGAAAATATCCGACAAGGATGCAAGACTCTGAAGCCAATCACAGTCGTGTAAATTTGAAGTAAGTTGGAAAGGATGGTCTTCAAAAAGAAGTTGGAGTTCATGTCTAAGTTCGAACAGCCGGGTAAGGACTTTACCACGAGAGAGCCACCTTACTTGTGTATGAAGGAGCAGGGTAGAATGAAGACTATTCATCTCTTCACACAGTGCTTTGAAAAGCCTCGAGTTTGTGGACTTTGACTTTATAAAATTAACCATATTCACAGCTTCATCAAGAACGACTTTTAATTCACCAGGGAGGCGGTTAGATGCAAGGCTTTGCCTGTGGATGCAGCAGTGGCTCCAGGTTATATTGGGGGCTACCTTCGTGACACGAGCGCGAAGACTGGAGTAGCAGCCTGACACAGACTTGGCTCCGTCAGTGCATAGTCCACAACAATTAGACCAATTAATGTCCTTTTCTTTGAAATAAGAATCAATAGCATGAAATATATCCTCACCTCCTGTAAGCCCTGACAGAGCATGACAAAGCAAAAGGTTCTCTTCAACTTCATTGCTTTTCAAATACCTCACAATAACAAGCAAAACAGCGAAATTAGCAATATCTGTGCTTTCGTCAACTTGAATAGCAAAGAATTTACTATTTTTAATTCTACTTATTATTGTCGCTTCAACATCTTCAGACATATCCTGCATTCTTCGAGAAAGTGTATTGTTCGAAAGAGGGATAGCGTTCATTTTGCGAACATGTTCCTCTCCGAGCATTTTCAGCTCTATGTAAAACTGAAGATCGTGTCTTTTCACTATCCTGCACCAAAGTCTTAGGCGTGTCCTGAGAAGTACTTGGCGATTGATCACATTCCACATTATGTTTCAGCTTTTTTACTGTGCCGGTTTTCAACCACTGATCCATATCTGATAATACACGAATTGAACAATTAATCACTTTAAGTTAAGTTAAAACAATGACAAAAACTACTGTATATAAAAACACTGTCTCACTGTCTCACGTTTGTAAAATTTGGATCAAGAATCGACACTAATACTTCCGGGACATTAAACGTTCATAGATAGTGTGGAAGATCAAACAAGTCATATTTTTGATGAAATATTCAACGGCACAAATATAATCCCATAGTCATCATAATGAAGACTATTGTGTAAAAATATTGAATTGTGGTCACACGAAACGACATAGATTTTCACACACGCCAGTCTAAGCGGAGATTGTCTCACACAGTTCATGTTGTATAGTATAGCGTTGAATTAATTTCACAACTTTTGACTTGTCTTTTACACTGTTGACATATGTATCTATTTTCCGCCATTACTTAATTTTTTTCGCGTACCCCTGAACAGTCTTAAGATAGATAGTACTAGTCACTAAAGCAAGATAGATACTTTTTTTTAACCCTGAAAAACTGTAGATATAATACCCTGACAAAACTGGAAATACTAATCACTGCTAATCCATAAGAAAGTTACACTTTGACCACGCTTCACTGTTGCTGTCTAGCGAAGTTCGAATTCAACAACGCAATTAGTATGGCAAAGTCAATTATTATAACAAACACCATATCACAGTGAGTCCCCCTTTACATTGATCTGTCCCGAAGAATAGAAGATATATAACATTGTCTATGGGAGTATAGGTTTTACCTTATTGATTATTACATAATCGGATTCAACCCTGAAGCAATAAATGTCCAGTTATTCCCCTTGAACGTATCTAAAGCATGTGATTGGCTATGCTGGTCATGTGTGGTATCGTAAACGATAATCGATCAAACTTTTCTAATCCGTAGTACATTGTGTTACATTTTTTTTTAAATCTTACCCCCAACCCTTCAAAGAGACAACAAAAAACGTTATAAAACCTTGCTGTTTCAATCACTCAATCAATCAGTTCCCATGGAGCATAGGTCCTCAACAAAAACACGCCATGTCTTCCAGTCCTGTACCATCCATAGATCCACCCACGTCTGTTTGCCTTTCATGTCTCTCCAGTTCTCTTCTCCATTTTTTGTTTCCCTCTGTTTCTCTTACCGTGAGGTTTCCAGGACAGGAACTGCCTAGAAATGTTATCAACGAGTTTTCTAACTGTGTATCCTATCATCTACTAGCGTCTTCTCTTCATATCTTACTCCAGTAGCGTCAGTCTTGTTCTATCAATCAGTTGCACATTAATGAATATTGCAAAACCATTCCAACGTTTCTATCTTCGCCCAGCACCCATTTCAAAAAGTTTGCGTCATTCTTCTGCATGTTATTACAGCCAGTATACCAGGCCTGTTCAAATACAGAAATCAGAATCCTCAACGTAAATGTCAAGCCAGTCCTATTGTGTGGCTCGGAAACATGGAGAACAACAAAAACAACAACAATAAAAGTTACATACTTTCACAAATGGGGGCTTGCGTAAAATGGAAGGATTGACACAAAATCACCAATGTAGGACTGCTGGCAATAACCAGACAAGTTCCAGTGGAACAAGAGATGACAATAACCAGACAAGTGCCAGTGGAACAAGAGATGACAATAACCAGACAAGTGCCAGTGGAACAAGAGATGAGATGACGATGCTGGAGATGGATAGGACGCACATTAATCAAACCTTTTGATAGCATTACAAGACAGCCCCTGCACTGGAATTCACAGGGTAAAAGAAGCATAGGTAGACCAAAAAACACACGGAGAAGAAAAATGGAGACTGAATTGAATCTGATGAGATGGCACAGGACAGGGAAAATTGGCATGTTTGTTGAAGGCCCATGCTCCTTGGGGAGCTTAAAGGTGATGATAAGGACGATGATATCAGAAACTGCTAAAGTCAATCATGACTAATGAACAAACAAACAAAGAAAATCACCGGAGATTACAGAAATATGGTTTTAAAATGCTTATAATGCCTTGACAAAGAAGCGTACAATGTGACGACTACAGGGTCTTTGTCAAGGGAATATCCATAAAAACTTATTGACGTAACATAGTCCTAATATATGTCTTGTGTCCCAGTAAGACATTCACATCATATTTGGAATTTATCTCACCGTTTATTATAATCTTTCACATTTTCATGTTAAGAAACCTTGGGCACGTGAACGGCGTAAAGTAAAATTAATGAATATATCGTGGAGGTGATCAACGGGTGAAGGAAAATAATTGTTACAAACAGAAAGATGCTGATTTCAATTGATTGTTTAAGAAGTCAAAAGAAGGCGAGGGAAAAAACATTATGGGTAGAGACGGCGAAGGAGGCTTCAAAAGAGAGAAGCAACTACAAAGACAAAAGGTACCACTGGAAACTCAACGACAGAACTTGCAAATAACCATGGAAATAGAAGGTTGTGGACAAACCTAACAGAAATTAGCACCTACATATGCCAGCGTTGTCCTTAATTAATAACTACTTCTGTTTTCCTTCAATTTTCAAGTATAACATTAAATAAGTGTGTTATATTTAAACCTGAGAAAACTAATAAAGAAGTGCTAGAATAATCAACAATAAAAAGAGAATTAATGCATGAGTCCAAAGCTAGACAGATAAAAATTCTGTGGTCATATAAAGAGCATTACCACACTGTACCAAAACCAATATAAAGAGCATTACCACACTGTACCAAAACCAATATAAAGAGCATTACCACACTGTACCAAAACCAATATAAACAAGTCATCTAAACAAATTAATTCAACTCAGCCACCCAGGACAGAAGGTCCTCTAGTAAGGACGCGTATGACCTAATTCAGAGAAAGCCGAAAGGAGTCTGGGTTGCTGACGCACATTTATCCTTCTAGGTAAAATTCCACATACATCACGTGACAAGTTGGTACTATTAACTAAGCAGGATCCTTGATCTAGAGTCATCAGGGTAAGGACGGTAGAGCGAGACCGGAAATAAAAATTAATAGTAGTAGATAACTGGAGATGGAAATTAAGGGGATAAGGTCATGGGAAAAACCTTGAGCAGATGGCACAGGTCATGAGGACTCGGCATTAGTTTGTTGAAGGCCTATGCCCCTTGAGGAGCTAACTAGTGATGAATGAACGAATGAAAATAAAGACATACCACCTTGCTGAAAATTATAATCAAATGAAAAGTTGAAGACAAACGTGCTTTTAGTGGGAAGAAAAACTTAAGACTTGAACAGGTAAGAACCGATCAGAGTGTACCATCGAAGCAAGAGGCAGAAGACGTAGGAGTTCCATTGCAACTGATATTCGATGTGAAGACGCCAACTGATCTGTTCTGATAGATAAAAATAACTCGTTCCACATAAATTATCTCAATTAGTTTCGTTAACAAATAATTTCGATCCTATTTTTCAAGTCATCTCAACTTTTGACGTAACTATCCTTGCACGTTCAATATTTCACACGTTTGTTACTAATCGATGTGGCTAAAAATATATGTGGAACACAGTGGCGTAATTTTAAAAAGGGGGAGGTGGGCAGTAGAAAATGGGTCAAATGGCACCTTTGCCATAAAAGCAAGGTTTCTGCTAAAGTCTACGAACCCCTTGTGGGTCCATGAATGGATTCTAGAGTGTCCATGTACATAAACTAAAATTTAAAGAACAAGCAGATATACTCTATTCTTACAGCTCTGTACTAAATGTAATAGGCATAGGCTACTCACGGAGCTAGAGGATACGCTAATCTTTCTCTCACAATAACCACTGATGTAAAATTAATAACACTTACGGCTCACAAGAATGCCATTTAATTATTACTTAACACTACACAAATGATGATGATAGAAAACTCTTTACAGAGCGATACAACAGGAAGCAATCTGATCATCAGAAGCAGTCCCCCCGTCCGACAAGTGTTTCGGCCCGATTACTCCTTTACACTCTAAGGGGGGGCGGGCCCACTTGGGTCATGACTCCCAAGCGTCTCAGCCTCCTGTTGTCTTGTATCGAAAATGAACCCATTTCACTTATGGTAGCAACTTTAAAATCCACAACTCCGCCAGCCGTAGAGGCAATTGTGAAAGTAACAAAGAGAAGACAAATTATTCGTTCGTTCCGTCGCACATCACAACTAAGGAGTCTAGCCACTGCGCGCTATCACTGAAATTCTGTGTCTGACACCCCTTATAATATACGCCGCCTGTTGCCCCTCAGTCACAGCCCTTTCACTAGTACACCAAAAAACTCAGCGTATTGTGGACTTAGAAAGATTTTGGTGTTTTCTGTACCGCAGCGTTTATTGTCACGATTTCCATTGCGGTTGTTCCACAGCCAGCCTGATACCTATTCGGCAGTTTCACTAAGCCTCTTCAGTGCCCTTGTTCTCGACTGTCCCCTCAGCCCCAACAGTTTCAATAAATCATACACGGATGCAGCCACAAGCCCTCTTGCGCCCACTTCAACAGCCATGACACTTGCAGTGAATCCATCGTGTCTCAGATCCGCGGCCAGATCACTATACTTGGCCGCTTTGAACGAATGTTGCTCGTCTAATCTGGATTCAAATGGAACGGTCAGTTCAATCAGTATGACCTGAAGCATTGCTGAAGAATGAAGCACTATATCCGGCCGTCTCCGCGATTTTCTTATACTCTCTGGATATGCCCCTCGTCCAGGTAGGTCTACCGCCATCTCCCAGTCGTTTGCACAGTCAAGAAGAGACGGTAAACTGGAATATTTCATCATAGATAGAAGTGCTTCATTTAAGTTTTCTCTCGCGTGATGATGTAGTTAGTATGAGTATGAAGGCATTATTGTTGACAGAGATATGTTTATTGTATGATTACATATATACACAGACCTGCATGAACACACACACACACACATGGTCATTTAAGTGCATGTACTTGCATAATTTCACACATATGTATGTATTATTACGTAGATGATGTTTGTCCATTTAGTCCGATGCTAGTTTATTTTGTTTCATTTTATTTCAGACAGTCCAGCAGTATGTGCTGGGTTATATGGTAAAATGTAGAGAATACCAAAATATTTAGGTTATACGTTGTTGTATAGGAATTACCTACAAAAAGTAAACTTGTGGACAACATTGTTTTCTGTATGATTCATACGCTACCTGATAGGGTTTCATTAATAAAAGTGAGACCCCTGTCATCAAGAGACTGCGGAACGTGTGTGAAAGTAGGCCAGAGAGAGTGACGACAACATTACACACGAATTCTTATTCTCCTTCACACATCGTCTTCGCACTGTCACAGAACTAATATGACTGCCCATGTGGCCTGCTAGTTGATGATGACAACAAATACGATTGTGCATGGGGCCTGAATGTTGATGAAAACTAAAAGGATTGTGCATGAGGGTCTGTATGTTGATGATGACAACTAAGATGATTGTACATGGGGTCTGTATGTTGATGATGCCAACTAAGATGATTGTGCATGGGGTCTGCAAGTTGATGATGACAACTAAGATGATTGTGCATGGGGTCTGTATGTTGTTGATGACAACTAAGATGACTGTGCATGGCGTCTTTATGCTGATGATGCCAACTAAGATGATTGTGCATGAGGTCTGTATGCTGATGATGCCAACTAAGATGATTGTGAATGGGGCCTGCAAGTTGATGATGACAACTATGATGATTGTGCATGCTGATGATGTGAACTAATAGGACTGCCCATGTGGCCTACTAGTTAATGATGATGACAACATACGATTGTGCATGAGGCCTGAATGTTGATGAAAACTAAAATGATTGTGCATGAGGGTCTGTATGTTGATGATGACAACTAAGATGATTGTACATGGGGTCTGCAAGTTGATGATTACAACTAATATGATTGTACATGGGGCCTGCAAGTTGATGATGACAACTAAGATGATTGTACATGGGTGTATGCTGATGATGACAACTAAGATGATTGCACATGGGGCCTGCAAGTTGATGATGACAACTAAGATGATTGTACATGGGGTCTGTATGCTGATGATGACAACTAAGATGATTGTGCATGGGGTCTGCAAGTTGATGATGACAACTAAGCTGACTGTGCATGGGGCCTGCAAGTTGACGATGACAACTAAGATGATTGTGCATGTTGATGATGTGAACTAATAGGACTGCCCATGGGGCCTGCATCTGTACTGTGAGATATAATCTTCTCCTTCTTCAAGTACTATGCCTGGGGGCATAGGCGATCATGTCTCTCCACAACTTCCTGCCTTCAGTACTATTTATCAATACTGTTGTTAAGTTCTTTCTATGCCATGAGGTCAAAGTGTCCAGTATTTTTTCTCTTTGTCGTCCACTGTCTCATTTTCCTTCTATATTTCCACATAATGCCAAATAAATAATCACATTATTATTTGCAGACGACTAAAGCCTGTAATTATCATTACCCTTTTTTGCCTCTTATGGGGCATGAAGACACCTCTGCAGTTGCCTTCTATGGTAGGAAGTCTCCACAACAGCATTTGTGTGCTCTTGCAGTTGTGGTTTGTGTGAGCTATTAGTGTTACATGATGAGGTTGCCAGCCGCCTGCACAGCCTTGTATTAGTTGCTTCTTATAATATGCTTTAACTCTTCCAGGCCGGAATTTTTTCACGAGTTTTGCCAGAATTATTTTTGTACCTTAAAGCAGTACCTTTATAAATTCTAAAGTTTCTGAGTTATTACACAACAAAGACACACATATTATACATCACAGTAAAGATATATGAATGTAGAATTAGAATTTGAAGGATTTTTAGTGATATTCTACATATAGTATTCAGTCATGAGTCATAACGAAAATACGGAAAAAATTTCACGGAAAACAAAAGTGACGTTCCCAACGTCGTTTCGGCTTCTAGGGGTTTTGCGGATGTACGCTACCAGCGTCGTTCCGGCCTTTAAGAGTTAAGGAACAGTTAGCCTATTCTTTATTAGTCTCTTCAAAGACAGCCATGATCTAAATGGGGCAAACTTTATAACGCAGGGGTGGGCTAAAAGATTTTCAGTCAAGCCACATGAGTTGTGAATTTCATGATTTATGAGCCATGTTAAATTAAGAAATGTTACTAAACTACTTAGAGGAGAATCTGAAATTCCTTTCAATTGATTTATTCTTGTCTACAGAGTCAAACACAAATCATGGAAGCTCAATGATAAAATAATCAATGTGAAGTAGCAATCTTCTGAAAGATCAGCAGGTCAAAATTTGGCCGAATATCTGAATTCAGCCCACATCTCAGCTCTGCCTCCAAATTCAGATCCATTATTTGAGATCAGTAGTTCGACTTCATCAAAGTGATTGAGGAAAACACTAATTCACAAATCCACATTCAGCAAAACATGAAATATGGTTTGGAAATGGCCAGCTCCTCATCTTTCAGAAGATATTCCAACATGTCAGTGACTGAACAACCCTTGAGATGAACTTCATGAATGCACATGTATGCTTTATAACATGAGCACATTAGCTTCACATCCATGATTTTCCAAGCACAGGAAAGTGGTAATTTCTCGTGTTGAATTGTTAATGTTGACGTGAAACGAATCTTTCAAAAATTCATATACCAAGTTGAACTCACTAAAATCGTAAAAGTATGACTCAAATTTCTGAATAACATTATTCAACCACTCAAAATGCTGAAACAATTTCTGAAGATGACGATCGAACTCTTCGTTTGTGTAAAGATAATGATTCAGTGTTGGCTATTGCAACTGCATTAAATCTTTCATTTGCACATGAGCCACAAGAACATTCAGTTTCAACTTGAACTCTTATATGTAGGCCACTGCCCTGGCAAAAATTTAAACATTAGAAACCTACCCACCACAAAAATATTTATGGAATGCAGGATTCTTATATACACACAGTGGGATTCTCGCCGGTGCTATGGAGTTCGTGCACAGTGCTGAGATCCTCCTTGTGTGGTCTAAGGAAGGAGATCGGAGCACTGATGGAGTTGGCCGTGTGCAATGAAGATAGTCCTTACTAACCAGATATAAAAATATGCTTAAACCAAACTCTCATATGTAATGTGCTTGATCACGGATCAGTTTTCTTGTTCATAGAAGCTTCATACAGAGTTCATTCATATGCTGAATAAGGGTTATGCAAGAACCCGTCTGAGCTTTCAGTATATCAGTGTACTGTATATATTTTCAGTGAACAATTTTTTATTTTTCAAGAACTTTTTATTTAATATCATGCCAGAATAAATAATCCAATTCGGCACATTTTAGCTGCATATACACCATATGTGTTGACAGGTAAATCTAATGCCTACCCATGCCATAATGCTTCTTCTTCTTTGATCCATAACCACCAACCATCAAAGCAGTCAGTGGCCATCATGCCTGGTGGCGTCTTGTAGGGCAGCAACAAATTGATTCCACTTTGCTCGGTTGGCGGCCATCCTTCGTACAGTGCCCCAAATCTGGTTCATTCTTTGCATCTCTGCCTCCACAGTTCTCCGCCAAGTTGTTTTTGGTCGGCCTCTCCTTCGCTTTCCCTCAGGGGTCCACAGCATAGCTGTTCTCCTGATGGTATCAGAGTCTACTCTGAGGACGTGGCCAACCCAACTACAGCGTCTGCCAGCTATGATGGTGTGCATGTCCTCCTGGTTACTCCGAATAAGTAGTTCTTGGTTGCTGATGGTGTTTGGCCAAAAGATTTGGAGAACTTTCCTTAGGCAGATTGTGTGGAAGGAGGACAGTTTCGACATTTCCTTCTCTGTTACTCTCCTGCATTCCACACCATAGAGAAGCACAGAAAGTACACAGCTCTCATACAGTCTTAATTTGGTGTTTGTGCTATACTGGGAAGACTTCCAAATGTTGTTGAGACTAGCAAAGGCTGTTCTCGCTTTATTCATTCTGTTGTTAATGTCCTTGCTTGTTCCGCCGTCAGGTGTTACTATGTATCCTAGGTAAGTAAATGTGTCTGTCTGTTCTAACTGCTGGTTCCTTACTGTTATTGGTCAGGATTGCCCACATTTAGTGTCATGACCTCTTGTCTTCTTCAGATTGATGTTCAGGCCAACCTGCTGGCCATACTTATTCAGTCTATCGGTTTTTTCTTGGATGTGTTGATGTGAATGAACAAGTAGTGCAATGTCATCTGCATATTCCAAATCTTCCAGTGTAGAAAACGGTGTCCATCTAATTCCTCTTGGACTGCCCTCTGTTCTCTGGTGCATCACCCAATCTATGACTGTAAAAAATAATGTTGTTGATAAGGGGTATCCCTGTCGTACTCTTGTTTTTACTTCGAACGTTACATTACTCAATCTAACACTGCATGTAAAGATAGAATAGAGGCTTTTTATGATAGAAACAATGCAGCTGGGAATTCCATAAGCCCTCAGTATTTTCCATAGGCCGTCCCTGTGTATGCTGTCGAAAGCCTTTTCAAAATCAACAAAGTTAATGTATAGCTGTCTCTGCCATTCTGAGCACTGCTCTATAATGTATATGATCTGCTTATCTTCTGTTCTTTCTAAAACCCGCTTGTTCTTTCCTCATTTTATGGTCAACTGCTTTCGAAATTCTCTGGATGATTATCCTGCCTAGTATTTTGCTGGGAACTGAGAGGAGAGTAATTCCTCTCCAGTTGTTGCAGTCTGCAAGGTCGCCCTTCTTGGGCAATTTGACAATTATTCCTTTACTCCACTCTGTTGGTGTTGTCTCAGTTTCCCAGACTTGTGCAAATAGTGGTTCTAATAGTTCTGCTGCTAGTTCAGGGTCTGCCTTGAATAACTCGGCATTTAGATTGTTGTGACCAGGCACTTTTTCCATATTTTAACCCTTTGATAGCTGTGATGATTTCTTCTTTTTGTGGAATGTCTGTATTTATGTCTAAGTCACTTTCAGCCTCAGGAACATTCAACTGAGTCTCTGGTGGTTCCTTATTCAGTGTTTCTCTGAAGTGCTCTGCCCATCTTGTTTCCTGCCCCTGTGCTGTGGTGATGAGATTTCCTTGCTTGTCTCTTACTAACATTATGTTGTTTGCACCTCGTTTTCCACTGATAGTTTTAGTTATTTTATAAACTGTGCTTTGTTCATTTCTCAGTGCTGCCTCTTCTGCCTGTCTTGCAAGGTCATCCAGAAATGTCCTTTTGTTAGCACGGGTTTGACGTTTTACTTCCTTGTCCAGCTGACTGTACCGTTTACTATATATTGCCTTTAACCTGGAGGAAGTGGAGGGGAACTGCGGTAAGACGTGGAATACGATGGATGGGTTTGAAAAAAAATCAAAAAAAGGTGATTCATCTTACGAGGACAAAAGACAAAGAAAATAGTCTACGTTACGGCCACAAGGCCTTCGTCAGGAAAGGAAAGAAAGTGAAGGCTAGATAGGACACATAAAAACTAAATAAAATAAAAACTGGGTACTTCCCTGAAGGCAAGAACCGAAATTCTATCAAAATCGCTGTCCTGTTGATAAGCGCGTGGCTGAACAGAAAGCGACTTCCTTAATGCGAAAGTTGGAACACACAATAATAATAACGAAAGAGTAATGGGGAATTGTGGCAGTGGAACAGTAAATGATAATGGGGACAAATTAATAAACTTCTGCAGTATTAACAACCTGGTCATTGGAGGAACACTTTTTCCACACAAAGAAGTGCACAAGTTAACATGGGAATCACCAAACGGACGAGACAAAAACCAGATAGATCACATAATGATCAATGGCAGATGGAGACATGCACTACAAGACGTGAAAGTAAGAAGAGGCGCAGATGTGGGAAGTCGCTTTCTGTTCAGCCACGCGCTTATCAACAGGACAGCGATTTTGATAGAATTTCGGTTCTTTTGAGATGGTGTTGAATTTCTGGTCGACATCATCGGTCTCTGTTCTTTCCTGGCTTTTGGTAATCTGATATCGTCTCTTTACGTCGACCACGAAAGCTTTTCTGGTGAGGGGGTCCTTAAGTTTCGTGATGTTATATCTTTTCTGTTTGACTGCAACTGGTCCAGCAGCTCTGAGTTTCACCTTCAGTCTTGCTACTACTAGGTGATGATCACTTCCCACATCTGCGCCTCTTCTTACTTTCACGTCTTGTAGTGCATGTCTCCATCTGCCATTGATCATTATGTGATCTATCTGGTTTCTGTCCTGTCCGTTTGGTGATTCCCACGTTAACTTGTGCACTTCTTTGTGTCGAAAAAGTGTTCCTCCAATGACCAGGTTGTTAATACTGCAGAAGTTTATTAATTTGTCCCCATTCTCATTTACTGTTCCACTGCCACATTCCCCCATTACTCTTTCGTTATAATTATTGTGTGTTCCAACTTTCGCATTAAGGTCTCCTATTACTATAATAAGATCATACCTGGGTGCAGTTTCCATTTCCTTTTGTACCTGTTGATAGAACTCGTCCTTGATCTCTTCATCGCTGTCGTTTGTTGGTGCATAGCATTGTATAATTGTGGTGTTGGTGAATTATAATGCACTGACATATAAATACTCCATGAATATACATATGCACTCTCATCACAATATAACAGCAATAAATTAAGAAGATTAGTACGTCAAAACAGAAACAGCGATGGTATGCAGATGCCCATGCCCACTTCACATTTATGTCAATAATACCATAGAGAAACATGTCAAAGAGTTAAAATACCTGGGATACATGTTCAGAGAACATTATAAAATGGAAAGAGAAACATTTAAAAAAAAAATGTAATGATGAAAAATATCCTGTTCAACATCTGTTGGGTTATGATAAGGATATATATTGTTTTCAATTCCAAATAATATGAACAACTGCCGATATGGGAAAGTGGCATTACACCAGTCAAATCATTGTTAATAGGGTAAATCATAATTACCAATTATGTTTGTATGTTTAAAAAAAACAAACAAAAACACCCCCAAACAAATACGAGATAACACCTAAAGATAAATAGAAACAAGATGTCAAAAGGGTAAATTACAGTGGTAAACCAAGTGATTATATTAATGATGCATCCTGACATCTCCATGGAGACAAATGGACAGTGATATTTAATATCATTCATTAAGGAGGATGGAACAACCACTGTGATTGGTCCCCTTCGAAGAAGCCTGCAGTAAAACATTTAAGTACTCTTACAGTGGTGGCTTCTGTAACAATTTGTTTTACATTATGAGGTAGCCAGCCACAAGCACAACCCCCATATTAGTCATCTCTTACAACAAACCTTAGAAAGAAGTAGTTCTTTCTTGGTCTCCTCTGAGACTTCAAGGGTAATACCTGGGGTGATATATAATACATTCATACCAAATTTTTGCTTACTTACTTACTTAGTCGTTCCCCTTCTACCGTGAGGTGTAGAGGTTTGGAAGAGAGAGCGCCAGACTATCCTATCGGCTGTCTTCCTCCTGGCCTGGTTCCATTCTAGTCCTCGATCCTTCAAAGATTGTCTAATGTTGTCCTCCCAGCGGACTCTGGGTCATCCTCGGGGTCTGGATCCTTGGCTCTTTGTTTCCCATGCTTGTCGTGGTATCCGATCTTCTCCTATTCTGCAGACATGGCCAAACCATCTTAATTCGGACTGTTCTACTTGGGTCTGCAGGGGGTAGGATTTAAGGCCTTGACGTATCGTCTGGTTGCGTACCATGTCTCTTCTTGTTACGTCAACCACCTTCCTCAGACACCTCATTTCTGAGGTTTGGATCTGGCTTTTATGGGTTGTAGTCATTGCCCATGACTCGCATCCGTATGTCAAGACTGGGACATAGGTGGAGCGGTATACAGCCATCTTCGTTTTCTTACCAACCTCTCTCTTGCTGAGGAATCCTCGATTTATGGCCTGAAAAAGTCTCCCAGCTGCTGCTTTTCGAGTGGCCAACTCTTCTTTGATGCCTCCCTTTCGGTCTATAATAGCTCCGAGGTATTTAAAGTGGTCGACCTGCTCCAGGACCTGTTCTCCCAGCTTAATCTGATGTTTTCTTTCTTCTCGTGATATCACCATGAATTTTGTTTTAGAGCTGCTTATGACCATCCCTCTCTTCTCCAGCTCTTCCTTCCAGACTTGCAGGTTGGATTGGAGATGTGCCTCTGATTTCCAAATTTTTGCTTTAAAAGTTAATGGTCATAACAGTAACAGTATGATCGCTACATCAGACATGATCATAACAATAACAGTTTGATCACTACATCAAACACGAGATGTTTGAGAATAGCTACTACAAGGAAAAATGAAACAGCCTTGAAGTTGATAAGAACTCAGTGGATAAAAAAGACAATGCTTTGGTCAGAATGCAGCCAACCAGCTGCCAGCAAGTCTTCAATAGTAAAAGACCTGGCTTCAGGACAAGAGACACCTAAGAAGACAGTGGATTAAGAACGGCAGGAAAGTCTAGTGAAGTTCTCATAACTTATATTGATAATGACATAAACAGTGAGTTAGGCATCATCCCAAACATCCCAGGCTTTTACACCCTTCGCACTCTTGTTAACACCATGATAGATATGGAGAAACTATTATTTTAGGACAAAGGAAAAAAACACTTTCACACATCCACTGAATTTGACACTTCAATTTACTCAAATTACACTAACGTTAAACCCCTAACATTATTTTCTTGCGATAAACACGTAACAGCACTCTTTAATTTGTTACACTACTACCAACAGTAATCCTAAACCCCACTGTTTTGGACAAGATGGAAACTCACAGTAAACTGTAATGCAACCTAAAAACTGCTTCTCCCCATGACTTCACAACGCATGATAAAAGAAAAAAAAGTAAGAATGTTGTGCCTCAAAATATGTGTTAGTTTAGTTTTTTCTTTCACTTGTGCCATTTGTTCATGGAGAGATGGAGTTTCTCTTTTTGTGCAAGACGACTGTGGCCATTTTTTTTTCATCAGACCACTTTCTTCAGGATTTAATAATACCTTAGGCTAAACGAAAAACAGTGGGCCATGTTACCTCTTTCCCATATCGGCAGTTGTTCATATTATTTGGAATTGAAAACAATATATATGTCCTAATTATAACCCATCTGATGTTGAACGGGATATTTTTCATCATTAAATTAAAAAAAAGTGAGCCATGTTCTTCGGCGCCATCCAAATAAATCACCCATGTCGTTAGCGTTAGGATTAAGATTCCTAAACCGAACCCTTTCCCCTCATTACTGCGTCTCTGGATTCGTATTCAGGTTGTATCGAACACAAACATTTCAAGCAGTATCTTGTATCTAGCTTCCTTTCCGCCAACTCACTGCTCAGAAGCCAGATATGTTATTTAAGGTTTATTATGGCAATTGGTTTGGCTCTTGTCTAATTCAGATTTAAGCAGTATAATACAGGTGTTTTAGCAGACGCAGCGGCCCTATAGTTAACCTGTCTAACTCAAGGAAGTGAATAGAAAAATAAAGGAATCATGTTTTAGGCAAATGCGAACAGCAATCTTCTCTGTTCAATAAGTTGACAAGAAGTGTGCATAATTTTAAAAGTGTAGAAAAATGAGTCCAAATTCACTTTTACATATATCTCTTTCGAAATTCCGTTAGCTAATAACAAGTTAATGCGAGTATCAAATCAATCGAGTTTCGCATACTACACGGGTGCTGCCATGTTTGGGGTGTAAAATGTAAACATTGAAACGTAATGTCGCAAAATTATTAGGAAGTGATATTTGGATGTTTCATTCAAAATAAACCAAAAATTTTATAACAAAATTAAGTAATGTCTGTTCAAAGTCCCTGTAACAGTTTTATGAAATATGTATAAATTAAAAAATATATATTATTTTATTGGGACTTAAATCAAACACAGGTAGCAGACCAATTTGTGGCAATAATCATTCGGAGAGCAGAAGTGGCATCTGGTAATGACAACAAATCAGCTTAAACACGGACCCGCCTCACAGTAACTTCAGAGTCAGTAGGCCTACACAAGAAAGGACTCTTGCCTTGCTGCCTACAACAGCCTTTTCGTGCTGTAAATGTGTTAATTTTTTTCGGTATCAGAACAGTGGAATATTTTAGTCTTTGACCAGCGTCAGCAGTCTGTTGTGACTTTTCTTCCCTCTGGTTGTAGACAATTATTTCCATTTGGATAACACGGCGATAGCTATATTGAACAAGACACTCGCCACCCGATTCATTCAGCTGTAAGTATGTTAAGTTGATTTGTTTATTACACACATACAAATGCGTACGTAGTACAAATTCTTGTGTCGGACTTGAGATGATAATTAAATCGTTGAATATGATGAAACGCACAATATAGACTTTGCAGATCAGGAAGAGGTTGGTTGAATCACAAAACTGGAAGGCCGAATTCGAGTTTCATAACCATTTAAATTTGTTTTGTTTTCTCGTAGCCGTAGTTATTTTTGAAAAAAAATATGACAGAGGATAAGAGTTAGTGTTAAGATTAACATTAACCGTTATTGTTGTGGTATAGGTAGCCACTTACTGTTTGCAAAAAGGATACCCAATGTTGGAGACATGGTTACGTTTAGCAGTTTATTGTTAGGATTTAGGATTAGGCATAGGAAGTAGAGGGATAAAAATACTCTTTAATGCTAACTGTAACCGTAACCCTCTTTCAAGCTTTTTAATTATAGAATAATGTGCGACAAAGATTGATGTTGTACGTTTAAAAAAAACCAACAAATTATCAACTAATAGCTTATTATTTTGTTTCTGGATCCTTACTTAAGAGCACACTGACTTGGGCAAATTAATCAGCTGACATATGCCCCTCTGTTCTATGGTTCAACCAAGGGATCTTTGACAAAGTAGATATACATAAATTTAGAAAGTATTAAAACATAATGGGTACAAGAACCATAGCTTGACAACATACTAGCACTTCATCATCTAGGCAGATGTACACAATATTTGTTTGAGTATATGATACATTGTGCAGTAGTTTACAACTGGGTGGTGATATCTTCACCAGCCAGCTTGGCAAATCTGATCTTGGAAACAGGCAACCTTCAAGTTCATTGTTTGCCTGACCAGTGCACAGGGATAATGTAACCACACTAGAGCAGTCTAACACCTCATAAGTTTTCAAATGATTTAATATGAAAATATCAATGGATGTACTTTGCATTCACTCAATCATGGAATGACATGACTTAGACCCAAAATTCCAGGTCAGTTCCTTTCTAACTGCCATATATATATACATAGGACTATTTGCCCTCTTCTGTATCCGCTTCTTTGCTTCCCCTTTTTCACATCGTATCACACAGAACTCTACAAAACTATGTGATGGCTCAGGTGCAAAAGTTGCGCACAATTTTCACTCACAGTCACTAATACTATTAAAAAAGGCGAACTGTAATAAACAAACCAGTCCATGCTAACTCAATTATGTATCCTTTCCGATGCAAACGTCACTGCAATAAAGCCAAGCTCCCTGTGGAGCACAGATGTTATAAATGCATCAGTTACACCACACTGAAAATAACATTCTTGACAGTGGGGAATGAACACTTGCCACCCCTTTTCTCTCTTCTAACTTAAAACCAGTTCTGAGGAACCCTTAAATTCAACCAGAGTCCGAATATAACACCTTGGAAAGAAACTAGACCTCATGACTCTAGTTCAACATGTTGTGGTGTGTCAGGAAAAGCCTAGATCTATAATGTAGATAATGCCTAACCAAACCACCTTTTCACCAAACAAGTGTGGACATCTCTGCGGTAAACAAAGTTTGCATAGAGCAGTGACACCCCAGGCCCCTTGTGAGAAGTTTACTACTGAGAACATGAACATAACAAACATTGCAGGCATATAAAACAAGAATGGAGATCTGCTGAAAACCTTAAATGATAGGAACCATACTGCAGGCCGCCAGGAAATCATTGCACCCAGACAAAATATTAACATCCCAGGATACACTCAGTGTGGCTAAGAAGGCATGAAATGCCAAAGACTCATGACACTCATAAGAAATGACATTCAGCCAGTGGTGGTTTGTAGACAAACAACAGGTGCTCAGCTGGTTCAAGAAAATATACACCATTTATAACTTTTTTCAGCCCCTCACCATCTGAAGGAAATCAACTTCCAAGTCACCAAGTACCAGAAGACTTCATTGGCTGGAGACTTCAATATGCATTCACCTTGATGGAGATATAAAGCATACAACAAAATAAGACAGAGGTAGAGGATATTTGCAACATCTTCAACGTGATCCTAATGCAGAACTCAAGGACAGAACCTACCCTTTTGCACAGAGCTACAGGCATGGCCAGCTTGGTGCCAGCTGACATTGCAGATACTTGCACTTGGAAGACATTAAAAGTGACAACAGACCAATACTGATTACTGTAGAAAGACATAACAAATGCAGACAAAAGAGAAAGATCTACTGGAACTATAAATGGCTAACTAGAAAGCATATGCAATAGTTTCAGAATTGAAATTTAGCATCATTAACTTATCAGACAGAATAGAGAATACATACAATATCACAAAGGCCATACTGAAAATAGCAAACATAACAATACCAGAAGGCAGCCACATTTTTAAAATTTTAATTAGGTGCCTTTGGTGAGGCATACCCAATTCAACCTACACACAAGGGTCCGCTGGTTGTACTATAAAAGACCAAATATAAAAGACCTTGTGGTAACAAATGTCACAGCCTCTTCTGCACTTCAGATCTAGAAAATATTGTTAAAAAGCAAAACAATTCAGAAAAAGAACTCATCAGAGCAAACTAATAGCATTATAACAAACTCACAGCACAGTTAAGACATTACATTAGGAAAGGAAAGAAAGAATCATGGACATAAACATGTGAACACTTGGGTTTATGATGATAGGAAACTCTATACAGAGCGATACAACAGGAAGCAATCTGATCATCAGAAGAGGTCCCCCATCGATCAAGTGTTTCGGCCCCTTATTCTCCTTTACACTCTAAGGGAGGCGGGCCCACCTGGGTCATGACTCCCAAGTGTCTCAGCCTCCTGTTGTCTTGTGTAGAAAATGAACCCATTCCACCTTGGTTGCAGCTTTAAAATCCACAATTCCGCCAGCTGGAGGTAATTGTGTAAGTAACAAAGTGAAGACAAATTACTGCGTTTGTTCCGCAGCACACCACTGACACACCTGCATGAAGCCGATGAAGCGTGAAGCCATTACGCGCTGGCAACTGAAATCTAACTGCACCCAACACCTCATATAATACACCGCGGGTTCCCTGTAGAGCCACCATCCTTTCACCAATACAACGAAAAACTCAGTGTATTGCGGACTTAGAAAAAAAAATTAAATATCAGGGTGTTTCCTAAACCGCAGGAGGGGCTAGATTTTACTGTCCCGAGTTCCATAGCCCATTGCAGTTGTTCCATAGCCAGCATGATGCCTTTTCCGCAGTTTCACTAAGCCTCTTCAGTGCCCTTGTTCTCGACTGTCCCCTCAGCCCCAACAGTTTCAATAAATCATACACTGACGCAGCCATGAGCCCTCTTGCACCCACCTCAACAGCCATGACCCTTGCAGTGAACCCATCGAGTCTCAGATCCGCAGCCAGATCACAATACTTTTCCGCTTTGAACGAATGTTGCTCGTCCAATCTGGATTCAAATGGCACGGTCAGTTCAATCAATATAACCTGCTGCAATGATGAAGAATGCAGCACTATATCCGGCCGTCTGATCTGGTTTAAAAAAATGTAGCATACAAAGCATGGAAACTTCTCCACCGTGTTGATGGAAAAGGAAAGAAGAACATCCCGAAACCTCTAAGAACTGGGGGAAAATCATGGCAAACAACAAAGAAAAGACTCTTCTATAAGCATCAATAAATCAATCAATATCCTTTAGCTCCCCAAGTAGTATAGGCCTTCAATAAACACATGACAAGTCTTCCTTTCATGTGTCATGCTTAAGTTCTTTCCATGTTTTCCTCATCATTTTCACTTCTGTCTTCAGTTTTCTTCTCCATGTGTTTTTGGTCTACTTCTGCCTCTCTTTCCCTGGGGATTCTAGAAAAGGATAGCCTTGTAATGCTATCATCAGGTTTCCTCAATGTGTGTCCCATCCATCACCAGCATCTTCTTCTCATCTCTTGTTCTACTGGCATTTGTCTGGTTCTTGTCATCAGTTATTGTTGTTGTTGTTCTCCATGTTTCAGAGCCATACAATAGGACTGACTTGACATTTGATTTGAAGATTCTTATTTTTGTGCTGGACCATATGATTATGATTATGGGACAGAAGAGCAAAGCCATTTGCAAAATTTAGATCATCAAGCTGTTTAGTCAGATGTCAACTGAATTCCATTTCTGTTGTGTGATGTTAATGTTTTCATAATGCTAGTAAGAAAAGAAATGGAGACTGATGAGACATCCCTGTCGCACTCCCATTCTATATAATAATGATAATAATCTTCATGGGAACTCCATAATACCTCATCAGTTTCCAAAGTCATTCTCTGTCTACACTGTCAAATGCCTTTTCATAGTCCACAGATCCCATGTATAGTGGTGAATTCCATTCCAGACTTTGTTCAACTTTTATTCTTAATGTGGCTATCTGGTCTGTACAGGATCAGTTTTGTCAAAAACCTGCCTTTTCATCTCTCAGTTGCTTGTCTATGGACTTTTTTAATCTCTCAAGGATGATTCTGTTTATTACTTTTCATAGCACTGATAGTAACATTTTCCTTCTAATATTTGTGCACTCTTGTAAATGTCCCTTCTTAGGCAACATGACCAGATAACCTTCCTTTCATTCTACTGGTATTTCTTCTCTCTCTCAGATTTTGCCAAGTAGATTGTATAATATCTCTGTAGAGGTATCAATATCTGTTTTGATGCCCTTGAAAGGAGTTAAAACTACTTGTTATAGAAACCACCCTCATGGAAAGCGCACTAACAAGAAACAGCAACCCAACAGTATGGCAGAAAGCTACTTTGGAAGCTACAGACAGCTACCCTATTGATGCTACACAAGTTTACACAGATGACACAGCCTTCAATGCCACCATAAATGTTGATCTTGCAGTCTTTGTAAAGTGGTGACATATTGGAAACATGGACCATGTGGAGAATTATGTACTCATTACCAAGTAGAAATTACAGCAGTGAACATCACACTCACAACAATACTCAATCAGTCTTAACAATAAATCTAAAGACCCTCAGACATTGTAGTCTTCACTGGTTCAAAGTCAACACTGCAGGCATTAGAAGATTACTACAGCAGGCTGAAACAGTTGACAGTCTGTGAACAGCATACAGCATGAAAGTCACCATTTAATGGAATCATTTCATTCATCACCTTTTAACTCTCCAGCGAGCATAGACCTTCAACAAACTTATGCCACATCTTCCTGTCTTGTACCGTCAAGTTGAGGTCTTTCACATCATCTTTTTCCTTTTCATGTCCTTCTCTGCTTGTGTTCTCCATGAATTTGTTGATCTTCCTCTACGTCACTTACCATGGGTATTCCGGAACAAGAACTGCCTGGTAATGCTGTCAAGAGGTTTCAATGGATACTGTACCAAAGCCATAACAGTAACTGAAGAAGCAGACAGATACGCAAAACTAAAAGCAGTCATGCAGGACTGGGTGTTATGGTAATAAAATTTGCATTTAATAAGGCGTAGTAACAAAATACAGTTCTCGGGGGAGGTTTGAGGAGTGTTTTATGATGAAATAAAGAAAGTATAGACCTATTGCTCCCTCAAGCATGTCGTACAAAGCGACTAATATGAGATTGTATGTGATGCTGTCAACCTCATCAAGTAAAACAAGTAGCTAAGGAGACCACTACTGCAAGAGCATATGGATACTTGGTGCGGGCATTTCTGCAAGTTGACCAGCTGCGATGGTGGCTCCATGCTGGGAAAATGAAAATGAATAAATTACAACATGCAGAATCTTCAAAGTGTTTTTGCTGTGAGTTTTAAGTGTGTATTTGTTGTTGTTATTGCTGTGTTGGGGGAGAGAGTGGAGTGTGTGATTAGTATAGACTGCTTTCTCTCTACCAGATACCTTGTATGTCACCTATTTGAAACTTGAAGAATGTCAATAGTACCATCATCTTCATCACCCTTCAGCTACCCTTCAACAATCTTATGCCAAGTCTTCATGTCCCTGCCATCAGATCCAGGTCTTATTCATGTCTGTCTCCAGTTCTCTTTTCCGTGTGCTCCTTGATCACCCTCTACCTCTCTTACCCTGGGGATTCAAAAACAAGGACTGCCTATAAGGCTTTTGAAAAATAGAAGTGTTAACTTTCACGCACGTTGCAAATTTTAACTTTCATGCATGTTGCAAAGTTTAACTTTCACACATGTTGCAAATTTTAACTTTCACGCATGTTGCAAATTTTAACTTTCACGCACGTTGCAAATTTTAACTTTCACGCATGTTGCAAATTTTAACTTCAGTAAACACAATTTTTAAAAATTTTTATAAAGTGTTGGCTTTGTTCTTATCTGCAGGGTGTCCAATAAACACTTGGAATACACTGCAATGTGGATTGTGATGCCATTGACTGACTGGTAACAATCTGAACTCATAATGTTAAGCAGAGACGTTAAAGAATGGCTGGCAGAATACAAGGTAGGTTCAAATACAAGCTCATATTCATAATTCTTCTTCTTCCTTTTGTGTTCCTTACGGAGCATGGAGCCACAACTGCAGTTGTTTCCCTTGTTGGAAGCCTGCAGCAAGCATTCACATGCTCTCACATTGGTTGTTTCTTTGGTAATTTGTTTGACTTGATGAGGTTGCCAACCTTATGCACAACCTCATATTAGTTTCCTTATACGACATGCCTGAGGGTGGAGTAGTCGTATTCTTTCTTTGTCTCTTCGGATGACCCCCGGGAACTATTCAAGGGTGTATTCATAATTATTTAATGAAAAACAGTAACTGAAAAATGTAAAAAAAACCTTTTGATAGCACTACATGGCAGTTTTTTGGGGGAATCCTCTGGGTTGTGAAGTAGAGGAAGACTAAAAAAAAAAAACACATGGGAGTAGAGAACTGGAGATGGACATGAAAGGTATAACAGAGACATGAAAAGACCTTGACAGGATGGCACTGGACAAACAGATTTGGCATGAATTTATTGAAGTCTTATGCTTTTTAGGGAGCTGAATGGTAAATGATGATGATGACTTATTAAGTATTTGTGTCCCCTCAATCTTTCACTGTTCATAAAGTGTCCACCACTAAAACTTGGCTATTTTTTTTTTTTGCGTCTGAAATTCAAATGGCAGGTAGGGATCGCTACTAAAACATGTTATTTGTTCTATCAAAACCATGTACAGTAATTATGTTAGTTTTTCCTTCTGTTTTTTTTCAGTGGGGTATCGTGATGTGGTCCAGTTTTTAAGTTTTATACAGGAGGACCCATTGCTTGTGTTTCTTCATTAATTTAATCATGATTTCCTCGCCAGTTACCAAAGATAATGATTTTTCACTGCCAAAATTATATGTATTAGTAGTTGCTGTTCAAATCCCAAAAAGATTTATTCTGTTTGGGGCAGTAACCGTAAAGTTTTAGCAGAATTTCTGGTGTGCAATTCATAATTTATCATAAATGGTACCCCATAAGCTTTAAACAATGCCATAAAGCCCAAACATGATAGATGCCCCCAGGATTCACGGAGGGGGGAGAGAGAATGATGAATCCACGGGCGCCTTATTGGAATCGTCCGTTACGTGGACTTTGAGCTCTGAACAACGGCTGCAATATCCATGTGCCTGTGGTAGGAAATTCTCTACTCAAAGAGGAATGAAAATCCACAGAATGAAAAAGTGATGTGGGAGTTCATCAGGGGGAGATCAGCAGTGCTCTGTCTTGACGGGTAAGACGTTAGAAGAACTCAGCCAGGAGTCAATCCACAGTGCTGAGTACATTCAAGTTGATCTGCCTGATGATGATCTCACACACTTCTTGGACAGGAAAAGAGATGCAATCAAGTTTCCACCAGCCAGTGCAAAAGGGCTTTGGGAACAGCTGGACGAAGCCTTGGCAAAAGAGTTGGATAACAACCTGAAGCAGATAACTGGAAATCTTTGGCGACTTAAAATACCTTCACTATCGCAAAGTGTTTGGCGTCAAGAAGGCAAGGGAAAGTAACCCACTGCAAAAAAGTAGAGGACAAATTAAAATAGAAGAAATCAGGAAACAGAAGAAGCATGCCTGAAAACTGTTCAAGAATGCAGTGGCTGCAGAGAAGGAAGGGTTACGACAGGTTTGGGAGCACCTGAAAGGCCAGCATAATGCCCTTTGTAGAGCAGAAAGGTTGTGCAGGAAGAGAAGGAAGACACGGAGGGATAGGGAAACATTCTTCAGGGAACTCTTCAAGTTCGCCAAAGAACTTTTTGTTTTTTTTCCTTTTTCTGTACGCTGCTATTTCTTGAGGCGAAATCTCAGGTTAATATGTCTAACCTGAGACTGATTTTACGTCAGTATCCTATTTTCCCTGTACACTAACAGGTGCCCTCTCGTCATTCAGGCAGATACACGCCGTCTTCGGAGAGGCGCCAAAGAACTGATTGAGCAGCCACAGTCAGGAACGCTAAACATCAGGAAAGAAGATCTGGAAGAATACCTTAGAATGTTCTATTCAGATGGTCTCAAAGATGAGCCGCTCAGCAACATGGCAGGCCTTAGATGGTCTAGTAAGCCAGGAGCTAAATTCAAAACCAAGCCCCCAACAATGCAAGAAGTAGAAAGCATTGTCCAGAAAGCACAGTGCAAGTCAGCTCCAGGTCCTAATGGTGTCCCATATGTTGTGTATAAGAGATGCCCTGAGGTGCTCAAACGACTGCTCCGTTTACTGAAGAAAGCATGGAAAACCCAGCTTGTAAGCAAGGAATGAAGAAAGGCGAACGGAGTCTACATCCCAAAGGAACAAAATTCCACAGACATCGGTCAGTTCAGGCCAATCTCACTACTTAATGTGGAAGGGAAGATATTCTTCTCAGTGATGGCTAAAAGGCTCACCACATACCTCCTGGAAAATGGGAACATTGACACTACCATCCAGGGTGTCTAGAGCATGCCACAATGATCTGGGAAGCAATTGAAAAGGCAAAGTCTGACAGAGCAAACCTCCATGTAATCTGGTTGGATCTAGCAAATGCCTATGGAACCGTTCCACACCAGATGTTGTGGCAGGCCCTAGAAATATATCATGTTCCACAAGAAATTCTCTGTCAGATTTTCAAGAGAGTACACAACGAAGTGGATTGACCTTCAAGTTGGAATTGCGATTTGATGTACCATCTCTCCGATACTATTCATGTTGGCTATGCAAGTAATTCTCAATGCGGCTGAAGGAGTGGCTATAGGTCCAAAGCTCAGTGAAATGTGTCACATGCCACCGCTCAAAGCATTCATGGATGACACAACAATTCTGACATCAGATGAACACCAGGCATGGAGAATGTTAGCACGCCTGGATGAACTAGTCAGCTGGTGCAGAATGAGCTTCAGACCTAAGAAGTCGAGAAGCCTATCAGTCAGGAAAGGGAAGATAGCAGAGGTCATATTCATGGTTTCCAACCAAAGAATCCCTACTGTCATTGAGGAACCTGTTAAAAGTCTTGGCAGGGTGTATGTTGCCTCATTGAAAGACACGAAGGCATTGCAACAGACAATAGAAATGGCAGCCAGAGGGCTACAGATATAGACTAAAGCAGGCTCCTAGGAAAGTTCAAACTGTGGTGCCTCCAGTTCATGTTGATACCTAAATTGCTGTGGCCACTGCTTATATATGAAATAAGCACCAGTACAGTGGAAGCTATAGAGCAGAAGGTCAACAAGTTCATGAGGAAATGGCTAGGGGTACCACCAGGTCTGTCAGACGTAGCACTGTTTTGCAAAGAGTCAAAGCTTGTGCTTCCTCTCAAGTCAGTTGTTGAAGAGTACAAAATGGGAAAGGCAAGGCTCACAATGATGCTGCGTGAGTCAGCAGATGACGTGGTTAAGTCCATTCAGCGCACACAGAAAACGGGAAGGAAGTGGAAAGTGGAAGAAGCTGTTGATGCTGCCCAAGAGTCGCTCAAGCTAAGGGAGGTAATCGGATACACACAGATGAATAGATGGGGATTTGGTCATGGAGACATCCGCTGGTGGTCCAAGGCATCAAGTAGGGAGCGCAGAGACGTGGTAGTTCAAGAGATTCGAGGAGCTGAGAATGATAAGAGGTTGCATAAAGCGGTGCAGCAGGAGAGGCAGACACTTGAACTCATGCTCTCAGCTTGCAAGGTGTCATTGTGGCAAGGGCGATACACATGATGCCACAACAAAGTGTTAAGTGAGCTGGCTGTGACAATAGACCTGGCAAGGATGAAGGCGAATAGCAAAGTCAGGTCGAGCACCGCAAATACATACTTTCTGAGAGCAGGAAAGTCAGCATACCCCAAACCGTCTAATTAAATCAGGTAGCAGTTTACCATCTCTTCTTGACTGTGCAAATGACTGGGAGATGGTGGTAGACCTACCTGGACGAGGGGTATATCCAGAGAGTATCAGAAAACCTTGAAGACGGCCGGATATAGTACTGCATTCTTCTTCATCGCAGCAGTTTATATTGATTGAACTGACCATGCCATTTGAATCCAGATTGGACGAGCAACATTTGTTCAAAGCAGCAAAGTATAGTAATCTGGCTGCGGATCTGAGATACGATAGGTTCACTACCAGGGTCATGGCTGTTTAGGTGGGTGCAAGAGGGCTCGTCGTGGCTGCGTCAGTGTATTATTTATTGAAAAACTGTTGGGGTTGAGGGGACAGTCAAGAACAAAGGCACTAAAGAGGCTTAGTGAAACTGCGGAAAAGGCATCATGCTGGCTGTGGAACAATCGCAATGGGCTATTGAACTCGGGACAGTAAATCTAGCCCCACCTGTGGTATAGGAAACACCTTGATATTGAAATATTTCTAGGTCTGCAATATACTGAGTTTTTCATTGTATTGGTGAAAGGACGGCGGTTCTACAGGTATTATATGAAGTGTCGGGCGCAGTTAGATTTCAGTTGCCAGCGCGTAATGGCTTCACGGCTCATCGGCTTCACGAAGGTGTGTCAGTGGTGTGCTGCGGAACAACCGCAATAATTTGTCGTCCCTTTGTTACTTTCACAATTGCCTCCGGCTGGCGGAATTGTGGATTTTAAAGCTGCAACCAAGATGGAATGGGTTCATTTGCTACACAAGACAACAGGAGGCTGAGACACTTGGGAGTCATGACCCAGGTGGGCCCACCCCCCTTAGAGTGTAAAGGATAATAAGGGGCTGAAACACTTGATCGATGGGGGTACCTCTTCTGATGATCAGATTGCCTCCTGTTGTATTACTCTGTATAGAGTTTACTATCTTAAAGACACTAGTTTACGTGGCAATTCCAGAGTGCCTTTGCGCATTTTATGACATCTGGTTTTAAAGACCATCTTCATTGCACACAGATAACTCCATCAGTGCTCTGATCTTCTCCCTTAGATCACACAAGGAGGATCTCAGTGCACAAACTCCATAACACCCGCGAAGATCCCAGTGTGTATATACAAGAATTATACATTCTATAAATATTTTTGTAGACGACGGTAGTGGGTCTGAACTTATTTTTTTACTTGCCCCAGGAATTTAACAGATGTAATGGAGACAACGCAGCATGATGATGCCGTCTGGCCTACCCTTGGGACTTTTAAACTGCCACATCGCAGCAGTTTTTGATTAACGTGCACATTGGACGAGCAAAACATTTGCAGCTGCCGTAGATGGCCTACTGCGTCAGTGTATGATTTTATTGAAACTGTTGGGGTTGAGGGGGACAGTCGAGAACAAGGGCACCCTTCTTTGGAACGATTTCCAGCCCCACCTGCCGGTTTCTACAGGTAAGGATTTTTAACACTCAGGTGTGTCAGTTGGTGGTGTTGCAAAAATTTAGTGCAATAATTCCCTTTCTTACTTTACCACAAATTCCCTCCTGGGCACACACTTGGGAGTCATGACCAGGTCCTTGTTACCTCTTCTGATGATTTTTTTTTCAGTTCACCCTTATCACCAAGGAGGAGAAGGCAAGAATTATACATTCTATAAATATTTTTAGTGGGGCAGGGAGCAGAGCTGCCGTTATGGCCTACCCTTCCGATCCAACTACCCGTGGACAGATATAGGGGGGATTTTGACATAATTAAAGAACCACCAATAATGGTCTTCTATTCTTTCTTTGATTATCAAAGCCAGTCAGTGGATCATAGTGGTGTCTTGTAAGAACTTTGCTCCGTTCAGTGCCCCAATAATGAAAAAAATAGCTGTTCATAATATTATATTCTGATGGTGTGTACTGGGAGAAAATCCAGTACCTTTAGAATTAAAGGCGATTGCCATACCTCTTGGCCACTCTGACCTCCTAATTTTAGCAAGAAAACACTTTTTTTTTAGTGAAATCTTTACTTTCAGCATCCAAAATAAAAGGTGTACATAATTAAAATATCGTTTACTTATTTTGGCTCATTCACGTGTAATGATAGCTGTTTGTACTAACACTAGACATCCTATGGGTTGCTGAATTCTGTCAGATGTTGACAAATTTTCATCAAAATAAGGAGTTTATGTCTGCTGTCATTCATTGTTTGTACTAGTTTTCCTCTTATAGTCATTACACTAAGGAAAATTCTCCAAATCTTTTGGTCGAATACCAGAGTTGGGGCACTGTACGAAGGATGGCAGTCGACTGAAAAAAGTGGAATCATTTTGTTGCTGCCCTACAAGACACCACCAGGCGTGATGGCCACTGACTACTTAGACGGTCGGCGGCTATGGATCAGAGAAGAAGAGAAATCATTAGTCAGCCCTTTTCTGTTCCAACTGGAATGTAATTTTTGTATCTATTGCTTGCCACTAATTTCTATGTTTGGCTGACTTTTTTTGAGATGTGCTTACGATCCCGGTTGCCTTAGTTTCCTGTTCTGTTATTCTTCATCAGGTTTACTTTGGGGCCTCCACACTCTCCTTTTTTACCTCAGGACAATTCTGGCAGTACTGGTTAGTTATTGGCTAAGGGCATATCCTACCCGGCTTTTTTATCCACTTACACTGGTTGTTAGCAGAGGCCATCAAAGCAGATATTGACACCTCCACAGAAATATTATACAACTTACTTAGTTAAGTCGGGGGTGTGTGGGGGGGGGAATACCAGCAAAATGGAAGGAAGGATATCTGGGTTAAGTTGCCTAAGAAGGGAGATTTGCAAGGGTGCACAGAGGAATAATGTTGTTGTCAGTGCCAGGAAAATATTAAACAGTATCATCCCGGAGAGATTAAAAGTGTCCATAGATAGACAACTGAGAGATGAACAAGCACATTTTTAACAAAACAGATCCTTTACAGACCAAATGGCCACATTGAGAATAATAGTTGAACAAAGTCTCGAATTGAACTCACCTCTTTACTTTGGATTTGTTGATTATGAATGAAAAGGCATTTGACAGTATCAACAATCACTTTGGAAATTTATGAGGCATTATGGAATCACAGTGAAGATCACCCTGGAGAAAGGAATGTGAAAATGATGTGGACAACATGGAAAGACCTGGAGCTGATGGCATGGGGCAGAAAGACTTGGTGTAAATTTATTGAGGGCCTGTGCTCCTTGGGGTGTAGAAAAGTAATGATAATGTTTGTTGTCTGGTTTTCTTCCATATGTCTGTCTTTGTTAATATGACTGGCCATTTGATAACAGAGAATGAGGTGGAGGCATCTGTTGGTCTCATAGTAACCATGCCTGCTTATTTGATAAACTATCCACTGACTGCTGCATACAGATTCTCATGTGAGGTTTTGCCTTTTTTGTTCCCCCATCAATTTGCCAGTTTGATACATATCTGTTGTGATTTTCAGGGCCTGTCCAGTGCTGAGGTCAACACTTTTGCATCTACGTTGTCTGTTGATGAGAAACTTATGTCGGACCTTTTCGACCTGTTTGAAACACCACCATACTCTGTACAGGTAATTGCTGCTCGTTTGTTTAGTGTTTGTCATTAATATCTGCCACCAGAAATGTTTTTATTTATTGAATCTTAAATGCTCTGTGTTATTTTCTGTTGCTTGTTGTCTCTGTTCACATGTGCGACTGCTGGATTTATTTTGATGATAATGTGCCTGGGGCTGACAGCTTCATCATTTGAAACAAATAAAACGCAGAAACCACAGCTAAAAAGAAAATGGGGGCTTTGCTGCAGGCTTACTGCAAGGAGGCCAGCAATAGTGGTGGCTCTGTGCTCCATAAGGAGCCAAAAAAGGAAATGAATGAATTGTGATAGTAGTTCTTTCATTTTCTGCATGATTTAAAAGCTTTCTGCCTGTTATCTGCAATATGTTGTTGTTGTTCTTCAAGTACCATGCCTGATGGTGTAAATGATCATGTCTCGCCACAACTTCCTGTTTCCAGAACTGTTTATCAATTCTGTTGTTGACTTTTGTCCATACTGTGGTGTCAGACTGTCCAGTATCTTATCTCTTTCTCATCCTCTGTCTTTTCCTTCAGTCTTTCCTGTTGTCAGAATATAGTCCAGCTTTCTTCGTCTCATAACATGCCTGAAGAAAGTGGGTTGCTTCCTTCTAACATGGGGAATAAGCTTCCTTCTAACATGGGGAATAAGCTTTCTTCTAACATGGGGAATAAGCTTCCTTTACACATTGGCCTCTTTCAGGACCATTATTATTTTTAGCGGTCCTTGGCATGTTAACATACATCTGTAAATACACATCTCTGTGGCATCTAGTGCTTTTCCAATTTGTTTACTTATTGACTGTGACTCTTCTGTTCATATTGGTTCAGTATAACACTGAAACAAATATCTTTCTTACTTCCGTGACACAGTGTTGTTGCATAAAATACTTTTCATTTTAGTGACTTCTGATTTTGCCTGGGCAATTCTACTCTTCATCTCTGAGATTTAACTTCCATCCAGTCTTATTAACTTGCCTATGTATTTGAATCTGTTGACTTGTTTTAAAAATGTTCCATTTACTTTGATAGTGCATTTTGTAGAAGTGATTTTCTTCAAGATGACCATTATCTCTTTCTTCTATTAAGACTGAGACCTTTCTTTTTCACTTTCTATCTATAATGTGACAATCATTTCCCGCTACTCTTTTTCACTTTGTTGTTAGAATTGTGAAAAGAAGTTTGGAGGCAGGGTGGTACAGTGAAAACAGATGTAAGAAAGGTTACAACCGCCAAAAACACTCCAAGGGAAGTAACTAATCATCATTTATGTGGCCGCCATTATAAAAAAAAAGGCTAATGAGAAACATTACCATTATATTTTCTGTTTTAATTTTTTTTTTTAATTTTACATTTTCTAGGAAGGGGCCATCGTAACATTTTCAGTGTTTAGGCACCTCATAGGTTTTAATCCGGCACTGGTCCTGGATTCATTAATCTGGTTAGATCACTTTGTTAATTGTTGTTTTCTTCATCTTGTCTGTTGCTATTAACGTTTGTAACGTCTCTTGTCTGTCATTCGGGCCAGTCGGTGTAGTTTTGGGTAGGGGTGACACATTTATCTGCATGGCATATTTGTTTGTGTGCGTGTTTTTTAAAGAATTAGATTCCGCATACTTCCACGATCTTTGAAGTTGTTATGTAAGGGAGGAAAGCCAGAAAATTGAAGGGCACATGTCTTTGAAATACATGGGTTGTGTACCCTCGGCTGTCGTGAAATGCTCAAAGTAATCCCGTTGAAACACCGCCCCTTTACCATCTCACGTCTGGGTGCACACATCTTCCCGCCCAGTTGTTGTTCTCACCTCTGCAGATGGAGTTGGTTGAGATTGTTAGATGATGTAAAGGTTGAGGTTGCCCCATGGGAGAAACTGCCGTAGTGAAGTGAAGAGTTAGACCACCATAATAGGTCTCAGTGTTATAAAGTGGGTGTGACCAGTTCCCTTCCTTGCTGCCCTTGCATTCCCTAACTTAAGAGCATAATCAGGTACCCATTTACAGCTGGGTAGATTGGAGCGTGGCGCTTCCAGGTTTTGATTTCTGAACTCGCGAGAGCAAAGCGCTTTAACCGCTTAGCTAATCTGTCTCATGGTACTGAAGTACACTCCCGTTATGAGTATTATTATATTATACATATTTTAGATAATGATTATATACATTGTTAATCTGTTTCTCATGAACAAATACTGTACCAAGATTTCTGATGTGCTGTATTGTACCAGTTTAACCGACTTTGTAGTTCTTGCTGGTTTTATTCAATGAAGAGCTTTTCGTTTTGTTGTAAAAAAAGTTGTTGTGTTAAATGGCTAACTGCTGTGACCTTAGGCTGACCTGTTGCTGCTTTCGTGTCATTCATAATGACTCTTTGACATAAGCGGTGGACACAAGATGTCTGCTTCTGCAAACTTGAAAGTGAAGGGCGTGGCAGGTGCACACGGTGCAGTGAATAAACTTAACCAGGACAGTTTTGTCGAGAATATGCCACTGGGCGCTGAGACGGAGGGAGGCTAGGTGCTGACATTTATTAACAATAAAATAGGAAGATCGTTACAATTTTAAAAGAACAAGAAAAAAAAAAAAATGAAAGTTTCAAAGCAAAAAATTATTTGTTTATATCAGGGGTCGGCAACCTGTCGTTCTTGATCTACCGGTAGATCATAAGGCATCATTTGGTAAATATTTAGGCGACGGAGGGGGGAAAACATTTTTAATCTGGGTTAATTTAGGACTAGCCCTTTCCCACAGGCACTTGAAAGTACAGTGTCCCCAGGTTTAAAGGTACTGTCACCACATTCCCATTGAAAACCCGTAAGTTAGCTAACAAAAATTCACTCTTAGTGAGCTGTATAAGATAAGACACCGATCTTTTCATTGAAGTAAAGTTACTGATGGGTAAATATTAAATTTTCCACCGCTGTGTTGATGGCATTGCAAGAAGCAGTTCGTGCGGCAGAGATAAAAGTTACACATAGGTTGGACGTTATTCAAAACGCTAGATACTTTGAAAACTGAAATCGGACATGATATTATCAAGGCTGATGTTTAGAGAAAAACTTCACAGGAAATAATGTGGCGCAAGCTTCTGGCAAGGGGGTGAACTGTTGTGGACACATGCTGCTTTAAAGATCTTAAAAGGAGAAAGAACTGAATGATTCATGGTCATGCACAGTTGCAAAACGTGGTGGAGCGTATCCTTCTCCAGGTGGTAAGAACACGACCTTCTGTAACGCGGAGAAGACCGTGGTCAAAGCCTCTTTAGTCTGGCACTCCACTGCTCCAGTTCCTGCAGGACGTGGAGTTGGAAAGACTTGCGAGGTCACGGGGCATCGGGTGACTTTAAATTCCCGTAGAGAGAAGCTAGAGATCAGTCCTGTGGTGTGATCATATCCAGGTTACTTTATGTATTGTAACGTGATCATACTTTGCATGACCAGAAAAAAACTTATGTGGGTGGTGGGAAACAGCGACGTCACTATCGAGAACCAAACATATAAGCTCCGCCTGATATCTTTCGCTTTGCTTTAAGTAGGAGAATACGACAAACCACTGCAGAAATGTATGATTTTCGTCACCTTTTTTGTCTTGTCCCATTTGCGCTTCTAAATATTATGGCGTCGGGTCACCGCTTCAGTTGGAACCATTGCAGAAAGCCAAGGCAATGCATGTCGTTGTTTACATAGCTGTCTCTTTTACATGATGAAGTTTGTGGCTTCATGTAGACCATTCTCTAGTCTTTTTTTTTTTTACAACATTTTTTGGTTACTGAATTATAGATGATGTTCTTTGTTATGAAATCTCTGGCCATTGAAAGCAGTGAATTCCCCCCCCTCAATTTTTGCTATTCGTGTGAGCATCATCACAAGATTAGATGTACCGTGAGCAGCCTTTTCGTGACTGTGTTTCTCATTCATGATTCCTTCCTTACCTGTGTCAAATCATCTTTTACCATATTTTCTTTGCCCCTTTTCCA